>JANAVB010022200.1:4111260-4493735 GCA_029216955.1 Iris pallida
AAAATTCCCACTGGCACAATGATTCTTGAAAAAAAGGCCATCCCAGTGCACAGGGCTCCCGCCAATACAGAATTTGGTGAGGGTCACCAGCCTTAACATATATATATATATATATATATCTATATATATAATAATATATTTTTTTTTTTTTTTTTCAGCCTTAACATATATTATATATATATATATATTATATATATATTTTGGAATAAGGGTGAATTTATTCCTCGCATATAGCGGAAAAGGTATTAAAGTACAACATCAAACTCTCCATGGCCCAAATAATACTATTATGGGGCCATTACAGATACATCGAATTCTATATTATGTAGAATTCCAATAGGGGGGTAGTCAAGCCCTCAAAGATACGTCTGTTCCGCTCCTTCCAGATGTGCCAAACAGACGCAGCAAGACGAACTCTGGCTCTTTAGCCCACCCGGATCCCGGCCTCTGTGATCTCGGATCCAGCTGAGAATGCTCCGGATGTCTCGGTCCATCCCAACTCCTCCTCTCAGCTGTGCACACTGCTCAGTCCAAATGTGCCAGGTCACCGGGCAAACAAAGAAGAGATGCCCCATAGATTCATCTTCATCATTACATAGCACACATTTGGCATCCGGGATCTGCATACCAAACCGTAGGAGTCTGTCTCTCGTCATCAGTCTACCCCGGAGAAGGCGATATGCACATAGTTGCATTTTTCGTGCAACGCCCTTCCCAAATGAAGTCCACCTCCTCAGCCTGGTCATGGTGGGTCCGAACCAAGTCGTAGCAACTACGGAAACAGAATAGCCCTGATCCGCCCCCCGTACCTGGCCCGGCCCAGCTCCAGGAATCCTCATGCTGGCTAGCGTCAATAGTAACAAGACGAATCTCCTCGGCAAGCTGAGCAGTATGTGGATAACCTTCCGGCCTCCAAACTCATCTCTGATGATCCGACTACATGTGAGTCCCCTGCCCGCTTCTCTGTCCAGCTGCCCTCCCAGTATATCGAGAAGGGATGGGAACCCAACCAAGGGTCAAGCCAAAGGTCAGTGGTCGTCCCATCCTTCATGTGCCTGCGGATAGCGGTCTGGAGCACCGGTCTACACCTCAGGATGGCCTTAAACGTGACCGAAAATTGTTATCTATCCTGCAGGCCCAGAAGTTGGTCCTCCTCAGGTATCTGTTCGCCATCCAATCCCCCAGAGCGACCCCCCTTGATGAATCTCCAGGCCATCTTCACACACGCTGCCTTCCTAACCGCATGGAGAGGCCTCAACCCAACTCCTCCTTCCTCCCGAGGCCGGCATAATTGGTCCCAGGATATCGCATGTATCCCTCCCCTCCAGATGAAGTCAGCACAGATGGCCTCCACTTTCCGAATAGTAGCCGTGGGGATCTGGATAGACTGGAACCAGAACATCGTGATGCCTGCAATAACCGAACGCACCAACTCAATCCGACCGCCAAATGATAGACCCGCCGCTTGCCATCCTTCCACTCTCCTCTGCGTGAAGTCCACCAAGCTGTGACAATCCTGCTCTCGGGCATAGTTGACCGTCAGCGGGACCCCCAGGTATTTCACTGGAAGCTCGCCTCTGTCCACACCTAAAGCGAAGGCTCTCTCCTCCTGAAGTGTACACCGGGAACTGAAGTAGACTCTGCTCTTCTCCCGGTTTAACTGGAGCCCAGAAAGCCGCCCGAACTCCTCCATAATGTCAGAAAGCGCTCTCATTCCCCTCATGGAAGGCTGGAGTAGCACCAATAAATCGTCAGCATAAATCAAATGGGATACAGCAGGACTCACCAACCGAAAAAGGGGGACAATCCTCCCGCTATGCACTGCCATATCCATCATACAAGTAAAGTACTCCATCACCAAGGTAAAGAGATACGGGGAGAGGGGGTCGCCCTGCTTCAACCCCCTGTTGCTCCTGAAGTAGCCATGCGGCGTGCCCTGGATGAGGACAGAGAAGGTAGGGGAGCAAATGTACTCCCTCACCCTCGCAACCCACCTCTCGTCAAACTTCATGGCAAGCATCAAATGGCACAGGAAGTCCCGGTTGACCGTGTCATATGCTTTCCGGAGGTCAAGTTTCACACAAGCCATCATCCCCCCCGGTTTGCTGAACTCCCGCACCATCTCGTGAGCTAGAAGGCTGTGCTCCGCTATCGACCGGCCCTTGATGAACGCTGCTTGATTTTGGGACACCAATTCCTGCATAATCCCTCCATACGCCTGCACATAAGATGAGTGATAATCTTGTAAAGGAAATTACAGCAAGCAATGGGCCTGAAGTCTGCAAGTGAGGTCGCTCCCTCCTTCTTAGGAACCAGTGTCAAAAATGTATGGTTCATCTCCTTTAGGAGGCGGCCCTCCACAAAGAACTCCTGGACCGCTGCCAGAACAGGTGCCTTAAGCACACCCCAGTGTCGCTTAAAGAACCCAGAAGAGAAGCCATCAGGCCCAGGAGTTTGTTGAGTTAGCCTTCATCACAATATCTTCCACCTCCATCCTCACCGGTGCCAAGAGCAGATTGTTCCCATGTCGGGACACCAGTCTCTTCGTAACCAGGGCCGGAAACGTGCTAGAGTAGTCCGTCTGCTGATATAAATCAGTGTAAAATCTGACGGCCTCCTCCTGAATCTCCACCGGGTCTCCTACAAGACGACCCTCAGCATTCAGAAGTCTGGAGATGCTGTTCCGGTGCTGACAGGTGCGGATCACATCATAAAAGAATTTGGAGCAGCGGTCTCCATCTTTGAGCCATGTGCATTTAGCCCTCTGTGCCGCACTGATCTCCTCCTGCAGTCTCATGATGCTAACTTCCTCAATCGGGGTCTTCTCCTTAGCCGTCAGCTCCCCGTTCAGAATGTCAGATTGAAGGGCCACCTGAGTGTCCCGAAGCTCTGCTTCCTTCTCCGCCAGGGAAGTCCGCGGTCTCGTCTTTACCCACCCCCTGATGACCCGCTTGAGCTGCTTGAGCTTGTGAACCATGCGGAATTGGGCCGTACCGTCCCGGAAGTGCTGCATCTCTCTCATAACCACCTCCTCATAACCTGGTGATAGATACCAGCTGTTGTTATACCGAAACGGCCTCGCCCTCAAAGTGGGTCTCTCACAAAGGCCCACCCGGATAGGAGAATGATCGCTAGTACCCGCCGCCAGACCTTCCGCCACCGAGTTCGGAAAACACCTGAACCACTCACTATTGCCCAAGGCCCGATCCAGCTGACAAGCAATACGATTCTGGGTAGCCTTTTTATGCCAGGTCCAAATATGTCCAGCTCGCTCCAGCCCCCGCATCCCTGACATAAGAAGACACCTCTGGAAATCGTATAAAATCGAGTCCGGTACAGGCCGGCCTCCCACCTTCTCTTGACGAAGCAACATAGCATTGAAGTCCCCCATGATGAGTAAGGGAAGATGCATGTTGTCCGCCATACGACCCATAAGCACAATGTCCTCCCACAGAGCCTCCCGGAGTCTCCGGTCACTGTGCCCATATACAGCACCCAGGATGAATCGGAACCCACCTTTATTCTCAAAAGTAACACCGATGAGTTGCTCTGACTTATGAATCTGTACCCCCACCCAGCTACCTGTGTTCCACCTAACCCAGATCCTTGCCATACCGCAAAGATCTAAGTTATGAATGTGATCCCAGGCTGCAGGAGTCCGACGTGAGAGCATAGCGGCCCCTCGAATCTTCGTCTCCAGCAGAATAGCAATGTCACAAGCCTCTCTCCTCAGCACCCCTCTAATCTCCCTCAATCGGCCAATGGAACACCCCCCCTAATGTTCCATGCTAGGACCGACATCTAAATAAAAGATGTTGGGTCCCCCTGAAACTCCTCTGGATCGACACTCGAGGGAAGTGTCTCATCCGCCTGCTCAAGGACTGCATCTACCATGGAGGAAGGGGCAAGATGGGTCTGAATCCTGCTAAGAGTAAGTGTCCAGTCAGGATTGGGTTCGGTCTGGTCATCCATATCCCTCGCCTCGGGAATATCCTCCAATGTGGCCGGAGCGTGTCTCTTCCTGCTGCTGTAAACCATAAGTGCCGTGGAGGCCTCCACCCCCCTCTGACCACTATCCGCCGCACTCATACCCCTGGTCACCATAGTCCTCCGTGGCCTGAACGGAACCAGCGCACCCTGCATGTTGTCCTGTCTCTGTGGCGATCCTGTCTCCAGTCTCCTATCCATCTCCATAACTGTGTCTTCCTCCATTTGTCTCTCTGGCGCCGTCTCCTCAAGCAAGTGACTGGGGGCCGCCTCCTTCTCATGTGCCTCCGTCTGAACAGTCTCCGTCCGAAGTGTCTCTGTCTGGGCCGCCTGTGGCCTGGCGGACTCCTTTCCCTTATAGTTGCACGCACTGGTAATGTGCCCAAAGCACTCGCAGTGCGAACACATGGGCGGGACCCAATCATACTCCACAGACTGCGTCAGTACCTCTCCAGATGGAACCTGATACTCAAGCATGCTCGGGAGCTCCGAGCCTGCCTTTATCTCCACAAAGACTCTGGCGTACATTATTCTGGATCGGAAGGTAGTGGCCTCATTTGCCTTGATCGGCTTCCCCACGAGGCTGGCGAGTCTCATGAGGAGAGGGATGCTCCAGTATTGTACTGGAAATTCTGGAAACCGGATCCAGACGGGGATGGCATTCAACACTTCCTTCTCACATCTCAGCGCCGGTGTCCATTCTTTCAAAATAATGAGTCTCCCATCAAACGACCATGGCCCTTCCTGCACAATCCTGATCACATCCTCCGCCAGCCCAAACTTGACATAGTAAAATCCATTCTCCCGGGAGAAGAATTCCATGCTGCCTTTGGGCCTCCAGACTCTCTCCGCATACCCCGGGATTTGGCCATAGAACGGCTTATTCCCTAACACATAGCACTAAGGTGTTCTTCCAGAAATCAGCGACCTTTGCTATTTCCTCTGCGGGGAAGTAAGCCCTGAGTCCTCCACCAACCGCCATCGGGGTAACATATTCCATTGACATCGGACTTTTCGACTCCACTGGGGTGCAGACCTCCTTCCATGACCGAGGCCGCTGCTCCTCAGAGGGGGTCCTGGTTGGAGGAGTCGCAGCTACCGGGCCCTGCCTACCAGAATCGACGGCAACACCCTTTCCCTTCTCCGCCGCCGTCGCCTTTGGCCGCCACCCGGACACAGTGCGAACCATATTTCCCCCTCGGCGATGTGGATCGACTGTGCCTCTTGGGGGTCGGCTCCCAGAGTTCCCTTGGTTCTGAACCCCTCGCCGCCCTCCGGCCCGTCGTCTCACCACCGTCTGCCAGCCTGCCTCTCCAGTCCGTCCGCCCCCATTGTAGATCCCGACCCGAATTCAAACGTCGGTGCCGTATCTCCACCCGCTCCTGAACCCCCAATCGTGGGGGTCCCGATAGATCCAGCCGACCCCCTCCCGCCGTGGTGCGCCCCGCCGCCGCCTGGAGGGTTCGACCCCCCCATGCCCTTGTCCCGATAGGTCCCGCCGCCACAGGCGCCCGACCCCCCCCTCCGCCTGGGGGGGTCACCAGTCTACCGCTGCCGCCTGGGGGGGCCGACCCCCCCCCCCCCCCCGCCTTGATCGCCCTTCCCCCCCCCCCTCCGCTTGGGGGCGTCACCTTTCTGCCGCTGCCGCCTGGGGGGCCCGACCCCCCCCCCCCCCCCCCCCGCCTTGGTCGCCCGACCCCAGTGTGCAGCCGCCGCTGCCTGGGGGGGTGCGACCCCCCCATGTTCTGGACGCCCGACCCCCCCTCCGCCTGAGGGGGTCATCCCGCCTCCGCCGCCCGCCACGTGGGGCCGCTCGCCCCCCCCCCCTTTCCACCTTTCCTCCGGATCCCTCCCTCGAGAGGGTCCGGGGGGCGGGGGGGGCATCGCCAGGGAAACCCTAGTTGAGTCGCCAGGAGCGCTGCAGCCATTTTATATATATATATATATATATATATATATATATATATATATATGGGGGAGAATCGGGATTCCCGCTCTTAAGCATCATCGCATGTTCCCTGAAATAACAGTCGTGAAATTGCCTTTTTTGACTGTTCAGATTAGATCAAAATCTCTTGAGAAATCTGGTAGTTTAAGGATCTAATATGAACGGTCAAAAAAGACAATCCAACTACTATTTCGGAAAACATGTGAGGATGATTAAGAATGGGGATATCGATCCCTCCTTCCATATATATATACTAGTCATAACCCGTGCCCATAGGGCATGGTTCATTTAAGGTATTCCCCCTCAAAATCTTGGACCCCCAATTATCCCAACCACTGCTGGATGTGAATTTTTTTTGGATTCCCCATAAAACCCCACTCTCAATAATGCTCATCCACAACCATTATGAGGCCCCATCAAAATATTAAATCCCAACCATCAAAATATTAAATCCCCATCTTTGGATTCCCCATAAAACCCCACTCCCAATAATGCTCTTCCCCATAAAACCCCACTCCCAATAATGCTCTTCCCCATAAAACCCCACAACCGTTGATTCACCAAGATTAAATCCCAACCACTCTTTATCTTGGCACAGTCAGCCCTAGGATTCAAAAACCTTTGTGTTTTGTATAAGATATATATATATATATATATATATATATATATATATATATATATATATATATATATATATATATATATTTTTTATTTTTTTTTAAAAATATATATATATATATATATATAAAATATATATATATATATATATATATATATATATATATATATATATATATATATATATAAGATGTCTCGGGCGATCGTGCGACCGGATGGGCGTAACCCTAGGGGGTCTCCTCGTGGGACCTCGGCGCGGCTGAGGTAGGCGGGTCGGCCGGCGGCGGGGAATATATATATATATATATATATATATATATATATATATATATAATAAGATGTCTCGGGCGATCGTGCGACCGGATGGGCGTAACCCTAGGGGGTCTCCTCCGTGGGACCACGGCGCGGCTGAGGTGGGTGGGTCGGCCGACGACGGCCAGGCCGGAGGCGGGCCGGCCACAGGCGGAACCCTAGGGGTCGGCGCGGGATCCCAGGTCGCATGTGCGACTGTAGTTGACGTGGGGGCTGGAGCCGTGGATGGCGGTGGGGGCTGCGCCGGCGCTGGCGGCAGCGGTGGCAATGCCGGCACAGACGACGAAGGAGGCTGTGATGGTGCTGGTGGTAGCAGGAGCGGTAGGGGCTGCGCCGGCGGCAGCAGTGGCAACACCGGCACGGGCGGCGGAGGCGGCTGTGATGGCGCTGATGTTGGCGGAGGCGGATAGTCGGAAAGGGTGGACGTTACACGCTTCGGGGCGGATCGTTGGGTTCCAGATCTGTCGGAACTCCGAATTTTCAACTTGGATCTGTGTCTGGATCTCCGGACGGACAAATGGAGGGTGGTGGCTGGACGACGGTTACGAGACGCCGTGGTGAAAAGTCTGGGGGCAAGGAGGGTGGCGTGCAGACCCACCAAAAGGTGCGCTATTCTTCTGAAAGGAGAGCGGGTGATGGTTCGGGATCGCGGAAGTCGTCTCATGGCCTTGGGGTCCCCCCCGGACGGGGAATAGTACTGCTGGAAGATCGGTTGGATGGCGTCCCAAGGTGGCCGTGGCAGATAAAGAAAAAGGAAAAGCGGTTGACTTGGGAGGTCAGGGTACAGGGTCCTCTACTGCTGTTGTCATCCCTAGGGCTCAGGGGACGGCTCCCCGTCCTGTGGAAAAGTCCTGGACTGACATATGCAAGCCTGTGGGTCCCAAATGCCCTACATCTATGGAGTTCGTGCCACCAAAGAAGTAGGGAATGGCTTTCGAGCTTCGTTTCTTGCGGAGGAGATAGCGAAGGTGACTGATTTCTGGGAGAACACGTTGGTCCTGTACGTCCTGGAGAACAAGCTCTTCTATGGACAGATCCGGACGTATGCGGCTCGTGTCTAACAGCCTAAAAGAAGCATGAAAATATTTGCTAGGGAGAATGGCTTCTACTATATAAAGTTTGGGCTAGCGGACGATGTCACCAGAATCCTTCAAGGAGGACCGTGGACGTTTGATGACAGGCTGATCATTCTGAAAGAATGGACACCAGATCTGAGATGTGAGAAGGAAGTCCTCAATGTTATCCCTGTTTGGATATGCTTCCCGGAGTTCCCAGTCAGGTATTGGAGTATTCCATTGCTTATGAGGCTCGCCAGCTTAGTGGACAAACCGATGAAGGCTGATGATGCTACAACCTTTCGATCGAGGCTGATGTATGTTCGAATGTTCGTTGAGATCAGAGCGGGTGGGGAGCTACCGAGTATGT
Source organism: Iris pallida (assembly GCA_029216955.1). NCBI lineage: Eukaryota > Viridiplantae > Streptophyta > Magnoliopsida > Asparagales > Iridaceae > Iris > Iris pallida. The sequence continues at coordinate 4,119,551 of JANAVB010022200.1, forward strand.
TGGAGTATGAAGTTCCTTCTGGAGAGATTCTTACCCAGAAAGTGGAGTACGAATGGGTTCTCCCGCCTGTTCACACTGTGCTTGCTTCGGGCACCTTGTTAGTACATGCCCAACAGGAGGACCAAAGTCGGGACCACCTACGGAGTCTACTGAGGAGCCTGGTCCATCACGGACGATGGAGACTGTCACCGAGGACGAGAGAGCTGAGGACATCATGCAGGATGGGGACCGGCAGATGGAGGAGACTAGTGGTCCGAGTTTGACTATCTCACCTCAACCGGTACATACTAGCGGGGTGATGGACACCTTCTTGGCACAGAAGAGCATGGTCACATGAGGCATGTCGGCGTCGGGGCGAGAGCATCGAGGAGAAGGAGGCTCATCCGAGGAGAGTTTACAGCAGGAAGAGACGTACTGGCCCTCTACGTGACGGACCCCCCAGGGAGGTGGGACACTCTCCAGTTCTTAGTGAGGCGTTATGTGTGGACAACCCGGCTTGGGCTCTGATGCTCTCGCAGGTAACAACCCAGCATTCCCCTACTCCTGTGGTGGAGGAGGACATGACAGCGATGGATGTGGTACCATTCCCGGGTACCGGTTCAGGAGAAGTTCAGGAGAACCTCACTCTTAATAATTAATGACGGTAATCGCCTGGAACGTGAGGGGTGCGTGTCCTTATGGAGATGGAGGAAGATTTGTGGGGTCTTACGCAGAGAGAAGTGTGACATCTCTGTACTGCTGGAGACCAAGATTAAAGGTGAGAAGAATCTTGCCCGACGGACCCCTACTCATTGGGTTCAACTCGACAATCTAGCACTTTGCGATATGGCGAGGATCTGGGTTAGATGGAATACCAACAATTGGGTTCTTGATGTGAGCGGTGTACGGCCACAACGGCAGACGGCGTCGGGAGGCCCTATGGAGGGACATATCCAGAGTAGCTTCCTCTGCTGACTCCTTGCATCTTCCGCTTCTCTTGCTAGGCGACTTCAACGTCCTCCTTCACAGGAGGAAGAAGGTGGGTAGCAGACCGGTTCCAGATCAGATTTTGTACGACTTCTAGAGATGTCTTCTTCAGACGGGGCTTAAGGGATTGGCACGTTTGGGGCACATCTGGACTTGGCATAACAAAGCTGTCCGTAACAGGGTTGCTTGCCAGCTGGACAGAGCTCTGGGCAACTGGGAGTGGTTTCGCCGCTTCCCTAATTCTTTGGCTGAGGGTCTGGCCGCTGGGACGAGCGATCACTCCCCCATCAGGGTCGGCTTCACAGAGCGGCCTACATGGAAGTCGCGCCCTTTTCGGTACAACAACTGGTTTCTCTCGGGTGGATACTTGGAGGCTATTACGGAGGGTCTTCTTAGCCAACAGGAGGGTACGGCTCAGTACCGTATGGTGCATATTCTCAAGCACACGAAGAAGGCTATCCGGAGTTAGGTAAAGAGATTGCCCAAGCCTTTACTAGAAGATAAGGAGGCAGAGCTCAGGGACATCCAAAATTCCATGCAATTTGTCATGTTGAACGGGACCTTAGCGGCTAGAGAGGAGCTGATTGGGGAAGTCAACATTCTACGCTTGCAGACGGAGATTAGTGCGGCCCAGGGCGCTAAATGCTCCTGGCTCAAGGATGGCGACCGCTGCTCCAAGTTCTTCTATGATGTTATCCGGACCAGACAGCATAGGAACAGCCTTTCTCAGCTCCTCGATGGAGAGGACAATCTGGTAGAGGAGCCGTCGAAGATTCAAGGAGAGGCTGTCAGGTACTACTCAGAATTATATTTTCAGACTGACTATCTATCTGTGTTTCCGAATATCGTTACGAAGAGGATGGTGACGCCCTATGGGAATAGCCAACTACTTGCGCTGGTCACTATGGAGGAGGTGGAGGCTATCATCATGAAGGCAGATTCCAACAAAGCCCCGGGACCGGACGAATTTAGCAGTGGATTTTACAAACGCCACTGGGATATTCTGAAGTTCCCGGTACTCGAGGCGGTCCAGGAGTTCTTCACTAAGGAGAAGCTGCTGAAGGAGCTGAATCATACATTCCTGACTCTTGTGCCAACGAAAGAAGGTGCGACATCGCTGGCGGACTTCAGGCTTATAGCATGTTGTAATTATCTTTACAAAATAATTAAGCACCTTATGTGTCGGCATATGTAGGGGATCATGCAGGACTTAGTCTCTCCGAACCAGACGGCTTTCATAAAGAGGAGATCGATTGCTGAGCACAGTCTTCTGGTACATGAGATGGTGAGGGATTTCAATAAACCAGGAGAGGAGAAGGCGTGTGTGAAGCTGGACCTGAGGAAGGCCTATGACATGGTCAATTGGGACTTCATGTGTCACCTGATGCTTGCCATAGGATTCGATGATCGGTGAGTTGCGAGGATTCGGGAGTGCATCACGACCCCCATCTTCTCTGTCCTCATCCAGGGTACCCCGTACGGGTTCCTCCGCAGCAATCGAGGACTCCGACAAGGCGATCCATTGTCTCCGTACCTGTTCACACTTGTCATGGAGTACTTCACTTGTTTGATGGATATGGCGGTTCATAGTGGGAGGCTTGTCCCGCTGTTCAGGAGGATCGAGCCACCTGTTACTCATCTTATATATGTTGATGACCTCCTGGTATTCCCCCAGCCTTCTATGGAAGGTATGAATACGATCTCGGAGATTATGGGAGATCTGGAAGCTCTTATAGGGCTTCAAATAAATCGAAAGAAAAGTCGGGTCTACTTCAGTTCCCTTTGCCCCCTAAAGGAGGAACGAGCCGTAGCTCTGGGTGTGGACAGGAGTGATTTACCGGTGAGATATCTAGGAGTTCTTTAATTATGCTTGAGACCAGGATTGCCATAGTCTGGTGGAGTATGCCTAGAGGGTTGAAGGATGGCAGGCTGCTAGACTTTCATTTGGTGGGCGCATTGAGCTGGTTAGATCAGTTATCTCAGCTCTGGCTCTGTTTTGGCTCAAGTCTAGTCTGATTCATGTCGCTACCATCCGGAAAGTGGAAAGGATATGTTCCGATTTCATCTGGGGGGGTATGCATGCGATCTCTTGGGAGCAGCTCTGCCGCCCGAGGAAGGAGGGAGGGATGGGTCTTAGACCCTTGATAGAGATTAGGGAGACCTCGGCTCTGAAGCTGGCATAGAGGTTCATTAAAAGGGGGTCTCTATGGGCTGACTGGATGTACAGTAGATATGTGAAGCAAGGCAACTTCTGGACCTGCTCCATCGACAACAACTCTGTTACTTTCAAGCATATCCTGCGACACAGAGCTGTACTCAAATCTTCCATCAGGAGGTCCATGAGAGATGGAGCGGGAATTGATCTCTGGCAGGACCCATGGTTAGAGCGCCAATCTCTGTTAGAGATCCTGGGAGACCGGTCGCACAGGGAGGCTGGTAGGGGGCTGACCTGCCAGCGCATTATTAGGAATGGAGTTTGGAGTCCTGAGACCTACGGCCATACTGAGGAGCTTGGAGAGGTTATTCGCACGGTCGGGATTGATCCGTCGCAACCAGCTGATTGGTGGATTTGGGATCCGCCGGGTGATACCGGGGTTCTGGAGAGTTCAGGTTCCAAAACTGCTACAATCTTGTGCGTCGTATTTTTTCTACTGGTACAGACTATGAATTTATATGGTGCAAGGGACTGGCCAGTAAGATGCAGCTTTGTGTCTACCGTTTACTTCTGGGTCGCCTTCTGACAAGGGACAGACTCATCTCATTTGGGATCCAGGTGCCCAACCTAAAGTGTGTGCTATGTGACTTGGATAATGAATCTATGCGACACTTATTCTTTGAGTGTGAGGTGTCCTGGTACATCTGGAATGAACAATGCCGTACGCTGGGCGGATGTGACTCTAGCACGGAGATCGAAAATATCATCAATGGGATCCGGGATCAAAGAGGGAGAGGGCAGGTCTGGTTCAAGAGCGCTAGAGTACGGCTGGCTGCTGCTGTCTGGCATGTATGGAGTGAAATGAATCGTCGCATCTTCGAGGGACTTACCACCCCTCCTGTAGGCATCCTCCATAATATTGATTTTGATGTAAAAGCTATGGAAACCTGATGAGTCGGAGACCCACTCTGATTGTATGATTGTATGATTATGTGTTGAGTTTGGAATAAAATTCACCATTTTCCATATATATATATATATATATATATATATATATATATATATATATATATATTCCACCTACCTACCCACCCACCTAACCCCCTAAGAGCAAGCAGCCCGGCTCCCCCAGGAGTCAAACCCCGCCCGCCCCCCACATGTAGGAGGTCCATAAGAGATGGAGCGGAAATTGACCTCTGGCGGGACCCATGGTTAGAGCGTCAATCTCTGTTAGAGATCCTGGGAGACCGGTCGCACATGGAGGCTGGTAGGGGGCTGACCTGCCAGCGCATTATTAGGAATGGAGTTTGGAGTCCTGAGACCTACCGCCATACTGAGGAGCTTGGAGAGGTTATTCGCACGGTCAGGATTGATCCGTCACAACCAGCTGATTGTTGGATTTGGAATCCGCTGGGTGATATTGGGGGTTCTGGAGAGTTCAGGTTCCAAAGCTGCTACAATCTTGTGCGTTGTATTTTTTCTACTGGTGCAGACTATGAATTCATATGGTACAAAGGACTGGCCAGGAAGATGCAGCTGTGTGTCTACCGTTTACTTTTGGGTCGCCTTCTGACAAGGGACAGACTCATCTCATTTGTGATCCAGGTGCCCAACCCAAAGTGTGTGCTATGTGACTTGGATAATAAATCTACGCGACACTTATTCTTTGAGTGTGAGGTGTCCTGGTACATCTGGAACGAACAATGCCGTGCGCTAGGCGGATGTGACTCTGGCAGGAAGATCGAAGATATCATCAATGGGATCCGGGATCAAAGAGGGAGAGGACAGGTCTGGTTCAAGAGCGCTAGAGTACAGCTAGCTGCTGCTGTCTGGCATGTATGGAGGGAAAGGAATCGTCGCATCTTCAAGGGACTTACCACCCCTCCTGTAGGCATCCTCCATAATATTGATTTTGATGTAAAAGCTATGGAAACCTGATGAGTGAGAGACCCACTCTGATTGCATGATTATATGATTATTTGTTGAGTTTGGAATAAAATTTACCCTTTTTCCACACACACACACACACACACACACACACACACACATATATATATATATATATATATATATATATATATATATATATATATATATATATATCCCTATTCTTAATCATCCTCACATGTTTTCCGAAAATCATATATATATATATTTCCTACCTACCTACCCACCCTTCTAACCCCCTAAGAGCAAGCAGCCTGGCTCCCCCAGGAGTCGAACCTCGTCCGCCCCCCACATGCAGGAGGTCCATGAGAGATGGAGCGGGAACTGACCTCTGACGGGACCCATGGTTAGAGCGTCAATCTCTGTTAGAGATCCTGGAAGACCGGTCGCACAGGGAGGCTGGTAGGGGGCTGATCTGCCAGCGCATTATCAGGAATGGAGTTTGGAGTCCTAAGACCTACCGCCATATTGAGGAGCTTGGAGAGGTTATTCGCACGGTCGGGATTGATCCGTCGCAGCTAGCTGATTGTTGGATTTGGGATCCGCCGGGTGATACTGGGGGTTCTGGAGAGTTCATGTTCCAAAGTTGCTACAATCTTGTGCGTCGTATTTTTCCTACTAGTGCAGACTATGAATTCATATGGTGCAAGGGACTGGCCAGGAAGATGCAGCTTTGTGTCTACCATTTACTTCTGGGTCGCCTTCTGACAAGGGACCGACTCATCTCATTTGGGATCCAGGTGCCCAACCCAAAGTGTGTGCTATGTAACTTGGATAATGACTCTATGCGACACTTATTCTTTGAGTATGAGGTATCCTAGTACATTTGGAATGAACAATGCCGTGCGCTGGACGGATGTGACTCTAGCAGGGAGATCGAAGATATCATTAATGGGATCCGGGATCAAAGAGGGAGAGGACAGGTTTGGTTCAAGAGCGCTAGAGTACGGCTGGCTGCTGCTGCCTGACATGTATGGAGGGTAAAGAATCGTCGCATTTTCGAGGGACTTACCACCCCTCCTGTAGGCATCCTCCATAATATTGATTTTGATGTAAAAGCTATGAAAATCTGATGAGTGGGAGACCCACTCTGATTGTATGATTATGTGTTGAGTTTGGAATAAAATTTACCCTTTTTCAAATATATATATATATATATATATATATATATATATATATATATATATATATATATGATTAAGAATCAAAAAAATGACGAACGACTCGAGCGCTCTTGGCGATCTCGCGTCGCCGGCTAGGGCAAACCTGACCCCTCCTCCCCGGCCGTCGGACCCTCTCGCGGAGGGGAGGAGGAGGCCGGTGAGGAAGGGAGGGGGCGGGCGCCCCCCCCTCCCCCCTGGTAGGCGGAGGCGGCCCCCCGGGCGGGGGGGGGGGGGGGGGGGCCTGGCGGAGGCAGCAAGGGGCCAAGCGGACCCCCTCTCATGCAGGCAGCGCTGCGGGCGGGTCAGGCGATGGCCAGGTGGGGGGTGGCCGACTCCTCCCAGGCGGGGGCGGCGGGATGGGCGGCCCGGGGACCAGCCGGTACTCCGGCGACGACGACCGGGCTGGAAGCTCCGATTTTTGAATTCGGATCGGGTTCCGGGGTTGGGGATGGCTGGATTGACGATGATGGTTGGACGACGGTGGTGAGACGACGACCGGGAGGGGGAAGAGGGGCTCAAAATCAAGGTGTGAGTCGGACGGGCCCTGGAAGGAGCGGGAGTAGGTCTAACAATGGCCTAGGTAGCGCACGACGGCAGGGAGGAGGGCCTAGTCGCACTGCGGCTGGATGGAGGCCTAAGGCGACGGCGGCGGAGAAAGAAAAGAGTGTTGCTGGAGAGGTCGGGAGTCAGAGGCCTCCGTCTGCCACTCCCCGGACGGGCACAGACGGGCCTAGGCCCAAATCCTGGAAGGATGTGTGTATGCCGGGTGGGAACAAGAGCCCGGTGTCGATGGAGTATGTGCCACCGATGAAGGTAGGAGGAGGCCTTCGTGCATTTTTTTCCGGCGGAAGAGATAGCGGAGGTCACAGACTTCTGGAAGAACACGTTGGTGATGTACGTGTTGGGAAGTAAACTGTTCTATGGGCAAATACGGGGTTATGCAGAGAGGGTATGGAGGCCCAAGGGGAGTATGGAGTTCTTCTCTCGTGAGAACGGGTTTTATTATGTGAAATTCGGATTGGAGGAGGATGTGTCCAGGATTATTCAAGGAGGGCCCTGGTCCTTTGACGGACGGCTTATTATCCTGAAGGAGTGGACACCGGAGTTGAGATGTGAGAAGGAGGTGCTGAACGCAATACCCGTCTGGATTCGCTTCCCTGAGTTTCCGGTAAAATACTGGAGCATACCTCTGCTTATGAGATTAGCTAGCTTGGTCGGTAAGCCGATCAAGGCGGATAAGGCTACGGTGTTCCGTACCAGACTGATGTACGCCAGAGTATTTGTGGAGATTAAGGCCGGGATGGAGCTCCCGCGCATTCTCGAGTATCAGGTAGCATCCGGGGAGGTTTTGACTCAGACGGTGGAGTATGATTGGGTCCCTCCAATGTGTTCCTTCTGCGAGTGCTTTGGTCACTCATCCAGTGCTTGCCTGTCTAGCGAGACGGAGACAACCAGGTCCTCGGTAGCGCAGATGGAGGTAGCTGAGCCAGAGGTGACACCCAGTCCCATTGCAGGAGTGGCGGCGACTGTCAGGCCGATGGAGGAGGTCTTCCCGATGGAGGGGGACAGGAGGTCCGTGACTGTCACCCCGCAGAGACAGGAGGGTTCTCAGGGAGCGATAGTCCCGTTCAGGCCCCAGAGGAGTATGGTGACAAGGGGTATGAGTTCCCTTGATAGCAGACAGGATGGGATGGAGTATTCTATGGTGGAAATGGTCTATAGCAGGAAAAGGCATGCCCCGTCCCCACGGGAAGAGGAGTTCCAGCCAGGGGGGCTCGATGATCAGACCGTGGCCAACCCAGATTGGACCTTGACTCTCTCCAGGATTCAGGCTCATCTTGCTACTCCCTCAGGGACGGGGATGGGGGAGGATATAGATCTGACGGACGGGACACTTCCCTCGGGTGTCAGTCCAGATGGAGTTCAGGGGACCCCACATTAATTAATTAATGTCGGTCCTTGCCTGGAACATTCGTGGTGGGTGTTCCATTGGGAGATAGAGGGAGATTAGTGGCGTTCTGAAGCGCGAGAAGTGTGACATTTCTATTCTTCTTGAGACCAAGATTAGAGGGAAGACTATGCTATCTCGTAGGACGCCGACAAATTGGGCGCACATCCACAACCTTGATCTTTGTGATATGGCTAGGATCTGGGTTCGGTGGAACAGATATAGTTGGGAGGGAACAGGTTCTGATGACAGAGCAGCTTATTGACATTTCCTTTGTAAACAAGGGAGAATTCCACTTCATTCTTGGAGCAGTTTATGGGCACAATGATAGGCGGCTTCGGGAGGCCTTGTGGGAGGACATTGTGCGAGTAGGTCGTATGGCGGAGCAACTACAACTCCCCCTGCTGCTTATGGGAGACTTCAATGCCATCCTACATCGACAGGAGAAGGTGGGCGGTCGTCCTGTGCCTGATCCGATCTTATACGACTTCCAGAGGTGTCTCCTCTTGTCTGGGCTGAGGGGGCTGGAGAGAGCTGGTCACATCTGGACCTGGCACAATAAGGTGGTCCACAACAGGATTGCTTGTCAGCTGGATCGGGCGTTGGGAAATAGCGAATGATTTCGCTACTTTCCGAATTCCATGGCAGAAAGGCTAGCGGCAGGGACCAGCGATCACTCTCCTATCCGGGTCGATCTCTCTGAGAGGCCCGTTTGGAAGTCTCGGCCATTCCGGTACAACAATGGCTGGTACCTGTCTGCTGGTTATGAGGAGGTTGTTATGGGAGGGCTACAGTATTCTCGGGAGGGCACGGCTCAATTCCGTATGGCTCACAAACTCAAACAGGTCAAGAGAGCTATTCGGGATTGGGTGAAGAAGATGCCGCGATCTTCCCTGGAGGACAAGGAGGCCGAGCTTCGTGAGGTTCAGGAAGCTCTGCAGTCTGATATGCTGAGCGGGGAGTTGGCGGCTCGGGAGCGGGAACTGGTTGTGGAGGTCAACATCTTGAGGCTTTAGCAGGAGATTAGTGCGGCCCAGAGGGCCAAGTGTTCCTGGCTCAAGGATGGGGATCGGTGCACCAAATTCTTCTATGATGTGATCCGTGCCAGACAGCACCGGAACAGCATTCCCAGGTTGCTTAATGGCGAGGGCAGACTTATGGGTGACCCAGTGGAGATTCAGGAGGAGGCAGTCAGGTTCTATTCTGACTTATATCAGCAAACTGATTATCCCATCACGTTCCCAGACCTTGTCACGAAGAGGCTGGTGACGCACCATGGGAACAGTTTGTTGTTGGCCCTGTGAGATTGGAGGAGGTGGAGGATATTGTGATGAAGGCAGATCCTAATAAGGCTCCGGGGCCTGACGGCTTCTCTTGTAGGTTCTTTAGACGCCATTGGGGTGTGCTAAAGTTCTCAGTTTTGGAGGCGGTGCAGGAGTCTTTCTTGGAAGGAAAGTTATTGAAGGAGCTGAACCACACATTCTTGACCTTGGTTCCGAAGAAGGAAGGTGCGACCTCCCTTATCGACTTCAGGCCTATTGCGTGTTGTAATTATCTTTACAAGATAATTACGCACCTCATGTGTCGTCGTATGGAGGGAATTATGCAGGGATTGGTGTCTCGGAATCAAGCGGCTTTCATCAAGGGGCGCTCGATTGCTGAGCACAGTCTTCTTGCACATGAGATGGTGAGAGATTTTAACAAGCCGGGAGGAATGAAGGCTTGTGTGAAGCTGGATTTGCGGAAAGCCTATGACACGGTCAACCGAGACTTCCTCTGCCACCTTATGCTTGCTATGGGGTTTGATGAGAGATGGGTGGCAAGGGTGAGGGAGTGCATATGCTCTCCCACATTCTCGGTCCTCATTCAGGGTACGCCATATGGATGCTTCTCGAGTAACAGGGGATGCGGCAGGGGGATCCTCTCTCTCCGTACCTGTTCACTCTGGTGATGGAGTACTTCACTTGTTTGATGGATCTGGCTGTGCATAGTAGGAAGATTGTTCCTCTTTTCAGGCAGGTCAAGCCGGTGGTGTCTCATTTGATATATGCTGACGACCTCTTGGTATTCATGCATCCATCTATGAGGGGGATGAGGGCGCTTTCCGATATTATGGAGGAGTTTGGACTGTTGTCCGGTCTGCAGCTGAATAGGGAGAAGAGCAGGGTCTATTTCAGCTCTCAGTGCACCCTCAAGGAGGAACGGGCCCTTACCTTGGGAGTGGAGAAAGGAGAGCTTCCGGTGAAGTATCTGGGGGTTCCGTTGACGGTCAATTATGCCAGGGATCAGGATTGTCTCAGCCTGGTAGATTTTGTCCAAAGGAGGGTGGAAGGCTGGCAGGCTGCTGGGCTGTCCTTTGGTGGCCGTATTGAGCTTGTGAGGTCTGTTATCTCTGGCATTGCTATGTTCTGGTTGCAGTCGATTCAGATTCCGGTAGCTACCATAAGGAAGGTGGAGTCCATTTGTGCTAACTTCATCTGGAGAGGAGGTATGCATGCGATTGCGTGAGATCAACTCTGTCGGACCCGGGAGGAAGGAGGAGTGGGGTTGCGACCGCTTCGGGCAGTTAGGGAGGCTTCTGGGGTGCGGATGGCGTGGCGGTTCGTCAAGGGAGGCTCCCTCTGGGCAGAGTGGCTGGCTAGTAGATATGTGCGACGGATGAATTTCTGGACTTGCAGGATTGATAATAATTTCTCGGTCTCATTTAAGGCTATCCTTAGGTGCAGACCGGTTTTAAAGTCCGCTATATGCAGGATTATGAAAGATGGGTCGAATACTGATCTCTGGCTGGACCCGTGGATGGAAAATAGCTCCCTTCTGGAGATCTTGGGCGCACAGATGGACAGAGAAGCGAGCAGGGGGTGAAATGTAGCCGGATTATCAGGGACGGGAGCTGGAGGCCTGAGGAGTATCCATTCACGGCTCAGTTTGGAGAGACGATCCGCCGGATCACTATCGACACTAGCCAGACTACGGACTCCTAGAATTGGGTTGATCCTGGTTCGGTCGGCGGGTCAGGGATTTTCAGTTTTCAAAGCTGCTATAATTTGGTTCGGACTCCGCATGACAAGATTGAGGAGTATGACTTTATCTGGGCGAAGGGGATTGCCCGCAAAATGCAGCTTTGTTCATACAGACTCCTCCTAGGCAGGTTGATGACGCGGGACAGACTGATTAGGTTTGGGATGCAGATTCCAGACCCGAAGTGTGTTCTCTGTACGGGGGACGCGAAATCTATGAGCCACCTATTCTTTGAGTGTCCGTGGACTTGGCACATCTGGGAGGAACAGAGCATGCGTTCGATGGGTGGCGTTGGCAATGCCAGAGATATCCGAGGGATCCTCAGCTGGATCAGAGACCGACGAGGCATGGACCCGGGTTGGGCCAAGATGGCTAGAGTGCGACTTGCAGCATCCGTTTGGCATGTCTGGAGGGAACGCAACCGGCGTATCTTTGAGGGACTGGCTACTCCGCCAGTAGGAATTCTACATAATATAGAATTCGATGTATCTGTAATGGCCCCTTAACTGGGGGGAGTGATGTGAGAATAGTGTATTGTAATACCTTCACTGTGATTTGCGTGGAATAAAATTTACCCTTATTCCAAAAAAAAATATGATTAAGAATAGGGATATATATATATACATATATATATATATATATATATATATATATATTTGGAAAAAGGTAAATTTTATTCCAAAAGAGAAGCCATAATCATACAACATACAATCTGAGTGGGACTCCCACTCGACACTCATCCATTCTCCATAGCATTTACATCAAACTCAATATTATGAAGAATGCCAACCGGAGGTGTGACTAGTCCCTCAAAGATCCGACGGTTTCGCTCCCGCCAAACATGCCACACCGAAGCCGCCAGACGAACTCTGGCTGTGCGGAACCAGTCCTGACCTCGACCCCTGCTATCTCGTATCACCTGGATGATGTCCCCAATGCATTTACCAGAGACGTACACCCCCAATACCCGACTCTGCTCCGACCATATCTGCCATGCCAGAGTGCACTCGAAAAAGATATATATATATATATATATATATATATATATATATATATATATATATATATATTCTACCTACCCATATATATATATAGAGAGAGAGAGAGAGAGAGAAAGAGAGAGCTTATGGATAAAAGTTACAATATGAACAATACCAATATGAGCAACCGATTCTTGGCTTGCAAGTAACGGTCAATTGCTACTCCTGCGGGAAGCATCGGCGGGACTTGCCTTGTCCTTAATTGTGCTTCGACAACAGTATCATTAAGTTCACTGCATATGAAAGAGAAAGTTACCAACAACTTCCAAGTAGAGTGCAATATCAAGGTATAAAACTGCAGAAAAAGAGAAAGTTACAAACTCCTCCAAGTGAACTGTTGATTTGCTTACCAAAGCATCAGGTATTTTGTGCTGGACAAAATTGCAGGACAGAAAATCCCCAACTATGGTTGAAAGAGTATCATCACCATCATCCAAGCCTTATCCCATTAGAACGGGATCGGCAATGGAGCATAAGTAAGGCAATGCGAATTGCTCAAAGAAGGAGCCCTGACAGAATTCCGTTATGTGCTCACTAAGTGCACAAATTGGTGGTGAAACCCGAAATTCCGGTTGGCCAAACCAAATTACTGGTCCGAGATGGCTAAACCTATTTTTGGACAATATTTCGCTGAATCTTCTAGTATATTTTTGTATATATTTTCCTAGTTTCTTTAGGATTCTTTCTTAGGGCTTAAGTTTGAGTTTTCTTATAAATAATACCTATGTATAAGACAATATGTCAAGTTTAATAATATTGATTTATATTTGATCTAGATTATATCTCTTGTTGATTCTCATGTTGAACATTGAGATGACAGTCGTATTTTGGATCATTGGTTTTAGGGATCGACGTTTCTGTGGTGGGTCAATAAGAAACCTCCATAAATGATTTGGACAATACCGAAATTATCGCTCTATTTTTGGGTAGTTTAGCAATAAAAAACTAAAAGAAAAAAGAGAATGTGATAAAAAAAACAATGTTGATACAATGACTTGATCATTCCGTAGGTCAACATGGTAGAGTGTATCGACAAAAATTCATATCAACACAATGTAACTATTACCATCCGTCGAAGTTGTATATGATAAATTCACAATGTCCATACTATATTAACATTTTACATTCAAAAATATTTATTATTGGGGTACTTGTCTAAATCAAGTAATAGACAACAATGTCTATTGTGGGTAAATAATTCGACAATAGTGAATATTATTTTATTCATAACAAAAGGAAACAACAAATAATATATAAGATTATGCCCAAGTGTAAAAGATATTTTCTAGTTTTCTAAACAATTTCTTATTATCTTTTGGCTTCCGAAACCAAGAACTCCGAAACTCTGATCTGAACCCACCAAAACTCCCGGAATGGCCGATACTCATAGGAAGGGGCTGAAACCGGTTCCGATACTGCGAACCTTGGTACATAGGTTCATAAGAATTTGCATCCGGACTATCAATCTACAAAATTAAATTTGAGAAGGGCTTCCAAGTTTGATATCCATCATGGAGGATGGTATGGAAGCTTAGTAGTTTGCTTGGACCTAATTAACTAGGACTTAATCAGCTAGCCTGGTATTGAAAAGATGAACCTGATTTGAAATAAAGACTTTATTTTAACCTAACCACTCAATAAAGACTAAAAGAATGATGCACTTGCAATGTGTGGTGTAATGCAATGTGGATGTAAAGTTGTATAAAATTGAGATATTTTAATGCGATGTTATTCTAAGCAGTGTGTAATGTTGTGCTTGTACTACAGTGGTACGCAGCTACCATGGTCTTAAGTTATGGAGGATTTCACAACATCAACCTCAAATACTAGGGATGGAGGTGTGATGATTATCAGCAACTATATTCTACTCGGGGAGTGAGAACATTCAGAGATAAGCTTTCTAAACATGCATCACAGAGAGTATTCCTATCCAAATAATATGCAGTTAACATTTAAGTATCGCAGTGTGAAGTCATCTTTACCTAACAAAAGTTTCTGCCCAATCTTGTGCTGTGTGTGTTGTTACATGAGCATAGTTATGTCTAAATCTCTTTTCCCTCTCGTCACTAGGCATATTTAAGGCAGAGGCAATTGAATTTGCAACTTCTGTGATGTTCCATGGGTTAACAAGGAGGGCACCAGCTCCTAGAGATTGTGCTGCTCCTGCAAACTGGATACAAACTGATTATAAACCAATATTTCAAGTTTGTGGATAAAAGAAGCCAATCTGAAGAGAAATAACCTAGTGGAACTGAATTAATGCTAAACATAGCAGCATTCGACGTATCTTATACTGACAATTACATTAGCTTTTAGCTCATTTATCTTTTATGCTTCTTTAAGTTCCACATGGGCTAGAATAGCTAGCCTCCTATCCTGTGCATCCTCTCCTATAAATATTTGGCCTTGAGCCTAATGGAAGTTACCCATGATATGGGTTTTTCACAATCATCTCTCTATTCCAACAGTTTTTTTGCCTGATTTCTTGATGACGCTTACAACTTATTACGTTCATTATGAGTGCCTCTTGACTACAGGCATAGTCATGCATTACTCAGTGACTACTTAAAGAAAGCTATGACAAGGAATTCTAAGCAATTTCTGTATAAGCTAGCTAACAAAATCTTTACATGCTTAATTGTTTATTGAATACATGATAGCACGATGACTTTCAACTGAGATATACATATATATATTTTTGTACTTGTTGGAATAGAGACATCATCTGACAAAAATGAAAAATGGAAACATCTCATAATCTTATATAGGACATGTCAAGATAATCCACACTTGAAACTATAATCAAGACAAAATACAATTATTGTATACATAAGAAGCTCCTATACAAGTTCTATAAGTACAAGGCAGCTCCAGTTTCTGACAAGTCATAGTGTGCTCTTTAATGGATTTTTAAATATATGGACCACTAAATAAGGTCATATTAATTAAAACACATGGACAATGTAGGGATAAAATAGAAGTTATTGATAATTACTTCACTCAGTATGAGAACCCCCTTTTTTGAGCCTTGGCATGCTACAAACTCATAGCTTACGAGGTTCATCCCATCTCTCAATGATGTTACAAGAGCTATGTCTAAAATTTCAGAAGTGAAAAGTATCAGTTTCAGTGAGACATAATGGAACATAAACAAGTATAAACTTAGGGCTGTCATAACCAGTAATACTTAAATATCATGGAGAACTGTGGGCTGTCATAACCAGTAATACTAAATATCATGGAGAAGTGTTTGAAACACTAGAAGACGAGCTACATACTATTATTGTTTAGAACTGTTTCTTTAAACTCCAACTAGCCATTTAAAGCTACAAACAGGTACATAACTGTTTAGAACGGCAAAGTTTTGAGCTCTCCAAATATTTGAGAATATCAACATCAGGTGGCCCGATATTCCAAACTAATCCACTTAAAGTCTTAAACACAATTTGGCCAACCAAAAATAAACACATTCTTCTTATACGTCAATTGCTTTAAGTCGGCTATCCAATGATCAAAACATATTCGACACAAAAATAAATATATTCCACAGAGATCATACTGATTTTTTTTTTTTAGAAAAACACACGCTACTTTAATAACACATGTAACTGCACGAGTATTTTCATACAATTATTGGCAGCAAAGGCTGTTAAAAAACATGTAAGTTCTTTGGAATTTAAGAAGAAAAAGTGGAATAGGTTAGGCAGGTTATAATCAGAATGTTTTGGTTGTAACTATCTTATTAGTCCCTGATTCTTAACAGCTTCAGGTGCATTGGTTCAAGAGGTTCGCTTTGACATGACAATAATTTAGTCCATTATTGCAAATAGCTCTAAATTCTATATTTAAAGGTCAGATCAATTGATTAACGGCATTGAAACATGGTGCACATGCAAAAAGATAATAAGGCATCTTAAAGAAGCAATATGTATTTTTATCATGATCTCAGTGTTTCTATTGCATGCCATGTCCTTCACTAACCATGCTAATAAATTCTAAATGCAACAAGCAAAGAATGACAGACAAAGCTCAAGCAAATGGGCAAAAATGTTCACCGGTGACTGCATACAGAGCACATAATGCATGGAAATCAAGGGAACGATCCTGTGAAAATGGAGGTTTGAATATGATTAGTTACCATATTTATAACGCATATAACAAAAGTAGCAAACGATAATAAAAAATAAAGAAAGATCTAGAGAGGGAAAACAAAAATATGAACATAGAAAAGACAAACTTGCAGATGATTAGCTAATTTCCCTCAGAAGTTCAAAATGAGATAGTATGGTATCCATATAACCTATTTTAGATTCTCCCATCAAATAGGTCGGCTAAAAAAAAATCTAATTGAGAAGATCAAAAAAAAAAAAGTGATGGAGTTTTGTAGTAAATTGTCAAAACCTGAAGCCAACATGCCGAGATGGCGCCGGTTTTAGCAGGAAAATATAGAAGGGGAGAAGACTGGTAATATTCGTCCATTTGGCGGATGGGAGACACTTGTGCTATATACAGTTGAAGATCCACAATCAAAGAGCCAATATATTCATATCTCAGTGAACTACAAAGCAAATTTGAAGAAGAAAGAGACAAAGGACATGTGAGAATCGGCAGAGATGAACCAATGGGATGAACCAGAATAAAAAGAACTAATATAGGAACGGAAGAAAGTATCAATAAGAGGAATATGACACGAGAAAATCAATTGAACAACAAGGGTCAAGAAAGGAAAGTAGGAATGAATGTCATTTTACCTTGCATGTGGATGATGTTTGCAGACATGCATGGGCCACCATTAAAACCTTGTTTCTCCATGCCCCCAAACTACGTAAGGTCACATGACAAAGCCAACAACATGTGCATAGTAAAGGTCATACACCCATCATAGCATGCTAAGCTTTAATAGCATGTATCAATACAGAATCTCACAATAGTTATCCAGAAGCAAAAAATATCACAGAATAATAATCCTATAAGAAAATAAAAATAACTATGGTAATCCAAGAATCCCAAAAAACTTGTCCGATAACCCAAAGAAATAAACATCCAAATTATAAGTATATAACCAAGTTCCTCTCACCTCACGTAAATAAGATAAATAAAACTACTAAACTAGAATAAATAGATGTCAAACTGATCTTCTGCTCCAACGAGCTCCTCCTCGTACAGTGAGAAGTCAACACTAGGGTCCTCTACTAAATATGGGCATGCAAGTCCAAGGTTCTTCAAGCAAACTACAAATGTCAAGCAATGGTATTACACGATCTCCTCCTATGGAAGCTATCCCATGCACGCCTAGTATCAAGGCCACAGATGGTTAGTGCTTAGTTTCAACCAAGCTGTTAGACCTCATGAATAACAGATGGTAGCTAAGCGACTACTTGTTCCATGTGGACTATCGGTTGATCAACCTCAATAACATGTGAGACCGTCAAAGTAAGTATGTGTGACATAAAATCATCCTCCCCAAACCCTAATGATGACTATATAAAATAATTTATAAGAATTTTGCGAATTGATTCTATTCCTAGATACGTCTAGATTTCATATGATGTGTTTTACAGGAATTTTGAAAGTCCTATTAAAATTTCTCAAACATGAAAATTGTAGGGTTTTAAGCCATCATTTTGAATTATGGTTGGGGGTCTAAATCCGAGTTATGTGCTAACGGCTATGATCAATCTATGAAAAATCACAATACAATTCAAAAATTACAAGATCGACAGAATTCTGAGCTAACCATGAATTATACCAATGGAAACATTTAGAAGATGAAAACAGAGCAGTCACGTGCCTAATTCTACAGAAATGTCAAGAGTTTGTTGATAACTCGGTCGCCTCAACCTAGACGTTTCCAGACAAGTTTCTCATATTTCCTCTCTAAACACTAATTTAGCAGTAAATTTAGAGAAAATAAATTAAAAAGAAAATTATATACATATATATAAGGATATTTTAGTAAATGTCCTCATTCAAAATATAGAAACTAACACATACCCCATTTAAAAAAAACTAGCAAATGCCCCCATTCCTTTATATGGAACAAATAAAATTTTAAGATATACCCCCCACTATTTAACCAAAATTTTGGTCGATTTACAAAGGAATGAGGGCATTTGCTAGTTTATATATTTTGGGGGCATTTGCTAAAATCTCTCTCTCTCTCTCTCTCTCTCTCTCTCTCACACACACACACATATATATATATTTTTTTCTTACACACACACACACACACATATATATATATTTGGAAGGAATTGATCTCCTGACCACTTGGGTCGCATGTCCCATCACTTCCACTAGGCTAGGGGTCATTGGCAAATTATATATATATATATATATATATATATATAGAGAGAGAGAGAGAGAGAGAGAGAGAAAAAAAATATATATATATATAGAGAGAGAGAGAGAGGATCAAGATCCTCGCTCTTAAGCATCCATAAATGTTCCAGAAATAGCAGTTATTGGATTGTCTTTTTTAACCGTACAAATTAGTTCAAAATCTTGCAAGAAATTAAACAGTTTAAGAATCTAATTTGTACGGCTAAAAAAGACGGATTCATTGACTATTATTTCAAGAACATTCGGAGATGCTTAAGAGTGACGATCCTGATCCCCTCGTGTGTGTGCGTGTGTGTATTGAAGCAGGTAAATGTGCTACAATTTGGCCAATTCGGCCCGTACAATTCAAATCCGGATCGTATGTCCTCACAAACTCAAATTCAATAAGCCTACCGTCCCCTCTCTAACAACCTAATAGACGGAATAATAGGCATCTACCCCGGCTAGTGTAGTGCCCCGACCCGCAAGATGCCTTATGATGGATGGTTGGTTCGATGAAGCCTTGTTGGACTTGGGATTATGTGAAGAATCGCTTGGAAGGCTATGCGATCGTGGCGGGAATCGTCCTATGAATGTGAGTAGTGTTGAACCCTTCAAAGATCCTTTAGCTTCACGCTTAAAATAAGGATGAGTATGCTATGTTTCTAGTTGAGTTTGTTCAATAACACCTTGCATGGAATTCGAAAAGATAATGAAAGATAATAACCACCTGAACGTAAACTGTTGTGGCTAGATAAATTGTATGCTTGTACGCTGTTGCGATGAATTACATGACAGGTGAAGGCAAAGTCCCAAATACTTGGGCAGTGAGTATATCGAGCTTTGGCTCAATGAATAGATGGCAAAATAGATGTTAAGACCCAAGAACTGGGCAGTGAGTATGCTTGAATTATGTCCGAATGAATGTATGCTAAGTCCCAAGATTGGGCGGTAAGTACATTGAGTTGGTTGGAAAGATATGGCAAAATGATTGGGTAACAACATTCTAGTATCATGTCGCCGATGTAGAATGTTGATCCCACTAAGACCCTGGATGGGCAGATGATAATGTGAGCATTGGCTCAAGGCAAGATGGCTAGATGGCAAGATGGATGAGAATGATGGTTTTGCTTAGTTTTCCTTATCATGCATTATATGTTTTCTTCTTAGATAAGTTGCATATAGTTGCATGGTCATGGACAACTTATCGACAAGGTTTCGTTCCTCGAACGGTATTCCTGGGCCATGGAACCCGGTTCGTCCTAGGGGGAACAAGGATGGTGTCGATGTACTGACATCGGGATTGCAGGACTTGCAGTGGGGGCTTGCTACCGCCCACTGAAAGGACGCTGAAATCCTATGGTGCTGAAGTAGTAGCACGGTGTTTCGGAAACCTCCCATGGATTCGCACCCCATTTGGAGTTAGCCGTTCACCAGAAGATGATCCAAGATGACGTGTCGCCAGTGACCTTCATATAGATAGGTCAGGTGCTAATGATGTCTTATGCAGGCAGAGTAAGTTATTACTCAAATACAGGAAAGGATGTCGGCTGTTGGTAAGAATCACCTGAACGGTGATATTCATATTGAATCATGATATTGTTCCTAACAATGTCTTGTGCAGGCAGAGTAAGTATTATAAATATACAGGGATGGCTACACGACCGTGGGTAAGAATCACCAAAGGGTGATAACTGCATGCTTTAAAATTATGTTGGCTATGAGATTTGCATGCTTTACTTCTTGTCGGCTATAACATGAAATTGACCCTAAGGCAACGAGAAAGACCACTGTTAATAATGTGCTATAACATGATTACTTAGTGTTGTCTTCTTAGGTGAGTTGGGCCAGCACCGCTCGCCAGTACATTGATGATGTACTGACCCACGTTGTGGGCAATATTACAGGTGTTTGCTTGGGGGAAATCCTGTGAATCAGTGCTTGGCATCGATGAATCGGATGGGTGTGCAGAAGCTCTTCTTGCAAGACGATGTCTTCTGCTATACGGGACATAATGTATGGAACATGGGAACTCAGTCATACCAGTGAGATTGTAGCCATATTGGCAAGTTCATTGTAAAGAAGTCGGTATATTCATTGTAGCCTAAAGGGCAAGTGTATACATTCAGTTGGCTATACTAAAAGTCTTGTAAACGGTTGTAAACTCTGTATTCCGCTGTGAGTCTTGTAAACAGTTGTAAACTCTGTATTCTGCTGCAAGTCTTGTAATCCATTTTGATTATCAATAAAGAGATACATTTCTATATAAATTGTGTGACTTCAATTTATCTGCTTGGTTCCGCTGCGTTGTCGATGTTTTCTGAGAATTACCAGGAACTGTAATGGTTTTGCCTTGTACAAGTGCAATCTAGACTTGTACGGCATCACGCCCAGTGGCTTATTTTCGATCCTCCCGGATCGGGGCGTGACATAATGGTATCAGAGCACGGCTTTACGTCCTTGGATTCCTATTCGATTTGTTTCGAATCAATGTTGCTACTAAGATGATTCTAAGCTGCTTCCGCGATGATTCAAAGATTGCTTCCGCGATTATTCAAAGTTGCTTCCGCGGTGAATCAAAGTTGCTTCCGCGAATACTCAAAGTTGCTTTTGCGATGAAATCAAAGTTGCCTCTATGATGATTCATAGTGCTTCTGCGATTGTTCTGTGTTGCTTCCAAACTATTCTAAGTTGTTCCCTTGACTGAAAGTCCGTTGATCATTCTAACCTCTCACTGGGTGTTCCATACAATAAGTCTAAATATGTGGGCTGTGATATGTGTGCTTTGTTGAATTTCTAAAAGATACCAAAAAGATTAACAATGATGCGATGCTATAATAAGTTTGTGATATATGCTGGATGTCTTATGTGTGGGATTCTTTGGAGTCGATTGTTATGCAGCAATCGACAGTGGGCGATGGCATGGTATGTTGGAACAGAATGTGCATGAATTTCAGTGAATGGGAATCGACAGAATCTTGAGTCGATATTTGTGGTCAGCATAACCACTGCAGGATGGATAGTCCATGTTGGACATTGGTTTGATGCGAAGGAATATTATGTTGAGAATGGCTTGAGCTCTGGGTGGTATATTACATATACCCTCATCGTGATAAGATGTCCCTTGACCCTTGTTGTGTTTATGACTTTGTGATTGCTTTACCTATAAGGTAGTAGGTGGTATCGAATCGTAGCTGAGCTTACGATTGATACATATTGGCTAGGCGTGTTCCTTGATTGTTAAGTTGGATGACCGTTGTGAGATTTTGATGTGTTCAGATGAACCATCGCTAGACCTTGTCGGTTAGCATTAAGTTGGGTAATAAGAGAATTGAGAATATGAAATGATGCCTTGGTTGGGAAAGAAAAGAATTTCAGATTCAGGCGAGTACTTGAATCAGTGGGTAGAAGGATTGTAGGCTTGGTAACGATAGTGTGGTGTTGCTATTGAAAGATTTTGCGAGAACAACTATGGACCGAATATTGAACGATGTTGGAATTGAGTTAAAGAAATTGCATGTTGGATATCGATAGAACTGATGGTAATGTTAGACGCTTATCGGGATGTTGCGAATGATTTAGAAGATGCAGAGAGTTGCATCGACGACCAAAAAGTTAGAGAATGAGCTTGTGGAATAGATGATCTTAGCACGTGGTGCAGTGTGCTTGAAGGAAATTGATGTCCCGAATTAACAAGTTATGACCCTTGACTATTTTGAGGCATAGAGAATGGGTACTTGTCCCTTGATGTACGATAGAGTAGATGCTCCTTACGAGAGTCGAATGGCTGGAACACAAATAAGTATCGAGGTGCAGCGATATGTAATAGACCATGTCGGTAGATGATGTTGTCGCTTGAATAACAAGTTTGGTGGAATATAGAATTGTTGGATTATGACTTAGCCGATGAGTTATGTCATGTCCACTAAGATGACCGATATATGATGCGAGATGATTGGTGCTATAGAGATTGGATTGGTGCATGAATAGTAAATCTTCTTATGGAATCAGAAGGAGATGATACAAAACTAATATTAATGGTTAACGTGAATTGCTAAGAGATGTCCGTGTTGGTGTTAGAAAATTTATAAATGATGCCTCGGAAGAAATATGATTATAGTTGCCTGATTTTTGTTGGTTAAAAGAGTACGGACCGTATCGATGATCTAAGAATGTGGGAAACGATTATGCCGCGAAGAGACCGTAGGAAGAGATCATAAGTGATAAAGTATTGAAATAACAATGTCCGATGATGATTCAGAATAGTTGACCCGATTGAATAGACATATGAGTACGATATGAGGATGCAAGTCGAATTGAACAAGTGATGCTATGTCTATGCAAATGGAAATTGAAAGTTGAATATTCTATTGAGGAGTTTTATATGATAGCTTCGAGATTGACCCATAGAATTGTGGGATAGAATTGTTGGATAGATTGTCGGATAGATTTCGTCGGTTGCGGGTAAGTCTAGAATGAGACTTCGTTGGGTATGACTCGAGTATGAGTACGGGTAGAAAGACTTGACCCTAGATTGTTGGCTAGTTGCCTAGATTGTCAGTTGGTTGCCTAGATTGTTGGCTGGTTGCCTAGAGTGTCGGTTTGTTGCCTAGATTGTTGGTTGCTTGATTAAGTCTCAGATTGGTTGGCTATGTTCTTCAGTTGTCCGTGTTGGGTATAAGTTCATAAGATTGGGGTGGTGTCCCATGTCCCTAAGTTGGTCGGACCATAGAGTTGCCCCTATGTTGAGAATTGGTTGCCTCTAAGATAAGAGATAAGTATGTCCCTGATAGCTACTCATCTCATATGGGTTAGCTGAATGTCTGGTTTAGCTTAGATTAGCTGACCGTAGAGACTTGATTGTATGCTAAGTTGACTATTGGAAAACCGTAGGATGTCCCTATTGGTGTTGCGTGAGTATAGTTGGAATGAATAAGATGTGTTGGAAGGTAGGCTTTGGAATGGAATAGATATTTAGGAAATTTTGATGTTATAATGTTGGATGGGATGACGGATCATGTTGATTTCGGAAATTGAGTTACCTTGGTTGAAATATTGGGAATTGTTAGAACTGGTTGGGTTGGTTGATTAATATTGAGCTGCGAAAATTGTTGGTAGTGCTTTGAGATAGTTGGAATAATTTCATTGACCGGATCAAGATTGAGGATAAGTGTAATGACGGAATTGGATAGTGCATGTAGCCGAGATCGGCGAATGTGAATATGAATGACCCTCAGAATTAATGTTGCTGGAATATGATAGTTGCCTATACGAGAGGATAAATATGTTGGCTTGATCAATACGAGAAAATGTTGGAGGACAGCAAGAAATATTACTAGAGTGGGATGATGGTACAATTTGATGGATGAATCAGGATCGAGAGAATTTATGAGTTGCAAACAATGTGTATGGATGCGATCGATGATGAGTACAAGATTTGACCGATGAGAATCGGGGTATCGAAATAAAATGTTGCTATGGGATTTATCAACTTTGGTGGCATGGATGACAATGAACTTGAAAGGAATACGTGATACATCTAAGTTTGAATATTTTGAAATGTTGGATCGGTTGAGAAAAATTTATCGAATTGGAATTGGCGACATCTATCGTCTTAGTAATTGGTTGGAATATTGAATAAACAAAGTGGGATTATACGAGATGCTTAAAAAGAATTACTGATGTTCGAAAAGGAAGGTACACCGTAGCTCGTTCGTTTTCTCTATCACTGAACTTGGCTGAAGTGCATGTATTTTCGGGGACGCCTAAAATATATGTATGATTCCGACTAAGTGGTATGCTGAATTCAAACGAAGCCACGGGAAGGATTATCATGTGCTAAGGATTTGCACGAGTGTCGGAGGAAAGATCAAAGATGGTAAACTATGTTGAATTAATTGGGATGCTGTAACGAGATGGCACATTACTTGAAATTAATCGAGAGATTGCAGAAGAATATTAAATGGTGCAAGTTGACTGTAGAGAAGTTTCATGAAAGCTTGGTTGAAGTTTTGGGGATGAGTTTTGTTTTAAGTTTCGAGGACGAAACTTTTTCTGGGTGGTATATATTGTAGTGCCCCGACCCGCAAGATGCCTTATGATGGATGGTTGGTTCGATGAAGCCTTGTTGGACTTGGGATTATGTGAAGAATCGCTTGGAAGGCTATGCGATCGTGGCGGGAATCGTCCTATGAATGTGAGTAGTGTTGAACCCTTCAAAGATCCTTTAGCTTCACGCTTAAAATAAGGATGAGTATGCTATGTTTCTAGTTGAGTTTGTTCAATAACACCTTGCATGGAATTCGAAAAGATAATGAAAGATAATAATCACCTGAACGTAAACTGTTGTGGCTAGATAAATTGTATGCTTGTACGCTGTTGCGATGAATTACATGACAGGTGAAGGCAAAGTCCCAAATACTTGGGCAGTGAGTATATCGAGCTTTGGCTCAATGAATAGATGGCAAAATAGATGTTAAGACCCAAGAACTGGGCAGTGAGTATGCTTGAATTATGTCCGAATGAATGTATGCTAAACATATGCTAAGTCCCAAGATTGGGCGGTAAGTACATTGAGTTGGTTGGAAAGATATTGCAAAAGGATTGGGTAACAACATTCTAGTATCCTGTCGCCGATGTAGAATGTTGATCCCACTAAGACCCTGGATGGGCAGATGATAATGTGAGCATTGGCTCAAGGCAAGATGGCTAGATGGCAAGATGGATGAGAATGATGGTTTTGTTTAGTTTTCCTTATCATGCATTATATGTTTTCTTCTTAGATAAGTTGCATATAGTTGCATGGTCATGGACAACTTGTCGACAAGGTTTCGTTCCTCGAACGGTATTCCTGGGCCATGGAACCCGGTTCGTCCTAGGGGGAACAAGGATGGTGTCGATGTACTGACATCGGGATTGCAGGACTTGCAGTGGGGGCTTGCTACCGCCCACTGAAAGGACGCTGAAATCCTATGGTGCTGAAGTAGTAGCACGGTGTTTCGGAAACCTCCCATGGATTCGCACCCCATTTGGAGTTAGCCGTTCACCAGAAGATGATCCAAGATGGCGTGTCGCCAGTGACCTTCATATAGATAGGTCAGGTGCTAATGATGTCTTATGCAGGCAGAGTAAGTTATTACTCAAATACAGGAAAGGATGTCGGCTGTTGGTAAGAATCACCTGAACGGTGATATTCATATTGAATCATGATATTGTTCCTAACAATGTCTTGTGCAGGCAGAGTAAGTATTATAAATATACAGGGATGGCTACACGACCGTGGGTAAGAATCACCAAAGGGTGATAACTGCATGCTTTAAAATTATGTTGGCTATGAGATTTGCATGCTTTACTTCTTGTCGGCTATAACATGAAATTGACCCTAAGGCAACGAGAAAGACCACTGTTAATAATGTGCTATAACATGATTACTTAGTGTTGTCTTCTTAGGTGAGTTGGGCCAGCACCGCTCGCCAGTACATTGATGATGTACTGACCCACGTTGTGGGCAATATTACAGGTGTTTGCTTGGGGGAAATCCTGTGAATCAGTGCTTGGCATCGATGAATCGGATGGGTGTGCAGAAGCTCTTCTTGCAAGACGATGTCTTCTGCTATACGGGACATAATGTATGGAACATGGGAACTCAGTCATACCAGTGAGATTGTAGCCATATTGGCAAGTTCATTGTAAAGAAGTCGGTATATTCATTGTAGCCTAAAGGGCAAGTGTATACATTCAGTTGGCTATACTAAAAGTCTTGTAAACGGTTGTAAACTCTGTATTCCGCTGTGAGTCTTGTAAACAGTTGTAAACTCTGTATTCTGCTGCAAGTCTTGTAATCCATTTTGATTATCAATAAAGAGATACATTTCTATATAAATTGTGTGACTTCAATTTATCTGCTTGGTTCCGCTGCGTTGTCGATGTTTTCTGAGAATTACCAGGAACTGTAATGGTTTTGCCTTGTACAAGTGCAATCTAGACTTGTACGGCATCACGCCCAGTGGCTTATTTTCGATCCTCCCGGATCGGGGCGTGACAGCTAGAACCCAGGCAAATGGGGCAAATGCCTCATATATATATATATATATATATATATATATATATATATATATATACACACACACACACAGACACATTTGTAAATCCTCAATTAATTAATTAAAAAAACTTATGAAAAATAAAAATTCTAAAACTAACCCTCTCTTTTCTTCACATATATCCATAACAAATTATAATTAAAATATAAGCAAATCTATAACGAATCCTAATTAAAATATAAAAAAAACACACACACACACACATATATAGTGTTGGAGCTCCTATCTGAGCAATTAATAGTGGTGGAGCTCTCTAATAAAGGTGGCTTCAAGTTTTTGTTTGGTAAGGTATACGGACACAATGATAGACGGAGGCGAGAGGATTTATGGCGTGAAATCATCCATGTGAGCGTGTTGGCTGCTGCTACGAAGCTTCCATTCTTACTAATGGGAGACTTCAATGCTCTCTTAGGCATGAGGGAGAAAGTGGGGGAAGGTCGATTCCGGACCCCATTTTGCATGACTTCCAGCAACGCCTATTGCATTCTGGTCTACAGGGTTTGAGAGATCTGGGCATATATGGACCTGGCACAACAAAGCTGTTCGAGAGAGAGTAGCTCGTCAGTTGGATCGAGCCTTGGGCAATAGCGTCTGGTTCGCCGTATTCCCCCACTCTGTGGCGGAGAGATTGTCTGCGGGGACGAGTGACCACTCTCCTATTTGTGTTAGGTTTACGGAAAAGCCTGCCTGGAAGGCCCAACCTTTCCGGTACAACAACAATTGGCACTTGTCCGAGGGGTATCAAGATTCGGTCGCATGGGGTCTACAACAGGTGACTACGGGTACAGTCCTGTTCTCCATGATACACACTCTGAAATATGTAAATGGTGCTTTGAAACAAGGTTCACAGTATCGGTATCAGACAATTCCTATGAGTATTGGTATCGACGATATCGATAGTATCGACGATTTCGGATCGAATTATCAAATTTCTTGGTATCGGGAAACAAATAATTATTTACATTTAAAAACATATATTTTATACATTTAGGCATAATTTTAAGTATTTTCAGTGTTATTTCTTAGTAGTTTTGAAATTAAATGAAATAATAGTCACCCTCACCGATTGGTTTATATACAATAGATTGATTATCTTCTTTTATATGCTTTTACAACCTTATTATGCTTTAAATCCTTGCTGATTTATCTTTTTCGTTCAATTTTTTTGCCGAATTGACTGAAAAAGAGACCCATAATGTCGGTATCGATCAGTATCGGGTATCGGTCGGAATCGGATTGGGACATGCCAAACCGTATCGGTATCGGCCGATACTTTAAACCATGAGTTTGAAGAGCTGGACTAGGATGCGGCCTCGAAAGTCATTAGCTGACAAGGAGTTGGAGCTCAGAACGGTCCAGGCTCTCTGCAAGCGGACATGATGAACGAATCTTTAGCGGCGCGTGAGAAGGCCCTGACCCAGGAGATCAATCATCTTTGGCTTCAGGACGAGATTCAGATTGCGCAACGAGCCAAATGCTCCTGACTTAAGGATGGAGACAAGTGTTCGAAGTTTTTCTATGATGTGGTTCGTGCTCGCCAGTATCGTAATAGTCTACACCAACTAGTGGACGTGAATGACAAGCTGGTGGAATCACAACGCGGTATTCAGGATGAGGTGTCAGGTATTACTCTTTGCTCTATAATCAATCTCATTATGCTGATACCTTTCATGATCTAGTGTGCAAGAAGTTGTTTACGTCCCATGGCAATGCTACCTTGTTAGCTCCAGTTCAGATGAAAAAGGTGGCTAGGATTATTAAGGACGCGGATCCTAACAAGGTGCCTGGTCCGGATAGGTTCAACAACAAGTTCTTCAAAGTCCACTGGAAGCACATTAAACATCCAGTCTTGGAGACGGTACAGGAGATTTTCACTAGTGGCAAATTGTTGAATGAGCTAAATCACACTTTTCTCACATTGGTGTCTAAGAAAGAAGGGGCATCTTCCTTGGCGAACTTCAGACCCATTGTTTGTTGTAATTATTTGTATAAAATAATTATACATCTTATGTGTCGAAGGATGGAGAAGATCATGCAGGGTTTGGTGTCAACGAATCAGACGGCATTCATCAAGGGTAGATGGATTGTGGAGGATAGCCTGCTTGACTCCGTCTGCCAACTAATGCTAGATATGGGATTCGACAAGTTTTGGGTTGCCATGGTCCGCTAGTGCATTACTACTCCTTTTTCGGTCCTTATACAAGGCCACCTGCATGCATTCTTCCGTAGCAATCGGGGACTTTGTCAGGGCGATCTGCTCTCCCCATATTTGTTTACTTTGATGATTGAGTACTTTACGTGCAAGATGGATCTGGCGGTCCACAAGAGGCGGATTATTCCCCTGTACAAGATGGTCACCCTGTATATTTCTTATCTTATGTATGCAGACAACTTGTTGGTTTTCATGTGTCCTACTACAGTGGGACTTACTACTATCTTGGAGATCATGAAAGATTTTCAAAGGGTGTCTAGGCTCCAGATGAACAGGGACAAGAGTCGAGTGTACTTTAGTTCTCAATGCACTCGCAAGGAGGAACGAACGACGGAGTTGGAGATTGAGAAAAGGGAGCTCCCTCTTAAATATTTGGGAGTTCCTTTGTCTGTCAATTATGCGCGGGATATTGATTGCCATAGCTTGGTGAGGTTCACTCAACGCCGGATAGAGGGCTGGCAGGCCCAGAATCTCTCATTTGACGGTCAAATCGAGCTGGTCAGATCAGTCATATCAGCTTTATCCCTGTTCTAGCTTCAGTCTATTATTCTTCCCACTGCCACTATATAGAAAATTGAACGCATATGTGCTAATTTTATCTGACGAGGTGGAATTCATGTTATTGCCTGGGACCAGTTCTGTTAGCCTTGCGAGGAGGGAGGGTCGGACTGAGACTATTGCAGATGCTTAGAGAGGTAGCAGTGATGAAACTGACATGAAAATTTGTTCAAGGGGGATCCTTACGGGCGGATTGGAAGAGTTGTAATCTAAAGGGAGGTAACTTCTGGACCTGCAGGTATAATAACAACACCTCAGTTATATTCAAGTATTTATTGCATCAGCATACTTCTATAAAAAATGCTATGCAACGGGTCATCCGAGATAGGCGAAGTATGGACTTGTGGCTCGATCCTTGGATCAACCACAGGAGCTTGCTGGAGAGGGTTGGGGACCATATGCTTCGGAAGGTGAGTAGGAGGTTACAAGTTCAACACATTCTACGACAGGGGGAGTGGCGGCCTGAAAGTTACACTTATACAGCCAGGTTCGCTGAGATTATCCGGACTGTCCTCGTGGACTCCGATGCACATAGTGATAGGTGGGTGTGGCAGCCGTCGATAGCCAGCACTGGGTCTGGAGAGTTCAACTATAAATCATGCTATAATTTTCTACGAACGTCTCATACTAGACTGGAGGAGTTTGATTTTATACGGGTCGGTGGATTGGCCCGAAAAATGCAATTGTGCATGTATAAATTATTGTTGGGAAGGCTTCTGACAATGGATAGGCTTGCTCGGTTTCGAGTCCAACTCAATTCGCAAAGATGTACTATGCAACAAACAGGATGAATCGATTCGCCACTTATTTTTTGAATGAGAGTCGTCTTGGTCCATATGGCAGGCACAAAATAGTAGAGGATTAGGTGGTTGTACGGATTCGAGGGAAGTTGGTGACATTATTGCTTGGATTAGGGCACGGAGAAACCGAGGTGGGATGTGGTATATAGAAGCACGAATAAGACTTGCTGTATCGGTTTGGCACATGTGGAGAGAGACAAACAGGCGAATCTTTGAGGGACTCCCTACCCCCATTATAGGAATTTTACATAATATTGATTTTGATATATCTGCTTTGAGGAGGCATTCTGAGGCTTGATATTGTGAAAGATGTACTTGACCTTTTGATTATATGAAATTTACCTTCTTTCAAATATATATATATATATATATGAGGAGGGATCCACATCCCCTCACTTTTGCATTCCCCATGCATCCCCATGATAACACCCGTTGGATCTTGTTTAAGTCATCTAATCTTAACCACTGAAAAATCAACGGTTAAGATTAGATGACTTAAACAAAGATCCAACGGATGTGAAAGAGTGAATGCATGGGGGATGCAAAAGTGAGAGAATGTGGATCCTTCCTCTATATATATATATATATATATATATATATATATATATATATATATATATATACATTGAAAAAAGGATAAATTTTATTCCAAAAGTAATGCAGTAATCTTACAATATATAATCAAAGTGGGACTCCCACTCTTTAGTTCCCCATAGCATTAACATCAAACTCTATGTTATGAAGAATGCCTACCGGAGGGGTGACAAGCCCCTCAAATCAGACGGTTTCGTTTCCGCCATATATGCCAAACTGAGGCCGCCAGTCGTACTCTGACGGTCCGGAACCAATGCTGCCCTCTACCTCTGCTATCCCGGAGCACAGTGATGATGTCCCCAATTTTCTTTCCGGAGTCACATCCTCCCAACACTATACTCTGCTCAGACCAGATCTGCCATGTCAGGACACACTCGAAGAAAATGTGCCATATAGATTCATTCTCCACACTGCAGAGCACACATTTGGGATCTGGGACCGGCACTCTAAACGAACTCAGACGATCCCTAGTCAAGAGACGGCCCAGTAGAAGCTTGTAGACACAGAGCTGCATCTTCCTGGCTATACCCTTGCACCATACGAACTCGTAGTCAGAACTCTGAGAAAAGGTGCGCCGGATGAGGTTGTAGCAGCTCCGGAATTGGAACTCTCCAGTTCCCGGAGTTGCTCCTGTCGGCTCCCAAATCCACCGATCAGCAGGCAAGTCCGGATCAATGGCAATAGTACTGATGATCCCGCCCAGCTCCTCAGTAAACCGATAAGACTCCGGCCTCCACTCCCCGTCGCGTATGATACGACTACACATCAGCCCACGCCTGTCCTCTTGATGTGTCGGGGCTCCCCTGATGTCCAATAGCGAAAGCCGATCTATCCAAGGATCCCGCCAGAGGTCCGTTCCAGACCCATCCTTCATGACCTTCCGGATTGCAGATTTGAGAACCCCCTTGTGTCTCAAGACATTTTTAAAGGTGACTGAGTGATTGTTGTCAGTAGCACAGGTTCAAAAGTTGCCATGCTTCACATATCGGCTGTGCATCCAGTCAGCCCAGAGGGACCCCCCGTTGATGAATCTTCATGCCAGCTTTAGCGCAGAGGCCTCCCTGATCTCTCGCAATGGCCTAAGCCCCACTCCTCCCTCCTTCCTGGGTCTACAGAGCTGCTTCCAGGAGATCGCATGCATACCCCCCTCCAAATGAAGTCTGCACAAATCTGCTCCACTTCCCTAACAGTGGCAACAGGGAGAAGGATAGATTGTAGCCAGAAATGAGCCACAGCCGAAATCACCGATCTGACCAGCTCGATGCGTCCTCCAAAGGACAATCCGGCGGCTTGCCAACCTTCCACTCTCCTCTGGACGTACTCCACCAGACTATGGCAGTCCTGATCCCGCGCATAGTTGACTGTGAGAGGCACTCCTAAATATCTCACCAGAAGATCACTCCTCTCAATTCCCAGCACATCGGCCCGCTCCTCCTTCTGGGGATATAGGGAGCTGAAGTACACCCTGCTCTTTTCTCTGTTCATATGAAGGCCTGAGAGGAAATTCAACTCTCCCATAATCTTCGCAATCGTCTGCATACCCTCCGTCGATGGCTGGATGAACACCAAGAGATCATCTGCATAGATAAGGTGGATAACTGGGAGATCCACCCTCCTGAACAATGGGACCAGCCTCCCACGGTACACTGCCAGGTCCATCAAACATGTGAAGTATTCCATGACAAGCGTGAACAGGTAAGGGGACAGAGGGTCACCTTGCCTAAGCCCACGGTTGCTCTGGAAGTACCCATAAGGGATGCCCTGGATGAGGACAGAGAAAGTGGGAGACGTGATGCACTCCCGGATCAATGCAACCCAGTGGTCCGCGAAACCTATGGCGGTCATCAGATGACAGAGGAAGTTCCTATTGACCATGTCATACGCCTTCCTCAGGTCCAGTTTCACATATGCTTTCTTCCCTCCGGGTTTGCTAAAGTCCCTCACCATCTCATGAGCCAGGAGGCTGTGCTCAGCGATCGACCTCCCCTTGATGAACGCAGCCTGATTCGGAGAAACAAAGTCCTGCATGATCCCCTCCATCCGCAGGCACATAAGGTGCATAATTATCTTATAAAGATAATTACAGCACGCAATAGGTCTGAAATCCGCCAATGCTGTCGCTCCCTCCTTCTTTGGCACCAAGGTCAGGAAAGTATGGTTCAACTCTTTCAGTAGCTTCCCTTTGGTGAAGAATTCCTGCACCACCTCCAAGACCTGATACTTCAGAATGTCCCAGTGGCGTTTGTAGAACCTGTCCCAGTGGCGTTTGTAGAACCCACTGCTAAAATCATCCGGTCCGGGAGCCTTGTTGGGATCCGCCAACTTGACAATTGATTCCACCTCCAAAGTAACAGGAGCAAGAAGAATGCTATTCCCATACGGAGTCACCAATCTCTTCGTAACAACCTCTGGAAACACAGACAGGTAGTCAGTCTGGAAATATAACTCAGAGTAGTACCTGACAGCCTCGTCCTGGATCTCAGCCGGCTCCCCCACAAGGTTGCCATCCACATCAAGAAGCTGGGAGATGTGATTCCTATGATGTCTGGTCCGGATGACATCATAGAAGAACTTGGAACAACGGTCGCAGTCCTTGAGCCAAGAACATTTGGCACGCTGAGCCGTGCTAATCTCCTTCTGCAACCGCAAGATGTTGACTTCTCCGATCAGCTCCTTCTCTCTCGTCGCCAGGTCACCGTTAAGCATGTCAGATTGCATATCCTGCTGGATAGCCCGCAACTCCACCTCCTTATCTTCTAAGGTAGTCTTGGACAACCCCTTCACCCAACTCCGTAGAGCCTTCTTCGTAGCCTTGAGTCGATGCACCAAGCGAAACTGGGCCGTCCCCTCCAGACAGCTAGTAAGCCCCTCTGAGACAGCCTCCAGATAGCCCTCCGAGAGATACCAACAGTTGTTGTACCTGAATGGGCGGGACTTCCCAGGAGACCGAGTAGTGAAGCCTACCCTGATGGGAGAATGATCGCTCGTCCCAGCGGCCAGGCCCTCAGCCGAAGAATTGGGAAAATGCCGGAACCATTCCCCATTGCCCAGGGCTCTATCAAGCTGGCATGCAACCCTGTTCCGGATCGCTTTGTTATGCCAAGTCCAAATGAAGCCTGAGCGCAACAAACCCTGGAGGCCCGCCTGGAGGAGACATCTCTGTTTGCAAAAACAAAAGTATAAAACTTTATTGATACAAACTGTAATAAAGATTACAAGAATTCTGGGAAAATTACAACTATAGGAATCCAATCTTGATGACGATTGCTCTATCCCTTGGACGATGTGAACTTTGAAGACGAAGCCTTTGAAGTTGAAAACAACTCTGAAAACTGAAGGCAAAAGCCTCTAAAGTTGAAGACAAAAGTCTCAGAAGAATGCAGCAGCACTTTGGCAAGAACTCCTGAACTCTCTGATTTCTGATCTCGATCCCCTTGGAATGAAGACTTGAAACTCTATTTATAGAGTTCTGGAAATAACTAACTTTCAGTTATTCTGGACTGCGCAAGATGATTTGCGCAGCAACTGATTTGCGCAGCACTGGACTGCGCAGGCAGTTATTGGATCGTGGGCCAACTATCTGGGACACATGGCATCATTTGATTGAAATGCGCATGATCATGCATAGACAGTTGCCACGTAATGAGCAATTGATGGCATGAATGCCACATGTAATTTGTCAGTTATGTTGGTAGAATGCACAAAGTGAACTGCGCAGACTTTGGTTTGCGCAGACTCAGACTGCGCATAAATGGTTTGCGCTAACTCAGACTGCGCATGAATGGTTTGCGCAATCACGGATTGCGCTGCCACCTGTCAGCCGCCCTCGAGCACTGTGCGGCGCCATAAACGAACAGTCTCCTCGTTATTCGTGTTGTCAGCTGTCAGGAAGATCTGATTTGATTCAGTCAATGATGACTTCTGCCACGTCAGTCTGCGCAGTTGGGAACATGCGCAAACCAACCTGCGCAAAGTGATGTCTGCGCAATATGTTGTCTGCGCAACTCATCAAAATGATGAATATCTTGAATTTTTGACTTTGTTGATTGATACAACTTGATTTTTCAGGACCTACAAGACCCCCTTCAAAGTTTTCGAAAGTTGATTGTATTCAAAATTTCGAAATACTTTGAATTTTTGAATGTTGAATCATTTTGCGCAACATGATGAGCTGTCTGCGCAAAGCGAGTGGACCACAATTTTAGGCGCAATCCGAGGCATCCGTTTCGTGTTTTCCAAAACTATAAATACCCCTCTCTTCGTTTTCAATTCTTTACTTTGCAATCTTTCGAGCTTTTTTAAGAAGAAAATCTCCCAACCTTCACTGTTCTCCTCCTCCGACGATTGTCATGGCCCCAAGACGATCAAATGCTGCCGCTGCCGCCGCCGCAAAAGGAAAAGCTCCGGCCGAGTCTTCTGACAGGGTTGCACGGCGAGCTTCCCGACACGAATCCGCACACCCTGCTCTGAGAGGTAGTTGAACCGATCGAAAACCCCTTCTTAGGGTGATTCGACTCCCTTGAAACTCATGTCTTTTTAGAGATAAGTTCATATTGCGCCACCCTTTTTAGGGTTTCGGTTGCATCAACTATCAGTTCTTCATTATGAAGGCTGCATTCTTGCGCAAATTGTTGATTTGTGCTGACAGGAAGTCAGCGCAAACAATTAAGTTGCGCAGATATCAGCGCAAACCATTGCTTTGCGCATCCTTTTATGATGCGCAAACTGATGTTGCGCAAGTCATGTCAGCGCAATCTGAGGTTGCGCAAATTATGTCAGCGCAATCTGAGGTTGCGCACTCTAATGTTTTATGTTTAAAAAAACAGAATCTTTGTCTTGGACTAATTTTCATCTGTTTGTTGATGCAGTTGAAGTCAATGAAGATCCAGATTACGAACATTTTGTGGGAACCCTTACAGAGTCTGAATACAAAGAGGATCTGTCTCATGTCCATTACCCTCAGTATGATCTACCGGCCTCCCGTCAGGCTATATTGATTTCTCAGGACAATGAAACTTTGATGTGTTTGATGAACGGATAGCCTTTAGAATCAGCTGATGCTGTAATTCACAAGAAACTCTTATTCCTATTCGGTGACGCCTTTGAGAGAGCCTCTCAGCCTAGGCCAAGGATGGAAGATAGGGTAGTTCACCAGCAAGATAGATCTTTTTTTATACCCGACATCGCTCGCTGCCTTCCTTTGTCACGGTACGCTCATGCAAGCTACCCTAGGAAGATGGATTGGAATATCACTCTATTTCAGGATGCTCGGGCAGGAAAAATCTTCGTAAAGAAGGGGCCACAACATAAGGATATGTTTTATAGCTCTTCTGACAGATATAGTGTCCTACTGAGAGGCTTAAGACCTGGCTGCATTCCACCAGAGAACTCCTCCATGCTAATGCCTGTTAGGACACCAATATTCGCAAATGAATTTGCAAAGGTTGAAGAAAAATATCCTGAGCAAGATATAAGACTGACTGGATTGGTGAATCCAGACTACAAGCGATGGAACTATATCGCGAATTGGATTCTGGCAAAATTTCAAGACAGACTCCAACAAATCAACCTGTATGAAGCAGTGCATGCCACTGTATATGGATTTGCTCCCAATCCTCATATGTTCTTAGCCTTAGCTGAGAGATACAACTACAGGACCGGAACTTTCATGACCCCAGGGGGAGAGATGGGCTTTGCACTCCACGAGATGAAGTATATCTCGTATTTGCCCATGGCAGATGCTCCGTATGAGGAGTATGTACCAACAAATGATGAGTTGAACAAGCTCAGAAAAGAGAATCCAGAGATGGTGACAGTATTCGAAGAGCTATTGTGCCATTATAAGATCTGTTCTCTATTTTACCAGAGTGCCACTGCTAACACTTGTTATTCTTCAAAGTGGCTACCATACCTGTTTCTCAATCATATAGCAGAGAAGAAAACTAGGGAGAATGATAAATGCTACCCTACTTTCTTCAAACCTTTGAGCCATACAGAGGTTAGAAAGTTAATGGAACAGAGTGGTCACTTTGATAAAGAAGTGAAAGATGACCATGAATATCCTCCTTTGAAGAGAGGAGACAATTTGAAAAGTTACTTGAGAATGGGCTATAGGCCCATGTCAGAAGCAGCACAATTGGCGGGATTCTTGACATACTGGCTGCGAAGGTTCGTAGTTCCCGGATCCAGTGTCGTAGATCGTTTTCACCGCGGCGTCTTGTTTGCAGCTGTTAAATTGGTCTTCGGCTATAAAATGGACTTACTATCAGCAATGACCTGTAAGCTAAACGCCAGTCTTCGTTTATATGTTGACTCAATGCTGAAAGCGAAGGGAGAGAGAGAATTCCCTCGCTTAGAATTGCCATATACATATTTGTTTGGATGGTTACTTCTTCACTATCCAACCTTAATGGATCCTGGCATGGGATCAGTCGACGGCAGTTTTCTTCGAAGGTATTCCCATGGAAAATGGAAATATACTTCCTTAACTGAGTGTAGATTTATGTTGAATTTGAATAGAGGCTGGAA
The DNA here is from genome assembly GCA_029216955.1 of Iris pallida. Taxonomy (NCBI): domain Eukaryota; kingdom Viridiplantae; phylum Streptophyta; class Magnoliopsida; order Asparagales; family Iridaceae; genus Iris; species Iris pallida. The sequence continues at coordinate 4,156,906 of JANAVB010022200.1, forward strand.
TTTCTGCTGTGCTCCTTTCCCTGCTGGGTATGATCAGATGCCCACGAATATGGTGGATTCGAAACTGCAACCTCTGACTCGTGTCGCTTTTGAATGGTTGAAGACAATTCGACCATCTCATTTGGTCTATCGATTCGAAGAAGAGTGCTACTTAGAACCATATCTCCAAGCCGATTCGCTCGGCAGTTTGGATATGATCAGTTCCACGTAGGGAACGCAATTACTTGCCTCCAAGGCAAAGGTTATCTGATAGACGGCGCTAGGGCTTGGGCTTATTACAATGCCCGTGATACAAAAGCCACTTTCTCCATGCCAGCAAAGACTACTCCTCAGGGTCCTCGAATGCTTTTTACATACTCCGTGTTTTACACATCAGCGAATACTTTTGCCGAGAATTTTAATCTCGCAGATAGTTTCGCCACTGCAACAAGATTAAGGAGAGGAAGAATTGCTCCATCGATCCCTATAAATGAGGAGGCGCAGGAACCGGCAGATGCACCTCTGGAAACTACAAGGGATATTATATTCCCCCAAGAAGTGAATGCACCACTTCGTATTTCTCTGAAGGTGGGTAAATCTCCTGCGAAGAAAAGAAGAAGAGAGGAGCCTCCTGCTCCTGTGGCGAAGAAGAAATTGATTCTTGATCTTTCTTCTGAAAAGGTGACTACCAGATCTCAATCCCGGCAATTAGCCGAGACACATCAAGAAGTTGCTACTACACCAACTTCCGTGCAAAAGCAAGCAGAGCCAGAAAATGTAGAGAGTCCTGTTAGACCTCTACACAGAAAGAAAAGAGTAGTCACCAGAAGAGTTTTGGAAGAGTCTTCTTCTAGACAACTCCTGACTTCAGTAGACGCTGCTGCAGGACTTTTAATGGCATCTCCTACACCTGCTTCTGAATCAGGGAACAAAACTCTCGAGGAGAATGAACAGAGGGGAGATTTTGCCCCAAGAATTGAAAAGCCTAGAGAACATATTTTAGAGGAAGAACAAAGTGTTGTACGACCTCATTCTCCTATTGCAGATATTACTCAACCTCCTCCTACTCCCAGGACTCTTCGTGAGGAAGAAGACCGTGAAATGATTGCAGCTCTGGAGGACTACAGTTATAGCTTGCAGGAAGATCAGGCTGCCACTAGCAGTGGAAATGCAGCAGTAGAAGAAGAAGAAGAAGAAGAAGACGAGGAAGGTTCTTCATCCGAAAATGTTGATGAGTATTTACAAGATCCTGAAAAGCAAAATGAAGAACACAGATCTCTTGATACTGCCGATGATATTTCAAATCCTAAAAAGGATATTGAAGTGGAGGCGTCTGCAGAAAAGGCTGTCGATGTTGAGATAGAAATATCTCCTGAAGAAGTAGCCGACGAAGGTGAGCTGACAGAAAATCCCGCCACTGACCCTCAAGGTATAAAACAAGATTTATTAATTTTTTTCTTTTAAAATGAACTGATAACTAACATCTTTATTTGTAATTTCTTGCAGATCTTGAGACTTTGCCAACACCTCCAACGGACCTGATTATGGTGCCTATACCAACAGTGGTTGTTAGCAGTAGTCATCACTTATCTTGTGGTTCTGAGGCGGACAGCAGCCAGGCTGTTGCAGCGGAGGCTACTTCTGTTCAACATGAGTCTATTCCAGTAGGGAATGAACTTGTTGTTAAACCAAACCAAGGTAAAATTGCTTTTCATTTGATCTTTTTGTGCATCAACAATCAATTAGTAAAATAACAATTTTACTTTTGCAGAAGATCAAGCAGGAGGAGCAACCAGCTCTACTTTGGCTCCCTTATTTAAAGAGCCTGTTATCCAACTTCAAAGAATCGAGCAACCTGTTACCCCTTCTTCATCAGGAGTAGCAGCAACTCCCGGAACTTTGGCCATCAATCAGCAGGTTGTCCAGTCATTTACCAAATGCTTCTTTGAATCGCTGGGATCCCTTGTCCGAAAAATGATAGAGAAAGAAGGATCTGACTTCATTATGGTTAGGAAGCCCACTTCTTTCTTGATAAGAGCCATAAGAGACCAAGGAGATGAAGCTCAGGCCACTCTTCTTGAACATATATTAAATGAGTTAGAAGTCTTCATCAAGAAGTATAAAGAACTCAAGAAGAAAGATGTAGACTCTTTAATACAAGTTGAATTTGAGCGACTGGCTCAAGCTGCTGATATGGAAAGATTAACCCTTCAAAATCTATTAAAGGCTCATTCAGCAAAATCAGCTGAATATAATTCTAAGATAGAATCAATTACTTTGGTGGCTGAAAGCAAAGGACGGCGACTTGCTGAATTGAAGGCAGAAATTACTCGCCTCCAACAAGAATTTGAAGAAGAAACTGTTAATCACCAACTGGTGATTGAACAATTTAATGCATTGATTGAAGAAAGGAATGAGTATGAGACCACTCGTGGTGAAGAGATCACTCGCAGGACAGTAGATATGCCCATTTTTGATGAAGAAAGTGGGATGGAGGAAGCAAGAAAGATAGTAGCGTCAACACACGAAGAAGAGCTGCAGTCACTAAAGCAGCAAATTGACAATCTGATTGTCCCTCCTTCTTGATTTTGTATTTGGATTTTATTGCTGTAGCTGCATTTTTGTAATATCTCATGTTTTGATAAAACAGACATTTTGTTGTGTATATCTTATTCAGATATAAATAATAGATAGACATGATATATTTATTGACAACTTAATCGAAAACGACAAGTTGCTGATGTAGAAAATGAATGATGAATCGTCAATGTATGTGAAACGAATGAACAGGAATACCGTTAAGTGATGATGAACGAACGGATAAACCGTCAGACGATGGTGAATGAACTAGTTAACCGTCAAAATAGATGAACGGATGAACCGTCAGATATTAATGAACGGACGAACCGTCGGATGAATGTAATAAATGAACGGATGAACCGTCAGGTGTTTAATGAACGGACGAACCGTCGGATGAATGTGATAAATGAACGGATGAACCGTCAGGTGTTTAATGAACGGACGAACCGTCGGATGAATGTGATAAATGAACGGATGAACCATCAGGTGTTTAATGAACGGACGAACCGTCGGATGATGATAAAGGAACGGATGAACCGTCAGGTGTTTAATGAACGGACGAACCGTCGGATGAATGTGATAAATGAACGGATGAACCGTCAGGTGAATGTTTCGCTTCGTTAGTTGAGGAACTTCTGCCTATAAATATAGCAGAAATCTGACAGGAACGAACACTTCTACTCTTCAACATAAAAATGTCTTCTAGCGAAGCATCTAAGAAGACTGAGATTGCCCCGAAAGTTCAGAAGGGCATTGAAGATCGCCCTGCCGATCCAATTCAGCCGAAGGAGGCAGAAGTAGGTGAGGGTTCGTCTGCACCCCAACCACCGCGGGATATTCTGGACTTCCTGCTCGAACCAGGAAGGACTAAAGAAGAAGAAGTCATGAGGATGGCCGCCTGCAAGTTTCTCGTGGGATCTAGCAAGGAGGTTCTCGGCTCTTTTGCTGACCGCATTTTTGAGAAGGAAGGCAGTAGTCCTCGTCCCAATGTAGAAAAAGATGATAGTGACCTTTAAATTTATGTACTATCATAAAATAAAATTTTGAATTTTATTTATGAACTTGATTCTGTCTGATGATTTACAAGCATTTTACATTTATACATAATACTTCTTTAAAAATTTGCCATTGATAGGCATCATAGCAACTCGACCATCAAGCTCCGAAAGTTGATAAGCTCCATTTGAGAAGACTTTCTTTACAACATAAGGACCTTCCCACTTCGCATCGAATTTCCCTTTGCTCATATGAGTCATAGTCATAGGACGTCTGACCGTTAGAACAAGTTCTCCTTGCTGAAATGTTCTGATTTTAACTTTGCGGTTGAAAGTCTTTGAGATGCGGGCTTGGTATAACTCAATGTGCTGTTGAGCCATTAATCGCTTCTCATCAAGTGCTTCCAATTCTTGAAGTCGAAGAAGGTCGTTATTCTCTGTAGTGAGCTCATTAGCAATGGCAATCCTTAAAGAAGGAATTTGCAGCTCTAAAGGAAGGACAGCTTCACAGCCATACACCAAAGAAAAAGGTGTAAAGCCTGTGGGATTGCGGACCGTAGTTCGGTAAGCCCAAAGACATTCACCAAGTTTCTCGCTCCAATTCCGTTTGTTAGTGGATACAAACTTCTTAAGGAGCTTAATAATGGTTTTGTTAAAGGCTTCAGCTAAACCATTAGCGGCAGAATTGTATGTTGTTGAGGCGACATTGTCAATCCGGTGATCATCGCAGAATCTGGTGAATTTCTGGCTGATGAATTGAGGTCCATTGTCATGGATGATTCTTCGAGGTACACCAAATCTATATATGACATGGTGTTTAACGAAGTTGATGACACTGCTAGTCTTGACTTCAGTCAGAGGTATAGCTTCAGCCCACTTGGAGAAGTAGTCGGTTATTGCTAATATGAACCGATGTCCTCTAGAAGAAGGAAGATTGATAGGACCTATGACATCCATGCCCCAAGCTTCGAAAGGCCAGGAAGCAGCAGTCGGGTGTAAAAATTCCGATGGTTGATGAATGAAGTCTGCATGGATTTGACAAGCACGACATTTCCTTGCATATTCAATGGCATCTGATACCATAGAGGGCCAATAGTAACCCATACGTCGAATACGATTCTGTAGTTTAGGACCGGGTTGATGTGCTCCACAGACGCCATCGTGAGCTTCACGCAACACTTGTTTGGCTTCATCACCAGCTAAACAGCGTAGAAGAAGACCGTCATAAGTTCGCCGATAGAGTGTTTTGGTGGTTTGATTGTAATAGAATCGTAGAGATCGACGTCGAACGCTTGTAGCCTCCTTAGGATCTTCATGGAGTATGTCATGTACTACGAAATCGATAAAAGGAGTTCTGCAATCGTCATCAATAACTTCGACTTCAGCAAGATTGCTAAATTCAATATTACGATTATTCTCAATACAGAACAGTTCTCGGCTAGAAATAACCACCACCTGATGTCTTTTGATAGGGATGGCTAAGACAGCTGCAAGATTGGCCAAAGCATCAGCTTCAGTATTGCAAGCTCGTCGAACATAGTCGATGAAGAAAGCTTTGAATGATGTAGCTATATTAATGCACTAGGTCTTGATGACGGACTTCATAGGTTCCTCTAACCTGGTTCACAACCAGTTTAGAATCACCATAGACTTCCAGATATTCAACATTCAGTTGTTTAGCTAGCTGAAGGCCGACAAGTAAAGCATTGTATTCTGCCACATTGTTAGAGCAACGTTCATCTAAAGAGTAGGCTCTTTGGATAGTTAATCCGTCTGGAGAAACGAGAACAACTCCAACACCTGCCACCATAGCACCATTTGGTCCAATTCTTGATGCACCATCAAAGAATAGACGCCAGGTTGGAAACTCTTCGGAGATCATGTTGACTTCTAACGTCTCGTCAGGAATTTCGTCATAGAGTTTAGATGTTTCAGGCACAGGATGAGCTGCTAAGAAGTCCGCCAGCGCTTGACCTTTGACAGACTTTTGTGGAACATACACCATGTCATATTGAGCTAGCAGGATTGCCCATGTAGCCAACCGAGAATTAAGTGTACTAGGTTTCTTCATGAGTACTCGGAAAGGGTTAACTCGAGATATAACATGAATAGTTTGACCAATGATATAATGCCTCGTCTTTTGCACAGCAAACATGAGAGCTAGGCATTCTTTCTCGACCGGACTATAACGATGTTCAGCACCAATCACAGTTCGGCTAAGATAGTAGATAGCCTGTTCATGGCCTTCTTTGTTCTTTTGGGCAAGTAAAGCACCCAATGAATGGTCCATAGCACGAACATACATCAAGAATGGAATGCCAGAGATAGGTGGCACCAAAACTGGTGGGTTCATAAGATATTGTTTGATATCGTCGAATGCTCGTTGACACTCTTCAGTCCAAACAAAAGATACACCCTTCTTCATTAATTGAGTGAATGGTCTACAGCGTCCAGACAAGTTTGAAATGAATCGCCTGATGTACGCAAGTCGACCTTGGAATCCTCGTAGCTCTTTTAGGTTGCGTGGAGGATGCATCTCTTGAATGGCTTTGATCTTCTCGGGATCCACGTGTATACCCTTAGAGGTAATGACGAAGCCGAGAAATTTGCCACTAGAGACACCCAAGAATGACTTGGTGGGATTCATCTTGAGCTGATGTTGACGCATGAGATTAAATATTGTTCTTAAATCTTGGATGTGATCTTCTTTTAGACGACTTTTGACAGCAATATCGTCAACGTAGCATTCGACTGTTTTACGAAGATGTTCTCTGAAAATGGTACTCATGGCTCGCTGATAAGTTGCACCAGCGTTCTTGAGACCAAATGGCATCACTGTGTAACAATAGACTCCTCGAGGAGTGCGGAAAGATGTATGCTTTTCATCTTCAGGATGCATTTTGATCTGATTATATCCGAAAAATCCATCCATAAAAGATATTCTTTCGAACCCACAAGTATTATCAATCATAACGTCTGTGATAGGAAGAGGAAATTCATCTTTCGGACATGCTTCATTGAGATCTCGGAAGTCGATGCAGACTCGAACTTTTCCAGTTTTCTTCAAAACTGGGACGACATTGGCTACCCAATCAGGATGCTGCTCTTCTCGAATAAAGCCACAAGCGATGAGCTTCTTGACTTCATCATCAATTGCGTCCATCATTTCAGGCTTAAATCGCCTTTGTTGCTGTTTGACCGGTTTAGCATTAGGAAGAATGTTCAGTTTGTGAGTAGCAATCTTGGGATCTAAACCTGGCATGTCTTCGTAACTCCAAGCAAAGATATCAATGTATTCTTTAATGAGAAGAATCAACTCTTGCTTATCTGCTTCTGGAAGATTCTTGCTAATAAAGATTGGCCGAGGTGACTCTCTTTCCCCTACATCAATTTGAATTAGTTGATCTTAAGTAGGAGGTTCTCTTTGTTCAAATCGGAGTACCCATTGGTTATCCATATGTTGAGCCCAAGGATCTGTTTCCGGACTTTCTTCAACGTCTTCATCACAACCTTCTGGTAGTTCAGCGGAGACCATATTAGAAGATACAATTATACGATGAACTTCACCGATGCTGGTATCAGAATCCCATGATCTGGAATCAGAAGAATTAGAACGTTCTTCACTATCTGATTCAGAAGCTGCTGGGGATAACAGTGGCGGAGAAGTATATCCGAGACCTTTCTTGGTCCTGCTGTAATACATTGGCGATTTTCCTTTCGGAACAGTCGTGCGGATAGGAGTTCGTCTACCTTTACCGTAATTGAGGCCATTATTGAAGTCATAGCTCATTTTTCGGATGATGTCTTTTGATTGTTGACTATAACGATAGAACTGGAGACGTCCCGTATCGTTAAGTTTGCTATCATCCGTATAACTGAATTGTTTTTCCGGTCCTTTAAAAAAAAGTGCTGGACTTTCACCTTTCTTTAGAGAAGGGTGAATACGGTAAGAATCATCTGGATCTTCAAGTGAGACTTCTGTCTGAAGAGATTGTACGACTCCCATTGTAACTGATTGGAAGCTATCTAGCATATCCAAATAACATTTAGTATAGTAAATAACATCAGTATACTGGAAAGTAGGTGCTTTTTCATTGATTTGTACATCAGTATTTACAACAGGACCTTTAACCTTAGCAGGTTTGGTCAAATTGATTACAAGAGGGGGAGAAGAAGAACGTGGAGGAGGCTTGTTACGACGGAGGTCGATAACAAGTGGCTCAGAAGAGGTGAGCTCCCTTTTTTCTTTGTTGTGAGTTAAATCAACAACAAGTGGCTCAGAAGGAATGAGCTGCTTTTTGCCTTTGTTACGACGTAAGTCAATAACAAGTGGCTCAGAAGAGGTGAGCTCCCTTTGATTTTCATCAACATCAACTGATTTCATTTGAACTGGCAAGTGAATAACCAGTGGCTTGGAAGATTGTGGATGAGAAACTCGCCCCTTAACAGGTATGATAAGAGTATCTTGAGGCACTGCTTTTTGATCTTCTTCAGTATCCATAGCCAATACCACCTTCATAAACTCATCCTTGTACATACGAGCATCGTTGCAATAAGCTTCAACACCCTTGAAAGGATAAAGGTCCGCAACTTCCTTATGAACTTGTCCTTTGTCATCAACGTATTTAAAGCATTGATGAAGAGTTGATGGAACAACATTGTGTTCATGGAGGAATGGCCTTCCCAGGAGAGCATTGTAAGAACAACCATGATTGTCAATGATATAAAAGGTCACCTTTGTGCGAAGATTGCCTATTTGGAGTTTTAGGCGGATCTTGCCCAAATGTTCACTCTTTCCTTGATTAAATCCCAGAATAGTAGTGATTGTGGTTGAAAGACTATGCACTGGTATCTTCAATGCATCTAGCATTGTCTTTGGCATAATACTAAGTGCAGACCCTGGATCTATCAGGATACGATCAACCTTCATTGAATCAACATATCCTGTATAGTAAAGAGGACGATCATGTCTATTATCTTCCATTAACATATCATCTTGAGTGAAGATAATGTTTGGGATCAATTCCAAAACACTATGACAGTGATGACAAGAGACTGGTTCTGATTCTGGCTTCTTGAGAAGAGTTAAGCAAGTTTCAGCCTGCATCAGAGCTTCACTTAGAGTTTCTCGTGTCTCCTTGGAAAGACGCAAAAGTTCAAAGATTGACAGCCTAGCCGGTGTATTGGCTAATTGAGCCAATATATCGAAATTGTAAGGCTTCTCAAGCCCAGTAGGAGATGACTTCTTTAGGGGTTTGTCAAATCGAACTTGTTGCTTGCCTTTGTCAGCCGTTGTTGGCTTGGGAGAAATTGATACTACAACTGGTGAAGATGTAGAAGGGACTTCTTCAGCAGATACGGGTTGTACCGGAGCAGGTTCAGAAGAAGAAGCAGGATCCTTTTGACTTTCAGAATGATCTTTCAAATAGGCTTTCCCTGATCTGGTGCCTAACAGAATCTCTTCGTCAACAATGGGATCAAAAGATACCATGTTGCAGATCTTAGTTTTGCCTTTAGAACGAGTTTTCTCCTTGGAAGAAGAGGACACCTCGAATTCCGGAGCAAGATCAGGATGGATCCACATAATTTCACCGTTGTCAAGAGATAAGGGAACAAGACCTTCATTGGATGGAAGCGGGAGATTCTCAATCTCAAGGGTTGCTTTAGGAATTGGAATGACACCGTGCTGTATCATCTGCGGAGGGAAATCCCCAAATTGGACTGAAACCATATTTGCAGTAACAGTCTTCTCATCTTGTTGCAAAGTGACTACACCAGCATTGACAAGCTCTTGAATCTTACCTTTGAGCACATAGCATGCTCGAGTAGGATGTCCAATAAATCGGTGATAGACACAATACTTGGGATGATCAATCTTATTGACTTCATCAGGTTTCTTTGGATCAGGGAGTTGAATTTTATTGCTTTTGAGTAGACATTCAAAGATACTTGCAGTGTCATTTTCGTCAAAGGAATATTCTACCTTCGGACGAGGTTCTCTCGGTGGAGGTGCAGAAGGAGTAGGAGTAGATGTAGGTGGGGCCACATTGACAGCCAAAGACTCTTTATTTTTGTTTAAGTTAATGTTCAAAGTTTCTTTCGCTTTGCGATTGTTCTGGCGATTGTTACCACCTGAATTTTGATGCTCATCTCGATCAGGGTTAGACATTTATACCCCCAATTGTTTGAACTTGTCAGCACTCACTTCAGCAGCTTTGGCGTTGACGATGAATGAGGGCCAATCTTGGAATTGGGTTGATCCTGTCCACATACTAATAATAGGCAAAAGATTTGCCTTACAAGTATCAATAGTGACAGCAGCTGGAGTTCCAGGAGGCATTTTCAAAGCTTCACGACGGAACCGTTCAATAAAACTCTCAGCAGTTTCGTTATGTTTCTGTTTGATTTTGTTGAGAGCTGACATCGTCATATCATTAAATCCCTCATAGAACCGTTCCAGAAAGATTTGTTTGAGACCTGAAAAAGAAGTAATGCAACCATCGGGCAAACTTCTGTACCAGTCGTAAGCTACGCCGGCTAAACAACCGACGAATACTCTGGTAAGAAGAGCGTCATTTGGCTGAAGTTCAACAGTCATTACCTCAAAATGATTGATGAATTGACTCGGAGAAGTGCTGCCATCGAACAGAGAAATTGTAGGTATTTTGTATTTCGGGGGAAACGGGACGTCCTTCCATTCAACCGGATAGGGTTGCTTAATCCCCAACCTTTGCAAGTTGTCCTTCTCTTTAAATGCTTCAAATTGGGTTCGTAAGAGTTTGACAGCTTCATTGGCATCTTCGGATGAAGAAGGAGCAGGTTGAGTTGTAGTGGTAGGAGGAGGAACAGCGTTGTAAGCACTACCCCCAGCTCCTGAATGGCTAGGCGTAGTTTGTACTTGTACTTGTATAGGAGGTATTGGGGGAGGCACTACCCCCAGTCCAGTATTGGCAGGTATCGAAGATGCTATGATCTCTGGATTAGTAATAGGTGCAGTTGGTGGTGTAGCATGCTGTGATACAATGATGGAATGCATACTAGCAACCATCTCAGCCATGGTTTTTAATTTGTCTTCAAGTGCAGCAATTCGCTGTTCTTGATTTGCGGAAGTTGAAGCATCCGGATCATCGGTGACAACATAAGCCGTCACTTCTCTTGGCACAGTGGAAGATACTGTTTGTTCAGAGCTTTCACTGTATGCATCATAATCAGAGAACGAATCATCTCCTGACTGGGAAACAGGAAGATGACTTGAAGGATTTTGAGGAAGATTCCTTTGACCGATTGTATCTCGGCTTCGAGAACGGGTATGTTGAAATACTCCTTCAGAAGATTCTTGAAGTAATTCCAAATACCGTTGGCTTGGCTTGCGGAGCCTACCATGCTTAGAGCATCTTTTACCCCCAGTGTCTCGGGAAGTCATGTTAACAGAAGCATACAAAACTTCGTCTTCTTCTGACATAGGTTCAGATTTAGCAAAAGTTAAACGATCGAAGACAGATCGTTTTGTCGTTTGACAACAGCATTGGATGATGACTTTATGATTATAGTGATGATCAGATGGTTGAGATGGAGATATTGAGACATTATCTTGTTTTTGTCTTAGATGTTCTCGCAGATCTACAACAGGACGAGAAAAGTTCCGAGGGATCTGTTCATTGATAACATTTGGAACATGATTCCGATTCTTCAAATGTTTAGTCCCTTGAGTATACAGGGAAGTACTCACTTCATTGGCATAAGTGTCAGGATTTTTAACCTTGGAGATTTGTTTCTGATGATGTTTGACCTTCGGCATTAGCTGTTTGCGTTTTACCGAAGTGGATCGGTTAAGATAAGTTCTGAGGTCAGCAAATTCACTCCCAGGAGTTTCTGTTTGAGACACTAACAGTTTTTCCTGTCTGGAACGACAAATTTGGAGAGTCGGGAGGTCCTGGAATTCTGCTATCGGAGTAGGCAGAATACCTCTTTGATTAGTACAAGTACTCTTGTTATAAAGGAAAGAAGAATCCTTGTTTGCCAGAGTTCTCGAATTGATTGGTGCCGAGACACATTGAGATGGATCCTCTTCAGTAAAGACTGAAGAAGACTGAGAAAAGACCAAAGGGCCTTTTCCCTTGTTTTGAGATGAAGGGTTAGCTAAAGAGCGTTTCCCTCTGTTATCTTCCAAGTCATGAGACAAGGAAGTTTGAGAAAAGACCAATGGGCCTTTTCCTTTGCTTTGAAGAGAAAGAGGAATAGTCAAAGGACTACCCTCAGTGGATTGCGCAGAGGCAATAGGGTGTTTGGGAAGAGGAGTAGAATCTCTTCTTTTATTGTGAGAAGAAGGGAATTTAGCCAACAGGCTGTTTTTCTTGGATTGCGCAGACTTGGTTTGCGCATAGGTAAAAGGTGCACTGGTTACTTGTGCAGTAGAAGCTTTGGTAGAAAGTGCATCAGGAGTTCTTGTCTTAGAGTGCTTGGGATGCACTTTGGTTACTGGAGTGCTATTTTGCGCAGGAAAAGCCACTGCCAATTGCGCCAGAGTCATAGGAGCCTTCTGTTTTGACAAGACAGCATATGAAGTAGCATGCGCAACAGTTGCAACAGACTGCACAGCCTTGACTGCAACAGATTGTGCAGCAGTTGTTGAGACAGACTGTGCAACTATTGGCACAGAAGTTTGTGCAGCAATCTGACTAGCAGATTGTGCAACAGTTGGTACAGCATCCTTGGTGGCAAAACTGCCAGATTGTGCAGACTTGGAGACCCAAACTGAGCGCACTTTGCTCTTAGCAGAAGTGGCTACAGTACGGGGAGTGGTCTTGGAGTTGAGCATCGCCTCGTAGGCTGTCTGGTTGACTTTAACAACCAGCGTCTTTTGCGTCTTCCCGATAGACGCTACGTCACATTGAGTTGCTACTTCCTCGTCGGAGGAGAAAGTTTTCCCCAGCAGAGTCGCCATTTTGTTTGCAAAAACAAAAGTATAAAACTTTATTGATACAAACTGTAATAAAGATTACAAGAATTCTGGGAAAATTACAACTATAGGAATCCAATCTTGATGACGATTGCTCTATCCCTTGGACGATGTGAACTTTGAAGACGAAGCCTTTGAAGTTGAAAACAACTCTGGAAACTGAAGGCAAAAGCCTCTAAAGTTGAAGACAAAAGTCTCGGAAGAATGCAGCAGCACTTTGGCAAGAACTCCTGAACTCTCTGATTTCTGATCTCTGATCTCGATCCCTTGGAATGAAGACTTGAAACTCTATTTATAGAGTTCTGGAAATAACTAACTTTCAGTTATTCTGGACTGTGCAAGATGATTTGCGCAGCAACTGATTTGCGCAGCACTGGACTGCGCAGGCAGTTATTGGATCGTGGGCCAACTATCTGGAACACATGGCATCATTTGATTGAAATGCGCATGATCATGCATAGACAGTTGCCACGTAATGAGCAATTGATGGCATGAATGCCACATGTAATTTGTCAGTTATGTTGGTAGAATGCGCAAAGTGAACTGCGCAGACTTTGGTTTGCGCAGACTCAGACTGCGCATAAATGGTTTGCGCTAACTCAGACTGCGCATGAATGGTTTGCGCAATCACGGATTGCGCTGCCACCTGTCAGCCGCCCTCGAGCACTGTGCGGCGCCATAAACGAACAGTCTCCTCGTTATTCGTGTTGTCAGCTGTCAGGAAGATCTGATTTGATTCAGTCAATGATGACTTCTGCCACGTCAGTCTGCGCAGTTGGGAACATGCGCAAACCAACCTGCGCAAAGTGATGTCTGCGCAATCTGTTGTCTGCGCAACTCATCAAAATGATGAATATCTTGAATTTTTGACTTTGTTGATTGATACAACTTGATTTTTCAGGACCTACAATCTCTGGAAATCATATAGTATAGAGTCTGGAACTGGGCGGCCGCCCACCTTCTCCCTTCGATGCAGAAGGGCATTGAAGTCCCCAATCAGCAGAAGTGGAAGCGACGACGAATCAGCAGCGGCGGCGACCCTGGAGATGTCGCTCCACAGGGACTCCCGTCTCCTCCTGTCGTTGTAGCCGTAAACCGTCCCCAGCAAGAACCGAAAACCACCCTTGTTCGAGAAGGAGATGGCGATCAACTGCTCCGTCATCAAGATCAAGTCCCCTTCCCAGCTCTTCGAGTTCCATCTGGCCCAAATCATGGCCACGTCACAGAGAGCCAGGTTGTGTAGTTGGGCCCAATGAGGTGGGGTCCGCCGAGCAAGGGTCGTTTCACCTTTGATCTTCGATTCTAACAGTACAGAGATGTCGCACTTCTCTTTGTGAAGAACCCCACAAATCTCTCTCCACCTCCCTAGCGAACACGCCCCACTCACATTCCAGGCGATGATAGCCATTAATTAATGAGAAGATGAATCCCCTGGAAAACACCTGAATTGGCACCTGGGGAGTGTACCGCATCCGACGCTAATAGATCCTCCTACATCCCAGTCGGAATGGCCTGCTGGGGAACGACCTGAGAGAGCACCATCGCCCAGGCAGGGTTGTCAACACACACCGCCTCCTCCCCGGCAGAAGGATGCCCCCCCTCCCTGGAGGGACCGTCTCTCAGCGGACCAACAGCACGTCGCTTCCTACAGTAAACATCTCCCCCCCAGCCCGAATCTCCACAAAAATCCTAGCATACATCAACCTCGAACGGAAGGCAGTAGCTTCATCCGCCTTGATCGGGGTGCCCACCAAGCTCGCCAGACGCATCAGCAATGGGATACTTCAGAACCGGACAGGGAACTCAGGGAAGCGAATCCATACATGGATGGCATTCAGGACTTCCCTCTCACATCTAAGTTCTGGAGTCCATTCCTTCAGAATGATGAGCCTGCCGTCGAACGTCCAGGGACCGCCTTGCAGGATCCTTGCGACATCCTCCGCAAGCCCAAACTTCACATAGTAGAAGCCGTTCTCGCGAGCAAAGAACTCCATACTGCCCTTAGGCTGCCAGACTCATGCTGCATAACCCCGGATCTGTCCGTAGAAACGCGTGTTGCCTAGGACGTACAGAACCAGAGTATTCTTCCAGTAGGCAGTCACCTTCTCTATCTCCTCCGCAGGGAACGAGGCCCGGAAACCTCTCCCTGCCTTAATCGGCGGCACATACTCCATCGATGTTGGAATTTTCGGTCCCACATGTTTGAAAATATCTGTCCAGGACCTTCCAGCCGGCCGTGTAGTCGCCTCAAGTGGCCTGGGGACACCCCCCGGGGGGGAGACCCAGACCCCTGACCGCCGAGTTCCACCACCTTGCTCTTTCCCTTATCCGCCGCGGTCGCCTTAGGCCGCCAACCCACCGATCTCCCAGCAGACGCCACAGGGCCACGGGCCGATGGCCGCACCCCTGACCCGCCTTGTCGTCTGTCAGCAGGGTAGCGATCCCTAACATGGCCCTGTCCTCCTACCTTTCCCCCGGTCTTTGCCACACGACGACGCGTAACCGTCGTCCATCCTCCTCCCTCCATCTGACCCCCCGAGATCCAGATCCCGCTCCGAATTCGAAATTCGGAACGTTTGAGACATCCCGAAGGATCCGATCCCCGTCCGATCCCCTTGTCGGATCTACCGTCGACGATCCAGTCGCGACCGCCTGATGGGGTGCGCCCGACCCCCTCGAACCGACCCCAACCCCCCCCCCCCGGCTGGGGGGGAGCACCGCAGCCACCGCCAGAGGGGGTCCGCCCGACCCCCCCTCCGTCACTCCCACCCACCCCCCCACCGCCTAGGGGGGCGCCGCCGCCCGCAGCAGATCTGGGGGGATCTGGGGGGTCCGCCCGACCCCCCCACCAACGATCCCCCCCCTCAACGCCTTTGGGGGCGCCGCCGCCGACCGGGGGGGGCTGCCCAGCCCCCCCTTCTTCCCAGTCTTCCTTCCCCCGCCGGCGAGGGGATTTGGTGGCCGCGGGGGAGGAACCCTAGCCGCCCCCTCCAGGTATCGGGGGTAGAGCGACTGCTGCGAACATAAGTGCCCGACCTCCACCGACGACTCCACCTCGGAGTTCGGGTCCGCGGCCGGTTTCCTGGGCCGATGCTTGCAAGGTGGGGGTTGCCAAGACGCCGGCTTCGATGGAGTATGTAGCACCTATGGCGATTGGGGGTGAGCTATGTGCCGACTTTCCAGCCGACGAAGTGGCGAAGGTGACGGCATTCTGGGAGAACACGTTAGTGCTATATGTGTTGGGGAGCAAGCCCTTCTACGGGCAGATCAGAGGATATGCGGACAGAGTCTGGCGGCCGAAGGGGAGCATGGAGTTCTTCTCCAAGGAAAATGGCTTCTACTTCGTGAAATTTGGGTTGGCGGAAGATGTGACTCGGATACTCCAGGGAGGGCCATGGACGTTTGACGGCCGCCTCATCATTCTGAAGCAATGGACCCCCGACTTGAGGTGTGAGAAGGAGGTGCTTAATGCTGTGCCTGTGTGGGTTCGCTTTCCGGAGTTCCCGGTACGCTTCTGGAGTGTCCCACTACTTATGCGACTTGCTAGCCTCATTGGCAAGCCGATTAAGGCGGATGATGCCACCACTTTCCGATCCAGACTGATGTATGCACGGGTGTTTGTGGAGATTGATGCCCGATTGGACCTGCCTGAGCAGTTGAAGTACAGGACACCCTCTGGCCAGTTTGCTATGCAGAGGGTGGAGTATGAGTGGGTCCCCCCCAGATGTCCGGCATGTGCCTGCTTCGGGCATCTCCCGAGTGCGTGTAGACGTGGGAGAGCTTCTGAGGTGGTGCCGGAGGAGGCTGTGCAGGTGGCAGGTGGTGCAGTTGACCCCCCCGTTGTGGACCAGGTGGGCGTGATGGAGGATGATATGGAGGCAGACTCTTCCCCCATCTCGGGTAAAGGTGAGGGGTCCCCGACGGAGGATCTTGCTGGAGCGTTGGTTGAGTATGTGGGGACGAGGACCATGACCACCAGGAGTATGGGGCAGGAGGACAGACGACAGGGAGATACAGATGCGCTTGCTCTTCAGGTGTACAGTCGGAAGCGCCAGGCTACGGAGGCACATGGTGAGGATAGTGGACAGGGTGGGACAGAGCGAGTGTGGCAGGTCAACCCTAAATGGGTGGCAGTACTAGCACAGCCCCCCCCCACAGGGGGACCCACACGGGGCCACGGCCCCCCCCTACTACAGGGGGATAGAGATGAGGGTACTAGAGATATGGAGGTTGCACTCTCCCCGGGTGCTCCTTCCGAGGATGTTCAGGGGACCCCACCTGTGGTTTAGATGTCGGCCCTTGCCTGGAATGTCCGGGGGGGTGTTCTCTGGGGAGATGGAGGGAGATTAGTGAGGTGCTGAGGAAGGAACAGTGTGAAATCTCGATATTACTTGAGACTAAGATCAGGGGGGCGAAAACTCTGTCCCGTAGAACCCCTACGGACTGGGTCCAGCTTCACAACCTTGGTCTCTGTGATATGGCGAGGATCTGGGTTAGATGGAATGGAGCTAGTTGGGAGGGTGAGGAGGTTTTCATGTCTGACCAGCTGGTGGCTATCTCCTTCACCAACAAGGGGGGGTTCCACTTCTTACTGGGTGCCGTTTACGGGCACAATGACAGGAGGCGTCGTGAGACCTTGTGGCAGGACATCATCAGGCTGAGTTCATTAGCGAGGCATCGACATCTCCCTCTTCTTATTATGGGAGACTTCAATGCTACGCTATACCGGGGAGAGAAGCTGGGGGGGAGGCCGGTACCGGACCAGATACTCTCAGATTTTCAGTCTTGCCTTCTCCAGTCAGGGCTCAGGGACCTGGAGAGGATAGGACACATATGGACTTGGCACAACAAGGCGGAGGTGAGCAGGGTGGCATGCCAGCTGGATCGGGCTTTGGGGAACAGTGATTGGTTCCGCCTATTCCCCTCTTCTGTGGCTGAGGGGCTCCCTGCGGGGACCAGCGACCACTCGCCGATCCTGGTGCGCTTCGCGGAGAGTCCCAGAAGGAGAGCCCGTCCATTCCGGTATGACAACAGTTGGTTCCTTTCGGCTGGCTATGAGGAGACTGTGGTGGGAGGACTTGGCCAGGAGACGGTCGGCACTGCCCAGTTTTGTATGGTCCACAGGCTGAAAAACGCCAAACGTGCCATCCGAGACTGGGTGCGGGCACTTCCCAGGACCTCCCTTCAGGAGAAGGAGGCGGAGTTGAGAGACCTGCAGGCAGAGCTTCAGGGCGACATGATGAGTGGGGAGATGGCGGCTAGAGAGAAGAGTTTGGCTGCAGAAGTCAACACCTTGAGGCTTCAGCAGGAGATTAGTGCGGCCCAACGGGCCAAATGCTCCTGGCTCAAGGATGGGGACCGTTGCACCAAATTCTTCTACGATGTCATCCGGGCGCGTCAGCACCGGAACCGTATCCAGAGACTGATTGGCAGGGACGGGCGCCTTGTGACTGACCAGGTTGCTATCCAGGAGGAGGCTGTCCAGTTCTACTCTGAGCTCTATCATCAGACGGACTATCCCTCGGTTTTCCCGCAGCTGATTACGAAGACGTTGATTACGGAGTACGGGAATAGTCTTCTTATGGCCCCTATCCGGATGGCGGAGGTGGAGTCGATTGTGATGCAGGCTGATGCTTCCAAGGCTCCTGGGCTGGATGGGTTCTCCAGTGGTATCTACAAACGCCATTGGAATATCCTTAAGGCCCCGGTCCTTGCGGCTGTTCAGGAGTTCTTTGATACGGGCAAGCTCCTGAAGGAGCTGAACCACACCTTCCTGACTCTTGTGCCCAAGAAGGAGGGGGCGACATCTCTTGCTGACTTTCGACCGATAGCTTGCTGTAATTATTTGTATAAAATAATTACTCATCTTATGTGCAGGAGGATGGAGGATGCTATGCAGGGTCTGGTATCCCGGAATCAGGCGGCCTTCATTAAGGGGCGGTCTATTGCGGAGCATAGCCTGCTGGCCCATGAGCTGATTCGGGAGTTCAACAAGCCTGGAGGGATGAAGGCATGTGTGAAGCTCGACCTGAGGAAAGCTTACGACACTGTCAACAGGGACTTCCTCTGTCATTTGATGGCTGCGATGGGCTTCTCCGAGACTTGGGTGGATAGAGTCAGAGAGTGCATCACCTCTCCTACTTTCTCGGTTCTCATCCAGGGTATTCCTTACGGGTTCTTTGGCAGCAGCAGGGGGCTTCGGCAGGGGGACCCGCTCTCCCCCTACCTATTCACCCTTGTGATGGAGTATTTCACATGTTTGATGGACATCGCGGTACATCGGGAGAGGATTGTACCGATATACAGCCGGATCTCCCCGGTGGTCTCTCATCTCATTTATGCAGATGATCTTTTGGTCCTGTTGAGGCCTTCCATGCGAGGGATGAGGGAGCTTGCGGCAGTGATGGAGGAGTTTGGAGAGCTATCGGGCCTTCGGTTAAACAGGGACAAAAGCAAAGTCTACTTCAGCAGCTCTTGCACTTTGAAGGAAGAGAGGGCCTTGGAGCTTGGGGTGGAAAAGGGGGACCTCCCGGTGAAATATCTGGGGGTGCCCCTTTCCGTCAATTACGCGAAGGACCGTGACTGTCAGAGTCTGGTGGATTTTGTACAGAGGAGGGTTGAGGGCTGGCAGGCGGCTGGCCTATCGTTTGGAGGACGTATTGAGCTGGTTCGCTCAGTCATTTCTGCTATTGCTCTGTTCTGGCTCCAATCGATTATGGTTCCTCTGGCTACTATCAGAAAGATTGAGGGCATATGTGCCAAGTTCATCTGGCATGGGGGGATACATGCCATCTCCTGGGAGCAGCTCTGTCGGCCTAGGAAAGAGGGAGGTGTGGGTCTGCGATCACTTGTTTCTGTCAGGGAGGCGGCGGGGATCAAGCTGGCATGGAGGTTCCTTCAGGGTGATTCTCTATGGTCTGCCTGGATGTCTAGTCGGTATCTCCGGGACAGAAACTTCTGGGTATGTGAAATTGACAACAACTTCTCTGTGTCTTTCAAGCATATCCTGAGGACTCGTCCTGTTCTTCGGACGGCTTTGCGGAGGAGGATGAGGGAGGGAGGGGAGACGGATCTATGGCTCGATCCGTGGATCTCAGGTCAGTCTCTCCTGGAGATTCTGGGTCCCCAGAGGGACGGCGTGGCATACAGAGGTCTGACGTGTAGGCACATCATCCGTGGTGGGGTCTGGCGGCCTGAGGAGTATCGATTCATTGCTGCGTTAGTTGAGGAGATCAGACAGGTGCAGATCACTCCTACGGCACTGTCTGATGTCTGGATGTGGGCTCCTCCCGGCCGCTCGGAGGGTGCTGGGGGGTTCAGGTTTAGCAGCTGCTACGACCTTGTCCGCCCCCACTTCGATGATATTAAGGAGTACGACTTTGTTTGGGGGAAGGGGCTCGCCAGGAAGATGCAACTTTCTGCATACAAACTGGTGATGGGCCGGTTGCTTACTCGGGACAGATTGCTTCGGTTCGGGGTTTCTGTCCCTGACCTCAAGTGTATTCTGTGTGAGACAGAGCCTGAATCTATTGGGCACCTGTTCTTTCAGTGCCATGTGGCGTGGAGCATCTGGGCAGAGCAGTGCCGGAGACACTTGGGAGGGGTTGGCAGGGAGCGGGACTTCAGAGAAATCCTTAAGTGGATTGGTGATTGCAGGGGCAAGGAGCATAGCTGGGCTAGGCGTGCTAGATTGAGACTTGCTGCGTCAGTTTGGCATGTCTGGCGGGAGAGGAACCGGCGCATTTATGAGGGACTATCCACCCGAGTGGTGGGCATACTTCATAACATTGAGTCGGATGTACTAGTAATGTCCCCCTAAGTTGGGATTGTATCTCTATGTTGTAACCTTATTGAGATGATGGAATAAAATTTACCCTTTTTCCAAAAAAAAAAAAATATATATATATATATATATATATATATATATATATATATATATATATATATATAAACTATTTTTCAACAATATCAGAAAGAAAGAAAATTTTATTTTACGTGCAACGCACGTGAATTTACTAGTGTGTGTGTATGTGTGTGTGCATGTGTTATATATATATATATATATATATATTTTTTTTTTTTTTTTTTTTATATATATATATATATATATATATATATATATATGTGTGTGTGTGTGTGTGTGTGTGTGCATGTGTTATATATATATATATATATATATAAAATATATATATATATATATATATATATATATATATATATATATATCACACATGCAAAAAAATAAAAAATAAAATTATACATTCGTGTAATTTTTTATTTTTTTGCATGTGTGATATATATATATATATATATATATATATATATATATATATATATATTCGTGTTTAGTCCCCTGACTATGCATGTTTTGGAGTTTTATGGACTTCTTCTGCAATTTTCAATAGATTTTTGGATTTTTTAATAATTTCTTTGAACCACCTAGATCTAGGCGGCTGCCTAGGCGGGCTAGGCGCTAGTCAGCTAGTGCCCGCCCGACTAGCGCCTAGCGTTTTTCACAACACGGGCACCTATATGATTGTGGTATTAGCAACCTTACTAGATAAACTCAAATGTCAAAGTCGTCAGAAAAATTGAGAAGTTCCAAATATCCAAAAGAAAAAATTGAAGATCAAAAGACTCTGAAGTCCCAGGTTCTAATTCAAACTGTAGGCCGGTCAAAACTAATAAATACACAACTTGACTCGAAATCGACTAAGTTAGTCTAGTTTATATATATATAGTAAATGACGTGTGATATACCATATAAAAATATGCGTATTATACCTAGATTTCAGGCTGCTACTATGCCCGAGTAGATCATATTTGGATGCTGTTACTATACCTGAGTGGCAGACTACTATGTCCGAGGAGTTACAAGCCATTGAACGTATCCATAGTTGGGATCTTGTACTCATGAAAATGGTGAGCATCTGATCTGCTGCAAGTGGGGTATAAAAGAGGAAAAATTAGCTTATATTAGCATTTATCGGAACAAGGCTCGGTTAGTTGCTCGTGGACAAAAATAATCATATAGATATAGGTACCTATAGGATTGTGGTACTAGCAAATCCTGCCTAGATAAACCCAAAAGTCAAAGTCGTCAGAAAAATTGAGAACTTCCAAAAATCCAAAAAATAAAATCGAGGATCAAAAGACTCTAAAGTCCCAACATCTAATTCAAAAAGTAGACATGTCAAAACTAAGAAATACATGACTTGACTCGACTCCAAACTCGACTAAGTTAGTGTAGTTCTATATATAAAATAAATGACATGTGATATATCGTATAAGAATATATGGGTATTACACCTAGATTTCAGTCTTTTCCTTTTGTCGTTTCGAGTCATTGAGAGCCTTGATCATATTTGGAGGCCGGTACTATACCTGAGTCATATACAACTATGTATGTCCGTGGAATTACGAGCCGTGGAACATATTCATACTTGGAATCTTGTACTCTTGCCTAATGGTGAGCATTTAATCTGCTGCAAGTGAGTATAAAAGGTCAAAGCTTTCGCTTATAGTAGAGCATTGATAGGTACAAAGCTCGGTTAGTTGCTCGTTGGGTTTTCAACAGTACACATTGATAATGACAAGATTTTGCTCCTATTGCGAAGATGACTATTGTTCGGACTCCTTTAGCTATTGCTTCAGGTTGTAACTGGCCTATATCTTAGATGGATGTGAAGAATGCTTTTATTATGGTGAATTTTAGAAGGATGTCTACAAGACACCTCTTGGTTTGACTCATTCTCCTGGTTAGGTATGTCATGTCATCTTCACAATACCTTGTATGGCCTTAACAAGACACCTCGGGTATCATTTTCCAAAAGTACTGCTTTATTCATGCATAACTTTTTCTACGAGTTCATATGATCATGCTTTGTTTACTCTGCTATATGTTGATGATACAATTATCATGGGTGAACGAAACACACAGGTTGATTTTCATCACAGTTACTAGTAGTATCTATACGGAACAATATCGCTTACCATATGTTATGTCATAAATGCAAATTTCTTCACAAATGCGCATATTGTTAGAGACATTCTTTCTTCCTTCACAACTCTTCTTGGTCGATCCACCTTGAGTTTTAGGGGTTGTTTGCAATCATTCGTTGATTGATGTTACTTTTGATTGTTAATTGTTTCTCTTTCCTTGTCAAACCCTCATTGAACATCCCATCATGAGTTTGAGGGGGTTGTGAAAGTTACTTTAGATATAGTCTACACATCGATTAGGAAGTTCATCTCCCCATATTGTATTTGTATATATAACCCCGGGTTGGAGCCTGATACATTTATTGGTTCCATTATTCTAACACTTGCCCACCCAATTATGTGCAAGTCTGAAAGGTTATGCATCAAGTCACCATACAATGATATTGATTGAAACGACTGCTTCAAGTAGCTAGTTTTTAATAGAAAAAACGACTGCTTCAAGTAGCTAGTTTTTAATAGAAAAAATGTATTAATTCGTATAGTGAATGGAATTAAAATTCATTGATTTTGTTTAGTAGGATGTTCATAGAAGGAAGCAAATTTTGATGCCACAACATTAAACTTTTATCAGCTAGTACTCCTGGAAGTGTTATGCCCCTTGTTAGATGGTTTTCAAGCAATCAAATAGTTTACCTTTTCTCATTCTTTCTCGTGTTGTACCAGATCCAACATCTAGTTGTTCGTAAGGTGGTATTCATGAACACAAGTCACAAGTAAGGCCAAATGTATATGTATATATTCTGAAACTTCCCTAAATCCTGCAAATCCACTCTCCTTTATGTCATATTCATCAACCTTCCTATACCATCTCACCCATCAAGTGTCATTTTTCTGGTTCCATATTCAACATTAATCTCCAATATTTCATAAGAAAAGCTCCCTAAACCTATACAATAAGAGGCTAATAAAGTGTTAACATAGGTTTCAATAAGAAAAGGCTGAATTGCATTTAAATACGGTGAACTATTGTGCTTTGGCAATTACACAAAAAAAAATGCCAAGTTGCTAACATGAACTTTATTTTTTCACCGAAACACATGAACTATATTTCTTTATATTGTTCTTTTGCATGTTAGTCCCGACAGTTAAGTACAGTAGGCCATAATGCCCTAATAATAAAAAGTATATATATTTTTCTTTCTTAATAAAAAACTTACCCCACCCCCCCACCCCCCGGGCTACAAACGTGGAGCCGCTTGCCGTTGAGCAAGCAGCATCCTACACGAATGGTTGCTGCTGGTTGCACCACCAACAAGGAGCGATAGCAGTAGGGGGTTGATGGCGAGAGGGGGGCCAACAACACTAGCACAAGAAAGGCGGTAAGTTTAGGTTTTATTAATCTATTTATTTTACTTTATTTTTTTACTTGTTTAAAACCAAATAGAAGTAATGAAGTAAAAATGAAGTAAATTATATTTGGTTTAGGGGCAAAAAGTTTCAAATTGGTTCAGGGTATTTCATAACTGACTAAATAAGGAGTAACCTGTGAAAGCTTAAAACCTTTGGGTATTTAAGTGCCCAAAAGATAGTTAATGGTATTTAATTGCCAAAACTTGATAGTTTATGTTATTTAAGTGCATACTAGCCTTAAAAATTAAACCCATGTAGGAATAAATCATCAAAAATACCTGTTACTAATGAATAAGTTTATATTAAAAGGAAAAGGTATTATTCAAGGACTAATTTGTAAATAAATACCATTAACTTATTTATCAGCAACTTGCTATCAAGAACACTGTTTTTCTAACTTAATACCATGGGCATCATATATTTTGCAAACGGAGATGCCAAAAGACTTTTTTTTTCCTACCCTAATGCCTTGGTGGGGGTTGGTGTGTGTGTGTGTGTGTGTGTGTGGTGGTGGTGGTGGTGGTGGGAGAGGGGAGAGGGGAGGGGGGGTGTAGGTGGCTGGTTTGGGTGCTACAGACTAAACTAAGGGTGGGGTGGGGTGTGGTACAGTGTGGGTGGCTCTTATCGGGGGTGACAGAGGGGTGCAAGGGAGGTGGGAGATGAGGGAGAGATTGGTGCAATATCCAAGCTGTCGACGTGAGTTGGGGTGTGCAGACCCCACAGCAGTGTGAGGGGGGAGGGGGGGGGGGGGGGGGGGAAGAAGGGGTTGAGAACATGTTAATTATCAAGGGGCAAAATGGTTGGAATACAATAAACTGACAAGAGTATTGCTCAACCCTAAATCTAGTGCCGGTCTTGCGTCTAAATAACTGAAATCAGAGTATTGACAAGTCTGATTAATTTTTAAAAAAAGTTAACTCATCAAATGCATGTTAAAATGTGACATTGCTGAATTACTGAAACTATGGAGGCAGTGAAAAAGACAAACCAGATGGTGTATAGGAACAGCAGTTAGTGTTCCAAATCGGCCATTTATGCGCCCAACAATTTCATGAACTTGGCTAGTAAGCTTTTGATCTGGACAGAAGAAAAAGAGTCTTAATTAATTTGCAGCTCGCAGATATACAACAAAGTAAACTTTTGGCATTTCACAGAGGGGAAATAAACATTTTAAGAGTTCAAACTATAGATAATCTTCTTCAAGGCATGGGAAATTCAATACAAAAATCAAGAAGAAGAGAGTGGTTTTTCACTAAAGCATAAGTTGCCCAGGAAATTATTCCTCCACCAATACCAAATTCAATACAGAGATGGAGAGAACAAAGCAAGCAAGAGACCGAGAGAATGACAAATACAAAGTCTTCCACTCATACAAGTAATGGAAGTTAAATGGATTCTAGCCACTATCTATACTTGGAAAGCATCAGCAATGATTGCAAGCATGGGCAATGAAGAAGTAGGCAGGCTGCAAAGTACAACAATAAAACTTTCCCATTTTTGAGACGGCCTGCAAAGTGGATAGTAAACTATGCTTGGGCACCGATAGTCATACCATCAGAATGTGAATTTACATTGAAGATTGCTTCCAACAAAATTATTGAACACATCAAAGAAGAATAAATAAATAAAATCACGGTCAACCACTTCTCAATTTTCTGTGCACTTCTCAATTTTCTGTGCACGGTATACCTTGTGCATATCTTGTTAGAGTATGGAATGTGACTTGCGAATAACCCCAAACAATGGAAAACTTCATTATGACTCCAAGGCCAACTATTTATAGTAAGGTTTACAACAGGGGTCGCTCTCCCTGTCCAATGTGGGAGTAAAGAAGAGCAAAAGAAGACAGCACACTATACAAGTAGCTAATAATATGCTATTATTTGACAGATCTTTCTATCAACGTCAATGTCCTAGCTTCCTTTAATTGAGATGGTGCAACCTATGGAGCAGAGCTCAGGTGGAGAGAGCTCTACACATATGGATTAACCTTCTAGAGCTGGATATCATTTCAGATAACGGTTCTTTGTGTTGCTGTGTAATTTATGGCTAAGACAACTATAGGTATGTGGCAAGCTTTACTCGCCATAGATATATCGTTTTAGTCTAATTGGAGACATAATCTTGTTTTCTATCTTTCATTATGTCTCGGAAATATCTACCTTGTAATTGGGAGTTGTTTCATTAATTACTGATAATGGAACACGGGGGAATTTATTCCCACTGCCTTATCTCAAAAATACTATGGGAAGGTGAGGGGCTTGACAAAAATATGAGAAGTAGGCGAGTTAGAACTAATTATCAACAAATGCAATTACGGCTCGCGCAAGAAGGTAAGAACCCTCAAAAATCAACAATTTGAGAAGGCTAATTCTAAAGGCACTCCAACAATTGCTAGGGGCTAGCCCTTACTAGGGGACAGCCCATTTTGGTGGAACTTTTACTGGGGACAGCCACAATTTTGCTTGGGACTAGCCCCCCCCCCCCCCCCCCCCCCCCCCCCAACCAAAAAAAAAAAAAAACAACCTCAATCAACACTCATTTGCTAATTTTCATTCTCTCTTCCATTTCTGAAACCCTAAAACCCTAAAAGAAGTAGAGATGGAGAAGAAGCAGTAGTCCCCGCTCATTTCCGGCGCCGCCATCGCCCGCTTCCTGTGCCGCCCCGGAGGAGGAGGAGGAGGCGGCGGCTGTGGAGGAGGAGGAGGAGGAGAGGGATGACGAGTCCCGGTGGGCCGCTGAGGAGGAGGTGGTGGCCCTCGACGAAGGTGGTGGCCCTCGGCCCTAGCCGAGACATTGTCGGGTTCGAAGAAGAAGAAGACGCCTTTAAAAATAGGGCTGCAACTAAACTGGCAGTCCTATTTTATGTTAGGATTGCCAACTTGTTGGCAGTCCTACTTTATATAGGACTGCCAACTTGTTGGCAGTCCTACTTTATATAGGACTGCCAACTTGTTGGCAGTCCTACTTGTTGGCAGTCCTATATAAAGTAGGACTGCCAACAAGTTGGCAGTCCTATATAAAGTAGGACTGCCAACTTGGCTGCAGTCCTACTTTATGTGGGACTGCCAACTTGGTTGCAGTCCTACTTGCTGAAAAAATTTGGACTAGCCCCAAGTAAGGAATGGAGATGGCAAACTTGTAAATTTTTTGAAACCTTTGAGAAGTGCATACATGAATGGGGAAGATGAAACAACATATAATGGAATAGAAAACTGATGTGATGAATAATTTTGAGATCAGGGTCAGCGATTTACTGTCACCCCTGGGTCTCAAACCCATGACTTCCTCTATCCATACCAATGGTCTCAATCATTAAGCTGCCCAACCTTTGGTAACCAACGTGATGGATAGTATAAGGCAAAGCACAAATTCATAACACATTCAAATACATTTATTTGTTCTTGCAAGTTAAAATAAAGATAGAAGAGAACAAACAAGAAAAATAAGAAAAACCGTTTTGAAATAGGAAAAACAAGCATCAAAACAAAATATGAAGAAGGATAGAATAAGGCTTACTTACTATTAATGTTGGGAAAACACCTTGCAAAATAATCTCAACGGAATGCAAATATTCATAGTTAAAGGGATGAAAAAGGTAATAATAAGTATAATTGGTGTGTACTACAGTAGTCAAAATAAAAACTAGGAGATTTATTATTAAAAATATCATTACTGACTCTCTAGAAAGCTTGTTAATTAAATTCATTGGAAGTATTGTTTTTTTAGAATTCAATACTGAAGAGAGATAAGAAATAAAAATAACTACATTCATTTCTGAAATGTTAGAACTTGGTGCTCAAAGAACCAACTAAAAGAAATAAACTAGTTTTCTAGTTTTTCGTATCATGTAAAGATAAAAGAAAAACACATAAAAAGTGAAAGAAAATAGGTTTGAAATGGTAACAACACATGCATCAAAAGAAACATGAAAAAACAGTGTACCAGTTACTTCCTCATGATGTACGCAAAGAACATTCATCAAGAGGATCTTGATGGGGGTTTAGATATGCACGGTACAAAGCATCATACACAAAAAACATGCAAAAATGACTCAAAACAATATATAGATACGATAATCACGATTAAAACATATCATGGACTGTTGTTTCCCAAAATTTATAAACAAATTTACAAAGTACATAATCTTTTAAGTTAAGAAAACATAAAATGAAGTAATGAAGAATTTTAATAAGATCATAAAAGGTTTAAAGAATATAGAATCTATACTCAAGCTTGTATAGGAACTGAAAAATCCATGATAACTCATTGAAAGAAATAAAAAATTATAGAAACAAAATACAAAAGAATATAATCTAATAAAGGTTTAGAGTTATAAAAGATGGGGAAAAAATGAACTAAAGAAAATAGCTTTGAAACAACAACAACATGCATCAAAGCAACCTTATAAAGGTGGGTACATTCACAGGGTCGGCTATGGAGCATAAGAAAGACAACGTCACAGTCAAGATCTTTACAAGGTGGGTATATTCACAGTTCAGGTGACAGTAAAGAATAAGTATGTTTTCATGTCATCATCATCCTCCTCATCTAAGCCTTCTCCCATCAGAATAGGGTCGGCTATGGAGCATAAGAAAGCTATATATAAGATTTAACAAAGTTTTATGACCGATCGTCGACCTGATATCAACCTTATATGTTTCTTCCAAATTCGTAGCCAAGGTAGTTATGAGCACCCTCCTAATATGTTTATCATGTAATAAACAAAACAAAAAAATAGAGAAGAAGATTATAACCAAAACATAACACTAATTCTTCCAAAAGATAGTTAATCAAAAATTGATTAAACTAAACTACACATGTACATGTATATTTAGGGAAAATATATAAAGATTAATTAATATGATGATGATGATGAATCCTAGCAAATTGCTTAGCACTTTAAACAGCAATGAATTCGTCAGGCTTCTTCAAATATTTTAAAAAATCCATGATTGCTCAATAGAAGATAAATAACCTTAGTGCATCAAATGAAATGTTAGCATCCAAAGAACAAAATTGATATAATTAAATAAAAATGTCACATCCTATGTACGAGGTAAGTACGGTCGAGGGGAGATTAATACCAAGGTTTGCAGTGTCGGCCAATACTGATACGTATTGTTCGTATCATATCGGTTTTAGCCTGTCCTAACAAGATACTGACCCAAAGAATCGGATTTGGCTGATACCAGTAACTATCATTCCAAAAATTATGTATCAGACCATATAGGATGATACCCACCAGATACTATTTGATACTGACATTGAAGCTCTGACAACACAATAAAATTCACTAACACAATGATCAATCGCGCCGTAAATCGACATGCTACGGTGTGTCGATAAGATTCCTTTATCTAAAAGCAAGTAAATAAATATAGCATCTATTTTGGATTGGCGGTTCAACAATATTCAAGATTATTCCATTCAAAACTGTCGACGAAACATAAATAATACCTAAATCTATCAAATACTTTTCGCCTTTTCTTAGTATTTTTTAATTACTTTTTGACTTTTGCTGAACCGGGAACATCAAAACCCCAACACAAAACCGTTAAAACTACCAAAACCACAGATAAAGATGCTTCTAAGGAGAGCCCCACCTTGATTAAAACTCATACCCGCATAACCATGGTTATAAATATCTTGTATGCTTGTTGTTTGATGTAAGTTCTTAAAGCATGCTCTTTTATACATTATGCACCCTATGTCCCTTTAGATGGCGAGATATATAATTACAATAGTAATGAGGTAAACGGGCAGCAATACATGTACAACTGACTAGTAAATGCAAACTAAGCATTAATTAGTTAAAAAGAGAGAAAAAGTACACCAAGCCTAAGAATAATACATACATTCTGGCACATCTGTTCTGGTAGGAACAGCAATTTGCAGCAAGACAACTTTATCCCTCCAAGATGGATTTTCCTCAAGGAATTTCTCGAAGGCTAAAATTTTTTGAGGAATTCCTTTAATCATATCCAGGCGGTCAACACCTAACATTACCTGGGATAAAAGAAAATAAATGTTCAAGTAGTACTAAAAATTAACATAAATTCTGGATGCATAACTATAAGGAGATTCAAACCAAATTCAAATAGATGATTCTCTAAGGCCTTGCACAATAAAATTCAAACAATCAATATTAGTCTATGATACCTAAGAAAGATACCAAACGTATGTCAACAAAATGTTGTCACAACCAAATCAAGTATTACTACCTTGACATTGGGTCTGCTATAAACAATCAAAGGTTGCAACTTAAGCCATTAAGTTATGCTCTTTCTACCCTGAATGCTAATCACCTTTCCACCACTTGACCAAAACCATTGAGGATTCATTGGACAAATTTGAATCAATCTCTATCCCCATAGCATCTTCAGGAATCATGAACAATTTATTTGTTTGTCAATTATATAGTTATTTCATGAGAGCTAAACCTCCATCATGATCTCAAGGTTACCGAAGAGCAACTCAGTCAATGTTCAAAACCCCAAACTTTCTCCAACTTTAAAATTCTCTCTTTATGTTATTGTTTTTACTGTTGCATTGCTGATTCACTAATAGGTTAAAGCTTCCATGTATTCCCTTATTCAGAGGCCCAAAGAACAGTAAATTCAATCATCCCTGAAGGCAATGGCGGCACATTTTTTTTCAGGTGGAGCAGGTACTTCTACTTAGAATTTTCTTCCCTTCTCTCTATTTTACCTCGAAGTTTTAAAGAAACTTTTTGTTCTCCTCCCTTTCTGTTGTACGGAATAATGGGGTACAAGTAAGATCTTTCCAAAAGTCAAATGAAGTTTCTGTTTTTCTAGCTCTGTTTTTGCTACTGCAAAATTACGGTGGTTATCATGTCTCGTTTGTAGTCCTATTACTGAACCCATACCCGTTAATCTTATGGGTCCAAATTTTGGACTAGATCTGCCCGTATAACCTTCGGCCGGGCAAGGTTGTAAAAATCACTAGTCGGCCATTAGTCGGTTCGCGGAGACTAGGAATTAATCGGATTAGTCGGGGACTAGTCGGATTAATCGGTTTGAGTTATATATATATATATATATATATATATATATATATATATATATATATATATATATATGCAGTAAAAAATATAATATATATGCAATATCTCTTACATGTCATCAAAGTATTAACTTAAGTACCCAAAAAATATATATACGCAATATATGTTCTTGGTATGCATCTTTTTTGAAACTTGTTCTCCTTCTCCTTCTCGGTCAGTTGCTTTTAGGTTTTTGAAAAAACTGAATTTCGGGTCGGATTTTGATCTTTTTTATCCCTTTTTTTGGGAACCGAGGCCTAGTCGGCCGGCTAGGCCCGTCTAGCCACCTAGTCGGCTAAGTCCGATTATTGTTTAAGCCTATTTTTTTGCCCACTAGTCCCCTACTCGAGTCGGCGAAGGCCGACTACCGACTAGTCGGGGACTAGTCGGCCTAGTCGAATTTTTACAACAGTGCGGCCGGATCTGGATTCTCTACAAGGATGTCATAGCATACTTGTTCACCCAAAACTCTGGTCAGGTCCGGGTATTTCACTACAATCTATATAACTACATCATATTCTTATCCCTATTTTTATGTAAAGGGACTGTTACAAGGATGAGCCCAGGTCAAGGTTGGGTACGGATTAGGTGGACCAACCCTAACTGTTTTGAGGACCAGGCGCTACCTGCACAAATGCTGGGTTTGTGGCCAGTAATGGATAAAACTGGGTCAGGTTCGGGTCTTGGGTCAAAATAACAGACCTAGGCAAGATGATATATATGTCTTTCTACTTCTCTCCATATGGTGCTCATAGAAATTTGATAGGGTTCAGTTAATGTGTGGCTTATACAGATACCATGTGGGAGCCAATTGACGATAAGATACTTAGCATGGGCTATCACATCATAAGAGCACTTCATATTTAATGCATGATTGGGTATTGTGCTTGAAAGTCATAACTTGTGTATTTTTCATTGGCCCACTTACAATGTGTATGAGCCACACATGAACTAGTCTTTTTTTTAGAGAAAGAAAGTTGGTCCTCTTTAGGGAAAGTTATGAGCCAATTTGTTTTGCACCCATAACAAAGATTCAACAAATCAGTAAACTGATAGATAACATACTCATATAAACCCATTTTTTTCACCCAACAGTCCTATTAAACTTTGGTCAATTTTGATTGGCAATACTAAAATTTCAATGGAGACAAAATGTGCTATGTAACATTTGATGAACCATATTTAGTTGGAAAAAATTTCAGGAGTGGACGAACCTGATCGGCCCAAGTGTCCATTCACCCTTCCTTGAAGGTCTAAATCCATAAACGTCTAAAAAATAACAGCTATGAATTATGAAGCTGTGATCTATACCAAAAGACAACAGAAAAATGCCACAACATGTTGCCTTAAAAACCAAATCAAACATTTCTCCCTTGATAATGGCTCCACAGCAACAAACCCATGGTTCTTATACATCCGAAGCCATTAAGTTCTATTCTTCACCACTTGATGCTAATCTCATTGCATCCCTAAACGACTCCATCTAGAACTTTAAATAAGAAAAAATTGAAACTATCTCTACACCATATAAACCCTTCCTTGAAGGTCTAAATCCATAAACGTCTAAAAAATAACAGCTATGAATTATGAAGCTGTGATCTATACCAAAAGACAACAGAAAAATGCCACAACTGATAGATAACATACTCATATAAACCCATTTTTTCACCCAACAGTCCTATTAAACTTTGGTCAATTTTGATTGGCAATACTAAAATTTCAATGGAGACAAAATGTGCTATGTAACATTTGATGAACCATATTTAGTTGGAAAAAATTTCAGGAGTGGACGAACCTGATCGGCCCAAGTGTCCATTCACCCTTCCTTGAAGGTCTAAATCCATAAACGTCTAAAAAATAACAGCTATGAATTATGAAGCTGTGATCTATACCAAAAGACAACAGAAAAATGCCACAACATGTTGCCTTAAAAACCAAATCAAACATTTCTCCCTTGATAATGGCTCCACAGCAACAAACCCATGGTTCTTATACATCCGAAGCCATTAAGTTCTACTCTTCACCACTTGATGCTAATCTCATTGCATCCCTAAACGACTCCATCTAGAACTTTAAATAAGAAAAAATTGAAACTATCTCTACACCATCACCTCTTAGGAAAGCATAAACATTTTATTCAAAGAAAACAAACTATAATTACCAAGATAGAAGGAGAAGAATTTGGAGTACATTAAATCATCTTGGACAATCACAATGTTTCCTCATGAGACCTAATCATATTCATAATGTCAACACTACTGAAAGAAACTCAACTAAGGTCAATATTGCCGATCCCGATGTTAATAATTTGAGCCTTGGATAAGTTTCCCTCCTTAGTAGCTTCATCAACGGAAGTCTCAATGCAGCTTTTTGACGGGTTCCAATCTTTGGATGGGGCTGCGCAACCCTTGACGGACAGTCCTTAGCCATAGGGCATGTGCCATCTAGACCTACCAACGCCTTCCCAACACCCCCATCTTCCTTTCCACCATAGGAAAGTGGGAAAAGTGAGCTGTCACAAGGGTAGGTACGACTCTGGTCTCAATTCGGACCAGGCTATCCTCACGAAGAGTGGACAGGCTATGAGTGGATTCAAGAGGCAAGTGAACAAGAAGGGAGTCCATATGTTCACAGAGCACTTCCATTAACTCCTATGAGGCCCTCACTGGAGGGGGGCGGACAAATATCCTTAATGTGCCTAATGCAGCAGCAAGGAGAACAAGTTGGTAGCGCGCGCACGCGTGTTTTATATATATATATATATATATATATATATATATATATATATATATATATATATATATATTTTTTATTTTTATTTTTTTGGAAAAAGGGTAAATTTTATTCCACAATCATCGCAATAAGGTTACAACATAGAGATACAATCCCAACTCAGGGGGACATTACTAGTACATCCGACTCAATGTTATGAAGGATGTCCACCAGTGGGGTGGACAGTCCCTCATAAATGCGCCGGTTCCTCTCCCTCCAGACATGCCAAACTGATGCAGCAAGCCTCAATCTAGCACGTCTGGCCCAGCTCTGCCCCCGGCCCCTACCATCTCCAATCCACTTAAGGATTTCTCTGAAGTCACGCTCCCTTCCAACCCCTCCCAAGTATCTCCGGCTCTGCTCTGCCCAGATGCTCTACGCCACTTGGCACTGAAAGAACAGGTGCCCAATGGATTCATTCTCTGCCTCACACAAAACACACGTAGGGTCAGGGACAGGGACCCCGAACCGAAGCAGTCTGTCCCTAGTAAGCAACCGGCCCAGCACCAGTTTATATGCAGACAATTGCATCTTTCTGGCAAGGTCCTTCCCCCATATAAAGTCATACTCCTCGATCTTGTCGAAGTGGGAACGAACAAGATCGTAGCAGCTGCTAAATCTGAACTCCCCAGCACCCTCCGTGTAGCCGGGAGGGGCCCAAACCCAGACGTCAGACAGTACATCAGGAGTGATCTGTACCTGCCTGATCTCCCCTCCTAACTGAGCAGTGAAACGATACTCCTCTGGTCTCCAGACCCCACCCCTGATGATGCGCCTACAAGTCAGACCTCTGTACTCCACACCGTCCGTCTGGGGACCCAGAATCTCCAGGAGAGACTGACCAGCAATCCACGGATCAAGCCATAGGTCCGTCTCCCCTCCCTCCCTCATCTTCCGCCGAATCGCCTTCCGAAGTACAGGTCGGTTCCTCAGGATATGCTTGAAAGACACAGAGAAGTTGTTGTCAATGTCACATACCCAGAAGTTCCTACCCCGGAGGTACCGACTAGACATCCAAGCCGACCAAAGAGAGCCGCCCTGAAGGAACCTCCACGCCAGCTTGATCCCCGCCGCCTCCCTGACAGAAACCAGAGAACGCAGACCCACACCTCCCTCCTTCCTAGGACGACAGAGCTGCTCCCAAGAGATGGCATGAATCCCCCCATGCCAAATAAACTTGGCACATATTCCCTCAATCTTTCTGATAGTAGCCAAAGAGACCATAATAGATTGGAGCCAAAATAGAGCAATAGCAGATATAACCGATCGAACCAGCCCAATACGCCCTCCAAAAGATAGGCCAGCCGCCTGCCAGCCCTCTACCCTCCTCTGCGCATGACGGAAGCGAACCCTAGCTCTGCTAGGGCATCACCAAATCGAAGCGAGGAGGCGGCCAATCATCCTCCGGACCGGGGGAAGGGCAAGGGGGTGGCGGCGGAGGCCGGCGACGACCGGCTGGCGGCGGGCGGCGGCGGACGGCCGCCGGAAAACCTGGAAACTGCTGCTGCATGCGCGCGGGCGTTCGCTGGCGGCCGGGGGGGCGGCCGGGGGGGTCCGGCGAACCCTCCCCGGGGGCGGACGGATGCCGCCGACCCACCCCAGGTGGGGGGGGGGAGGGGTGGCCGGGGAGGGCTGCGGACGGCGGCGACGTCACCGAGCACGGGTTCGGCCGGTGGTTCGACGGCGGTTGCTCCGGGGGGCTCCCCTATGGTGTTCACCGCCCAGAGTGAGGAGGGGACTTGGACTACGGTCCAAAATCGGAGGGTAAGGCGAGGAGGTGGACAACGATCGCACATCTCTGAGACTAGGAGGGGCTTCGCTTCTACGCAGGGATCGGACAGGAGGTCAGGGATAGCCAGGAGAACAGGACCAACGGTGGGCCAGGTGCACACAGGGGAACGGGAGGGACAAGCCAGGACTACGTGGAGGCCTCGTGCGAAGGGGTCAGTCGGGGCGGCTGGCCCAGTTATCGGGGTGAGCGGGACTGCTGCGAACTTGAGTGACCGGCCGGCCCCGACGATCCTGCCTCGAAGTTCGGGCCCACGGCCTGTGTCCTGGGCAGATGCGTGCAAGGTGGGGGTTGCAAAGACTCCGGCATCGATGGAGTATGTTGCGCCCATGGCGGTTGGGGGTGAGCTATGCGCCGACTTTCCGGCTGAGGAAGTGACGAAGGTGACGGCATTTTGGGAGAATACTTTAGTGTTATATGTGTTGGGGAGCAAGCCCTTCTACGGGCAGATCCGAGGTTATGCGGATAGAGTCTGACGGCCGAAGGGTAGCATGGAGTTCTTCTCCAAGGAGAACGGCTTCTACTTCGTTAAATTTGGGATGGCAGAAGATGTGGCTCGGATACTCCAGGGAGGGCCATGGACGTTTGATGGACGCCTCATCATACTGAAGCAATGGACTCCTAACTTGAGATGTGAGAAGGAGGTGCTGAATGCGGTGCCTGTATGGGTCCGGTTTCTTGAATTCCCGGTTCGCTTCTGGAGTGTCCCCCTTCTTATGAGACTTGCCAGCCTCATTGGCAAGCCGATTAAGACGGATGATGCCACCGCCTTCAGGACTAGATTGATGTATGCTCGGGTATTTGTGGAGATTGACGCCATGTTGGACCTGCCAGAGCAGTTGAAGTACCGGACCCCTACTGGTCAGATCCTAATGCAGAAGGTGGAGTATGAGTGGGTTCCCCCCAGATGCCCGGCGTGTGTCTGCTTTGGGCATCTCCCGAATGCTTGTAGGCGAGGAGGAGTTTCTGAGGTGGTGACGGAGGAGGCAGTGCAGGAGACAGGTGGTGTAGTTGGTACCCCTGTAGTTGAAAAGGCGGGCTTGATGGAGGATGAGATGGAGGCAGACCCTTCCCACATCTCTGGGGAAAACGAGGAGTCTCCGACGGAGATTTCTGTCGGGGCGATGGTTGAGTATACGGGGACGAGGACTATGACCACCAGGAGTATGGGACAGGAGGACAGGCGAAAAGGAGAGGATAACACTTTAGCTCTTCAGGTATACAGTCGGAAGCGCCAGGCAACGGAGTCGCATAGTGAGGACAGCGGACATGGTGGGCCGGAGAGAGTGTGGAAGGTCAACCCTAAATGGGTAGCGGTCCTAGCTCAGCCTCCCCAACAGGGGGACCCGCAAGGGGTAGCGGCCCTTAATCAGCCTCTACTTCAGGGGGATAGAGATGAGGAGTCCAGAGATATGGAGGTTGCACTCTCCCCGGGTGCACCTTCAGAGGATGTTCAGGGGACCCCACCCGCAGTTTAGATGTCGGCCCTTGCCTGGAATGTCCGGGGGGGGTGTTCTCTGGGGAGATGGAGGGAGATTAGTGAGGTGCTGAGAAGGAGAAGTGTGAAATCTCGATCTTACTAGAGACTAAGATCAGGGGAGCGAAAACCCTGGCTCGTAGAACTCCTACGGACTGGGTCCAGCTCCACAACCTTGGTCTCTGTGATATGGCGAGAATCTGGGTTAGATGGAACGGAGCTAGCTGGGAGGGGGAGGAGGTTTTCATGACGGACCAGCTGGTGGCTATCTCCTTCGCCAACAAGGGTGGGTTCCGATTCCTGCTTGGTGCTGTCTATGGGCACAATGACAAGAGGCTGCGGGAGGCCTTGTGGCAGGACATCATTAGGCTGAGTATATTGGCGGGGCATCGTCATTTCCCCCTGCTTATTATGGGAGACTTCAATGCCACGCTATACAGGAGGGAGAAGCTGGGGGGGCGGCCGGTCCCGGACCAGATTCTATCAGACTTTCAGTCCTGTCTTCTCCAGTCCGGGCTCAGGGATCTGGAGAGGGTGGGGCACATATGGACGTGGCACAACAAGGCGGTGGTTAGCAGGGTGGCATGCCAGCTTGATCGTGCTTTGGGGAACAGTGATTGGTTCCGCCTATTCCCCTCTGCTGTGGCTGAGGGGCTTCCTGCGGGGACCAGTGACCATTCGCCGATCCTGGTACGCTTCGTGGAGAGACCCAGATGGAGAGCCCGTCCGTTCAGGTATGACAACAGTTGGTTCCTATCGTCTGGCTATGAGAAGACTGTGGCGGGGGATCTTTGTCAGGATGTGGTCGGCACAGCTCAGTTCCGTATGGTTCACAGGCTGAAGAAGACCAAACGCGCCATCAGAGACTGGGTGAGGGCTCTCCCCCGGACCTCCTTACAGGAGAAGGAGGCGGAGCTGAGAGACCTGCAGTCTGATCTTCAGGGGGACATGATGAGCGGAGAGATGGCGGCTAGAGAGAAGAAGATGGCTGCAGAGGTCAACACCTTGCGTCTCCAGCAGGAGATTAGTGCGGCCCAACGGGCCAAATGCTCCTGGCTCAAGGATGGGGACCGATGCACCAAATTCTTCTATGATGTCATTCGGGATCGCCAGCACCGGAACTGCATCCAGAGACTTCTAGACAGGGATGGGCGTCTTGTGACCGACCAGGTTGCTATCCAGGAGGAGGCTGTCCGGTTCTACTCTGAGCTTTATCATCAGACGGACTATCCCACTGTTTTCCCGCAGCTGACTACGAAGACGTTGATTACTGAGTATGGCAACAGTCTTCTTATGGCTCCTATCCGGATGGCGGAGGTGGAGGCGATTGTGATGCAGGCTGATGCTTCCAAGTCTCCTGGGCCGGACGGTTTCTCCAGCGGCTTCTACAAGCGACATTGGGGTGCCCTCAAGGCCCAGGTCCTAGAGGCTGTACAGGAGTTCTTTGAGACGGGCAAGCTTCTGAAGGAGCTGAACCACACCTTCCTGACGCTGGTGCCCAAGAAGGAGGGGACGACTTCCCTTGCTGACTTCCGACCGATTGCTTGCTGTAATTATTTGTATAAA
The DNA here is from genome assembly GCA_029216955.1 of Iris pallida. NCBI lineage: Eukaryota > Viridiplantae > Streptophyta > Magnoliopsida > Asparagales > Iridaceae > Iris > Iris pallida. The sequence goes on from JANAVB010022200.1 coordinate 4,195,441, forward strand.
ATAATTACTCACCTTATGTGCAGGAGGATGGAGGACGCTATGCAGGGTCTGGTTTCTTGGAATCAGGCGGCATTCATCAAGGGGCGGTCTATAGCTGAGCATAGCCTGCTGGCTCATGAGATGATTCGGGAGTTCCACAAGCCAGGAGGAATGAAGGCGTGTGTGAAGCTCGACCTGAGGAAAGCCTACGACACTGTCAACAGGGACTTCCTCTGTCATTTGATGGGTGCGATGGGCTTCTCCGAGACATGGGTGGACAGAGTCAGGGAGTGCATCACCTCCCCTACATTCTCGGTTCTCATTCAGGGTATACCATACGGGTTCTTCGGCAGCAGCAGGGGGCTTCGTCAGGGGGACCCGCTTTTCCCCTATCTATTCACCCTTGTGATGGAGTATTTTACCTGTTTGATGGACATCGCGGTGCATCGGGAGAGGATTGTACCGATATACAGCAGGGTCTCACCAGTGGTATCACATCTCATATATGCGGATGATCTATTGGTATTGATGAGGCCTTCCATGCGAGGGATGAGGGAGCTTGCGGTGGTGATGGAGGAGTTCGGTCGGTTATCGGGTCTTCGGTTGAACAGGGACAAGAGCAAAGTTTACTTCAACAACTCTTGCACTTTGAAGGAGGAACGGGCCCTGGAGCTTGGGGTGGAAAAGGGTGACCTCCCGGTGAAATATCTGGGGGTGCCCCTATCTGTCAACTACGCGAAGGACCGAGAATGCCAGAGTCTGGTGGACTTTGCGCAGAGGAGGGTAGAGGGCTGGCAGGCGGCTGGCCTATCTTTTGAAGGGCGTATTGAGCTGGTTCGATCGGTTATATCTGCTATTGCTTTGTTTTGGCTCCAATCTATCATGGTACCTTTGGCTACTATCAGAAAGATTGAGGGCATATGTGCCAAGTTCATATGGCATGGGGGGATTCATGCCATCTCTTGGGAGCAGCTCTGTCGACCTAGGAAAGAGGGAGGTGTGGGTCTGCGTTCCCTAGTATCTGTCAGGGAGGCGGCGGGGATCAAGCTGGCGTGGAGGTTCCTTCAGGACGGTTCTCTTTGGTTGGCCTGGATGTCTAGTCAGTATCTCCGGGGTAGGAACTTCTGGGTATGTGAAATTGACAACAACTTCTCTGTGTCTTTCAAGCATATCCTGAGGAACCGACCAGTACTTCGAAAGGCTATTCGGAGGATGATGAAGGAGGGAGGGGAGACGGACCTATGGCTTGACCCGTGGATTGCAGGTCAGTCCCTTCTGGAGATGCTGGGTCCCCAGACGGATGGTGTGGCGTACAGAGGTCTGACTTGTAGGCACATCATCAGAGGTGGGGTCTGGAGGCCAGAGGAGTATCGTTTCACTGCTCAGTTAGGAGGGGAGATCAGGCAGGTACAGATCTCTCCTGCTGCACTGTCTGACGCCTGGGTTTGGGCTACTCCCGGCTCCACGGAGGGTGCTGGGGAGTTCAGTTTTAGCAGCTGCTACGATCTTGTTCGTCCCCACTTCGATAAGATCGAGGAGTACGACTTTATCTGGGGGAAGGGCCTTGCCAGGAAGATGCAACTGTCTGCATATAAACTGGTGCTGGGTCGGATGCTTACTAGGGACAGACTGCTTCGGTTCGGGGTCCCAGTCCCTGACCCTAAGTGTGTTCTGTGTGAGACAGAATGAATCCATAGGGCACCTGTTCTTTCAGTGCCATGTGGCGTGGAGCATCTGGACAGAGCAGAGCCGGAGACACTTGGGAGGGGTTGGCAGGGAGCGTGACTTCAGAGAAATCCTTAAGTGGATTGGAGATTGCAGGGGCCAGGAGCAGAGTTGGGCCAGACGTGCAAGATTGAGGCTTGTTGCATCAGTTTGGCATGTCTGGAGGGAGAGGAACCGGCGCATTTATGAGGGACTGTCCACACCATCGGCGGGCATCCTCCATAACATTGAGTCGGATGTACTAGTAATGTCCCCTTGAGTTGGGACTGTATCTCTATGCTGTAACCTTATTGCGCTGAGCGCTGATAGTGTAATAAAATTTACCCTTTTTCCAAAAAATATATATATATATATATATATAAAACACGCGTGCGTGTATATATATCTAGCTCGCTCGGGCTTCATCTGGACTTGGCATAACAAAGCTATTCGGAATAGGGTTGCATGCCAGCTTGATCGAGCTCTGGAAAATGGGGAATGGTTCCGTCATTTCCCTAACACTTCGGCGGAGGGTTTGGCTGCTGGGACGAGTGACCATTCCCCCATCCGGGTTGGATTCACTTGTCGGACTCCTGGAAAGGCCCGTCCTTTTAGGTACAACAACAGTTGGTACCTCTCTGAGGGCTATCTGGAGGCTGTTACAGAGGGGCTTGATAGTGTTCAGCAGGGGACGGCCCAGTTCCGATTGGTCCGTCGTCTCAAGGCCACGAAGCAGGCTCTTCGGAGTTGGGTGAAGGGGTTGCCGAAGACTTCCTTAGAAGATAAGGAGGGAAAATTGCGAGCCATCCAGGAAGATATGCAGGCTGACATGCTCAATGGGGACTTGGCGGCTAGAGAGAAGGAGCTGATTGAAGAAGTCAGCATCTTGCGGTTGCAGAAGGAGATCAGCACGGCTCAGCGTGCCAAATGCTCATGGCTCAAGGACGGCGACCGGTGCTCCAAGTTCTTCTATGATGTCATCCGGACCAGGCAGCATAGAAATCACATCTCCCGGCTTCTGGATGTGGATGGCAATCTTGTGGGGGAGCCGGCTGCGATTCAGGACGAGGCGGTCAGGTACTACTCTGAGTTGTATTTCCAGACTGACTATTTGTCTGTGTTCCCAGAGATCATTACGAAGAGATTGGTGACTCCGTACGGGAATAGTATTCTTCTTGCTCCCGTTACATTGGAGGAGGTGGAAGCTATTGTCAAGCTGGCGGATCCAAACAAGGCTCCAGGCCCGGATAGTTTTAGCAGTGGTTTCTACAAACGCCACTGGGATACTCTGAAGCACCAGGTATTGGAGGTGGTACAGGAATTCTTCACCAATGGAAAGCTGCTAAAAGAGCTGAATCACACCTTCCTGACCTTGGTACCTAAGAAGGAGGGAGCAACAGCGCTGGCGGACTTCAGACCTATTGCGTGCTGTAATTATCTTTATAAGATAATTACGCACCTTATGTGCCGGCGTATGGAGGGGATCATGCAGGGCTTGGTCTTCCCGAACCAGGCTGCTTTTATCAAGGGGAGATCGATTGCTGAGCACAGCCTCTTGGCTCATGAGATGGTGAGAGGTTTTAACAAACCTGGAGGAGAGAAGGCTTGCGTGAAACTGGATCTGCGGAAGGCATATGACATGGTCAACCGTGACTTCCTTTGCCATCTGATGACTGCCATGGGTTTTGGGGATCATTGGGTAGGCCTGATACGGGAGTGCATCACGTCCCCTACTTTCTCGGTCCTTATTCAGGACATCCCCTATGGGTATTTCCAGAGTAATCGTGGGCTTCGGCAAGGCGACCCCCTGTCCCCTTACCTGTTCACGATTGTTATGGAATACTTCACTTGCCTGATGGACTTAGCTGCACACCGAGGGAGGCTGGTTCCACAGTTCCGGAGGGTGGATCCACCTGTCACCCACCTCATTTATGCTGATGATCTCTTGGTGTTTATCCGGCCTTCGATGGAGGGTATGCAGACGCTTGCAGAAATTATGGGAGAGTTGCATTCTTTATCGGGTCTTCAGCTGAACAGGGAGAAGAGCCGGGTGTACTTCAGTTCCTCATGTCCCCAGAAGAAGGAGCGGGCTTACCTGCTGGGTATCGAGAGGAGTGATCTTCCGGTGCGCTATTTAGGAGTACCCCTCACGGTCAACTATGCACGGGATCTTGTCTGCCATAGTTTGGTGGAGTTCGTCCAGAGGAGAGTGGAAGGTTGGCAAGCCTCGGGATTGTCTTTTGGCGGTCGCATTGAGTTGGTTCGGTCAGTGATTACAGCTGTTGCTCATTTCTGGCTACAATCCATTCTCCTTCCTATCGCTACTGTTAGGAAAGTGGAACGGATGTGTGTAGATTTTATTTGGAGAGGGGGTATGCATGCGATCTCTTGGGATCAGCTCTGCCGTCCCAGGAATGAGGGAGGAGTGGGGATTCGGCCTCTGATGGAGATTCGGGAGGCCTCCGCGCTGAAGCTGGCATGGAAATTCTTAAATGGGGGATCTCTTTGGGCTACCTGGATGCATAGCAGATATGTGAAGCAGGGCAATTTTTGGACGTGTACTACTGACAACAATCATTCCGTCACGTTCAAGACTGTCCTGAGACACAGGGGGATACTCAAGTCTGCTATCAGGAAGGTCATGAAGGATGGGTCTGGAACGGACCTCTGGCGTGATCCCTGGATAGATCGGAGCTCGTTATTGGACATCAGGGGGGCTCAGACTTACCAGGAGGACAGGCGGGGACTGAAGTGTAGTCGGATCATTCGCGACGGAGAGTGGAGGCCGGAGCTCTATCGTTTTACCATGGAGCTGGGAGAGATCATTAGCACTGTCGCCATTGATCCGGACCTGCCTGCAGATCGGTGGATTTTGGTGCCGTCTGGTGCGCCCCCGGGTTCTGGGGAGTTCCAATTCAGGAGTTGCTACAATCTCGTCAGACGCACTTTCCCTCCGAGTCATGGCTACGACTTTGTATGGTGCAAGGGCCTGGCAAGGAAGATGCAGCTCTGTCTTTACAAGCTCCTATTGGGTCGCCTTCTTACTCGAGATCGGCTGAGTTCTTTTGGAGTGCCGATCCCGGATCCCAAGTGTGTGTTGTGTGGGGTGGAGCTAGAATCTGTCCGCCACATCTTCTTTGAGTGTGACCTGGCTTGGCAGATATGGAAGGAGCAAAGTAGAATTTTGGGAGGTTGTGACTCCGGGAAGAGTTCTGGGAACATCATTACGGTGATCCGAGAAAGTAGGGGTCGAGCGGAGGACTGGTTCCGGACTGCCAGGGTTCGTCTGGCTGCTTCGGTGTGGCATGTCTGGCGGGAACGAAACCGTCGGATATTCGAGGGACTGGTTACACCTCTTGTGGGCTTGCTTCATAACATCGAATTTGATGTAAATGTTATGAGGTCTTGAAGTGGGAGTCCCCACTTTGATTGTATGTTGTACGATTACTGTTTTCTTTGGAATAAAATTTACCATTTTCCAATATATATATATATATATATATATATATATATATATAAAAATAAAAAAAAAAAAAATATATATATATATATATATATATATATATATGAAGAAAGATAATTTCATTAATGAATCAACAATTACATCGCATGTACTTCTTACTCCATGTTACTAACATCAAAATCAATATTGTGCAAGATCCCCTTCGGGGTCGAACTCAATCCTTCGCATATACGCTTGTTGCGCTCCCGCCAGATGTGCCAAGTCGTTACTGATAACCGTATCCGCGTCTGCCGGAACCACCTGTGTCCCTTTCCTCTTAGATTGGATATAGTCTGTACTTGACTGTTCATGTCTCTATCAGGCAAATGTGTAATATTCAACAAATTACATTGTGTCTTTCCATATCTCCCAAGCAAAATTACATTGAAAAAATAAGTGATTGTATGATTCCTCTGTCTCCTGACACAGTTGGCATCCATGAAAATTAACCTGTATACCAAATCTTCTTATTCTGTCTATAGTGAGCAGCCGCCCTCGAAGAGCTTTGAGCATGTGTAGTTGCAACTTCATCGCTAAATTCTTGATCCAAATAAATTCCATGTTGGCCGGCCTTGGAGCTTGCGGCCTAACTCTGTCATACGCCATATGAAAACAAACTCACCAGTCGGCGAGTTCGCCCAACACCACTCGTCTGTCTCCAAACTTGTATCAATAGGAATATTTCGTATAAGATCTGCAAACTGCCGTCTCATAGCATGATCCCTGAGGTGCCATTGTCCTTCCTTCAAGATCGACTCTACTGACTCTTCCCTCCCCGATATTTCAAAGGCCTGCCACCCTACCCGCTCGATGACACTACTGTGTTGAAGCCACGGGTCCTTCCATAGATGCGTATTCACTCCTGTACCGAACCTTCGCGAGATCAGAGGCTGAATAAGGGCTCTAGACCTCATCATTATCTTATATGACACTGAAAAATTATTATTTATTTGTTGGCACCAGAAGTTTGACTCCTTCACGTAATTCCCATACATCTATTTAGCCCATAGTGAACGCCCCTGCAGAAAATTTCATGTTAGATGAATTTCCGCCACATCTCGAAGCGTGAACAAAGATCTAAGACCAACGCCTCTCTCCTCTTTTGGCCGACACATATCCTTCCATGCAATAGTATAGATACCTCCCCGCCAGATAAAATTAGCGGATATTTTCTCCACTTTTCTAATGGTAGCCGAAGGTAACATAATGGTTTGGAGCCAGAAGAGAGAAATAGCCGTGATGACTGAGCATATCAATTCAATTCTTCCCCCGAAGGATAATGTTTGTGCCTGCCACCCCTCTACCCGTCTCTGAACATACTCCACCATACTTTGACATTCATGTACTTTCGCATAATTGATAGACAGCGGTAGTCCCTGATACTTCACTAGTAAAGTACCTCGTTCTATCTGCAGAACATTCTGGAGACTGTCTTGATCCGGACAGTGTCGGTTAAAATAAATTTTACTCTTTTTCCTATTCAAATGCAGGCTCGACAGCTCTCCAAAATCACGCATAATCCGTCCCATTGTTTGTAAACCTATGTGTGACGGAACCAAAAACACAAGCAGATCGTCAGCATAAATAAGATGAGACACAATAGGTGATACATGTTTGTATAATGGGATTATGTTTTTCCGTTGCACAACCACTTCCATCATACACGAGAAATATTCTATTACCCATGTGAATAGATAAGGAGAGATTGGATCCCCTTGCCACAATCCTTTACTGATGGAAAAGAACCCATGCGGCTATCCTTTGATTAATACTGAAAAGGAAGGAGTCTCAATGCATTCTTTTATCCTGTCAACCCATACTGGGTCAAACCCCATTTCTCTCATAATCTGGCAAACGAAACTTCGATTTACAGTATCATATGCTTTCCATAAATCCAGCTTGATGCATGCTTTTGCTTTGCGGCTGTCCACTTTGTTGAAATTTCTGACCATTTCATAGGCCAATAAGTTATTCTCTGCTATAGATCTCCCTTTAATAAATGTCGCTTGATTTTGGAAAATGAGCCCCGGCATAATATGCTCCATGCGCCGACACATAATGGAAGTAATGATTTTATATTAAAAAATTACAGCACGATATAGGACGAAAATCTGACAGAGACGTCGTCCCCTCCTTTTTTGGTATAAGTGTGAAAAAAGTATGGTTGATCTCTCTAAGAAGACGCCCATTATCAAAAAAAATCCTGGATAATATGCAGAATATCATATTTGATCAAATCCAAGTGAAATTGATAGAACTTACTATTGAACCCATCTGGATCCAAAGCTTTATTGGGGTCTGCCTTCTTAACTATACTTTCAATCTCCTCCATGGTAACAAGAGAACGCAACCTTCAATTGCCTTCTTCGGAGACTAGTTTCTTGCAGATGAGTTCTGGGAAGTCTGTTTTATAAATTATAATTGGCCTGATTAAACAATTGTTGATAGTACCGGACAGCTTCGTCTCGAATGTCCTCTGCAGCTTCAACCGTTCAACCATTCGAATTAATCAATTTATGAATATTATTCCTATACTGACGCATACGAATAATTTCATAAAAGAATTTAGAACATCTATCTCCATCTTTAAGCCAATAGCATTTATCTCTTTGAGCAAGCTGAATTTCTTCCTGGAGCAATAATGACCGGACCTCCTCCTGAGTCTTCTTCTCATGTATAGCCAGCAACGAGTCTTGCGGCCAAATCTGCAGTCGGTCCTGGAGGTCTCTGAGCTCTTCCTCGTTGCTGGCCAACCGCATACGGGGGCCCTTCCTGTCCCAGCACCTCAGAAGCTGCTTTACCGCCTTCAGTTTTTGGGTAAACCGAAACTGCCTATTCCCGTTAACGTGAACACGTAAACCCTCCTCTGCCACTTCCTTATAACCTGGTGCTAACATCCAGGCATTATTAAATCGGAACGGCTTGACCCTCCCTAGTTTGTCTGCTGCCAGTTTGATCAGAATCGGAGAGTGGTCACTTGTGAGAGGCGCCAAAACCTCCGCGGCAGAACGGGAATTTCTCAAACCATTTGCCGCTCCCTATAGCACGGTCCAGTTGGCAAACGATGCGATTATGAGTGGCCTTATTGTTCTATGTCCACACGTGTCATGTTCTGTCCAAGCATTTAAGACCAGCTTGTAGAAGACAATTTTGGAAGTCAGCCAAAATATTATCAGGCACCTTTCTTCCCCCAATTTCTTCACTATTGAACACCATGGCATTAAAATCGCCACATAAAAGTAGCGGCAGTCTCAACTGGTTTTCGGCAAGAACACTAATATGTATGATCTCTTGCCAAAGTGTCTCTCGCCTTCTTCTATCATTATGCCCATAAACGGCCCCAAAAATGAACTGCATCCCCTTTATTAGTAAATTCGCCAGCAATTAATTGATCGGAGGTATGCAGGATACGCACCGACCACATTCTTGAGTCACATGCTTTACTCGGACTGACGGGATAGACCGCTCCTCTAGGTCCAGTTATTAATCAGACGTTATTTGAGTATCTCAATTCATTCCCTCCTGTAATATTTAAGTGCATAACACGCCTAGTGAGATTTGAACCTCTAATATGGTTTCCTAGATATTTATGTAAGTCATTGACACTTCAGCTAATGTGTTGACACACAAAATTTTCACGAACTTCTACCGAATAATTCAGATTGTTATCTGAATTCCGAATTTTTGAACCTCCTGAATAATTCCCTAATAGTGAATTTATGACTATGAACCCATAGGCCCGCCATAACATTACATGTGCATAATCCACAAGTATATCATCACTTAGCACAACTTACCAAAATAATTAAGCCAGATGTACACATAAAATGAAAGCAATCAAATATAAACCAAAAAACTCTCATAACCAATATGAAACTAGATCTTTGGGTTTCAAAATCTCCCTCATTCAAAGATGCGACGTATTCGTTGCAACTCTCATGCAAATGGTCCATCCTCGCCCTAGTGGAACAATCAAATAGGTAGCTCTGATTCCACTTGTCACGTCGAGCACACAGACCCACCATAACACGATCCATGCATGTCCCACAAGCTTGCATCATAACTTGGCCCGTATTGCCAAAAGAGTTAATTTTTACACACGAGTTCCAACCATTCAAATATAAACTAATCAAACTCTCAGTCCATAATAGCGACGGGACTAAATCTTGATATTTCACATCTGTGGACTAAGACTATCGTCAACACAAAGTCATAACATTCGTACAAGCTTTCTTCTACGTAGTATAATCAAGAGTTCATTGTTTTTTAGTATTTTGATCAACTCTTGTAGAAAACTACATTTGGATTATTAGCATACTCCATTGATGTAATTTGAGCACACATATATACAAGGAGAGCATTCTCATACAACTTTATCCAATATGGGACCAAGGTAGACTATATAAACTCATTAAGTCTAACACTTCTCCTCAAGTTGGAGCATGTGAAACATGTTTATCTTGTTACATAAATTGGAAAAAGAAATAATGAATAGATGTAAAAAGAAAATCAACGTCAAAAAAGTCACCATCATGAGTAAAAATAGTAGCATCAGCATTCACTATCACGAGTAGAAACAGTAACATCAAAGAACAACAATAGCAAAGGTCATCACACGACCCAAGCGAAACCAGTACTAGTAGGGGTCGACGCACAAGGATGCATATCAAGAGTGGTAGTAGGTGTCGGCATACGAAGAGGCATAACCAAGAGAGGTAGTAAAGGTCGTTGCAAAAGGACGCAAGCCAGAGATGGCCGAAAAGTAGTAAATACGGTCGCACGAGAACGCCAAGTCAAAATAGAAAAAACAAAAATAGAAAAGAAAGTGCATAAGGATGCACAACCAAAAATAGTTGAAAGATAACAAAGATATGCTTATAAGTGCACATAAAAAAGTCATTACTAGATGTCGACGAACGAGGATGCACGACAGAGGCAATAGTAGAGGCCAACAACAGAGGATGCACGTCAAAAAGACTAATAGAGGTTGGCTATCAAGACTGCACACTTATAGGTAGATATTGGTGCCAAATATCTAGCCAACTGTCACCCATCAAGTTGGACATACTAGACCTGGCAACTGGCATGAAAAATGTAGTTTCTTCACAAGTACATGAGAGAAACAAATTGAGTATATAAGAAATTGTAAAACACAGTAAGAGTGATTACTGTGATATAGGTCACCTCATGGAGGAGAGGTCCATAAACGTAGTAGACCAAAGTAGACACCTCATGGAGGATAAGCAGTGGTAGAGGCATGTAGACACCCAGTCGTGGATGAAGTCAATGTTTGGATAGTTAGGTTAATCCTTGAGGAGGGTGGCATCACTGGCATGTAAACAAGCCTAATTGTTATAATTATAATAATATAATATAAGTATCACTCCTAATGGTTTGCTAGAAGATTGATACCAATTGTTCCAGAACTCGAATTCAGTGCCCTCATTCCAACTTCCCGAAGATTGATTCCTCATGTTTGTTCACCTTGCTAGAGTCGGGGGCCTTTTCAATCACTATTTTGAGTCATTGTATAGGAATAGGGTAACGCTTGATTCTATATATATATGGTAATGTTGCTCTCTTGAGTCCAAGATATGTTATTAGCTTGCTCTGAGGCATAACGAAACGAAGTGAACACATGATAGAAATAGACAAATAGTGTCTGACTAGGGTTTTAACACACAATGTTTTGAATTTTTTCATATTCGAGCGGTTGAGATTTTTTGGGTATGGGGTATTGGACATTATGGGTTATGGCTAATATGAATTGGGTTATGGGTGACTATTGGGTTTAGGGCAGGGTGGATATGTAGAAGTGACAGAGATATAGGTTTTAAAAGGATGGAAAGTAAGAAAATTGGAGAATATAAGTTTAGAGAAACAGGTTTGGAGAAAGCAAAGTGGTTTGGAGACGAGGGTAAAGAGGGGTTTGAAGATAATGGGTTTTGGAAGAGAGAGAGAGAGAGAGAGATGATGGAGAAGACTTAGAGCTAGGGTTTGAGATTAGAGTTAGGCTAAGGAAGAAGGATATTTGGTTTGTGGAAGATGAGTAGGGTTTTATTTTAGTAGAAACATTATCGTGTTTGAAGGTAGAGAGCTAGGTCCAAGATAAACTATACGCTCTTGTCATGTTTCTTTTGAAACAAAGGACGGGATCAAGGAGATCCCAGCCAGATTTCATTTATAGTAATAAATTCAACACTACAAAATAACAACTATAAATCAAATAACAACTAGATACAAAAGGTCAGAGTTGAACAGATGTAACCCAGATAGGAGTGAGTGACCAAGATAGACAATTTAGCACCATCAGAGCATCTGCAAACATATTTGCCTCCATAGTATTAGTTCATCGTAACTTTTAACTAAGATTCACAAATCTGAAACCCAGTTTCTTAGCAAAAGGAGCGGATTTTCTCAAAGGATAGTAGAAAAGAATTAGGACCGACCAACTGTGAAATGAAAATCATCTAATTTCTTTCATGCCAAGCATACCAAAGAATTTTCATTATAGCACAATCAATAACAAGTAACAAATTTCTAGTGAGTGAGTTTCTCCATGAGGTTTAATAGTTCAGGAGGTCCATAGGCCTAGTTGTGATATTGTTGGCATTATTAAACTTCTCCCACAGAATTATGACAAAACTATAATGAAGGAAGAGATAATTATAATTAAGGAACAGATGGTTATGTGATTCCTCAGCTCTCAAGTATAGAATATGAATGTTAGTTAAACTAGATCCCTTCTTTTAAATCATCTACAGTGAGAAGTTTGCTTTTGACATTTAGAGTTTTCGAGATCCCTTTCGTTGGTGACTAAGTTGTGTCATTTGAGTTAATTTATCTTTTAGAGAGATTTAACATTATACAAACCATAAGAAGACCACTTCCATCCACTTTCATCTCCTGACGTTGGCTTTTGAAGATATTATGTACTGAAAGTTTAATTCTCCACGTAACTCCTTGTGATGACTTTTCTGAATTTGGGAACCCATCACTTACCATCCCTCCTAGTTCCTTAATTTGAAACTAAGTTATTATGATCAAGCACAATAGCATAAAGGCTAGAATAGCAAAACTATCCAAGCCATCACCAAGTATCACTCCAGAACCACCAAGTATATCTACGGAATTTGATAGTTGTGGATTACCCACATTTGACAACAATGTAATTTTTCATAAACAGTCGTGTCCTAAAAACTTCTCTCCATAAATAAGAGAGAAAACCTTGACCTCTTGACTCCATACTCCAAGCATGTATATTCGAGTAATAATTAAACCTAACAAGACTGTACCAAGAAAATTCTAAAACTCATAAAACTTTCATCTCCAGTTGCATAAGAGGAATAGTAAATTTTCTCAAATTGAGGACCCGAAGACCTTTTTTTTCCTATGCACACAAAGCTCCAATTCACTACACAATTACAAGGAGCAATCTCAAGTTCCCCCCTTCCGAAGAAAAGCTCTTCTAATCTTATAAGTTCATGAGGACTCAATTAGAAGCATAAACGATGAAAGATAAGAAAAAGGTAAAGCATAGAAAATAGAGTTAACAAGGATCAAACTATCTCCTCTAGGAACCATTTTTTCCTTCAATCTAGCCAAGAGAGATTCTACTTTATAACTAAGAGGTCTCCATCATATTTCTTCATTACACCCAATCTCAAAGACAGTCCAATATAGGTCACTGGGAAATAGACTTTCTTACAATATATTTTCTAGCAAATCATGAAGATTATCCTCTCCGGCCATACATAGTTTTGTTTTTCTATAGTCAACCTTCAGGTCGAAAGCAAAGAAGCAAGGGAAGTCTCTCAAATTAACCTTCAACATAAAAGATGAGGCTGGTTTTTAGTACATTGCTAAATCAGAAGGCTCTGCTCCTCACAGATAGTAACTAGTCTAATAGTCTTACAAAATTTCATAAAGCATATGCATGAATCATTTCCTTTTTTTAGAATGAGCACAGTAAAAATGGAAAAACATTCAAAAACTACATTGCTCCCATACCATGTAGAAAAGTACATTTGGATTATTGCAATGCTTTATTGATGTGACTCGAGTACAATATGAACCTGGTTCACAAACCTCTCTACCATGTGGGACTAAAGTAGACTACATAGACTCACTAACTCTAACAACTCTTGGACTTTTAGGTCATAGGGAAATAGACTTCCTTAGAATATAGGTCATAGGGAACTAGACTTCTTACAATAAAAACATTTTCTAGCAAATCATGAAGATTATCCTCTCCGACCATAAATAATTTTGTTTTGCTATAGTTAACCTTCAGGTCGAAAGCAAAGAAGCAAGGGAAGTCTCTCAAATCAACCTTCAACATAAAAGACGAGGCTGGTTTTTACTGCTCCTTACAGATATTGACTAGTCTTACAAAATTTCGTAAAGCATTTGCATAAATCATTTCCTTTTTTTTTAGAATGAGCACAGTAAAAACGGAAATAAACATTCAAAAACTACATTGCTCCCATACCATGTAGAAAACTACATTTGGATTATTGCATGCTTTATTGATGTGTCTTGAGTACAATTTGAACCTGGCTCACAAACCTCTCTCCCATGTGGGACTGAAGTAGACTACATAGACTCACTAACTCTAACAACTCTTGGACTTTTATGAGCTATTATCAAGGGATAACCGTGATCATCTTCCACTTGTTTACAGTTGTCTAGACAAGTAACTTATATACAATGAGCTAAGGCCTCTTCAGCTTCTAAAAACTTTAAAAATGGCAATGAAACAAGGACCTGTCAAACTTGGACCTGAAACGGTCTTCTAGTTGGTGAAGAGTGTCAATAAATGATGGGTTTTATATTCATATCGATGCCATCTTTCGTGTATTATTTAAGAATAGCATAAGACGATGACACTAATACAACTATTTACATTGTAGGAATCACGATTCACAATAAATCTTCAAAGTTCAATGGGATTTTAATAGAGTCTATATCGTGTCATAATTAAGATGTTTTGTAGATGATGGAGTTTCGCACCTTTCGGCCAGCAAACCTTTGCGTCAATTCACCTATATGCACCTTCACTGCAGGAAGCTCAAGTGCCCGTTTAAAACGTTCAGAGTCTATACCGATGGGAAACTGGTGAACAGTAAATGAACAGATTAGCAGGTTAGTGATCAGGATCATTTGAAAGAAAAAGCACATTAAATCACATCTTATTACTTTTCGTCAACTGAATGAGAAAGGATTTCCAAACATCGAAACAATTCATTTGGCATATTAATAATGAAATATGGAAAGACAAGCTTAAAATCATACCGCAGCTACTCGGGTCAGCTTCCCTTGATCTTCTACTCCCTCTGGTGTGCCCTCAAGTCCAAGAATGCGAGTGCAAGCACTTACAAAGTGCCTTGCATAATCATACGTGTGGAAACTGAATTAAAGAGATTGGCAAGATAACTTTTAAATACAAGACCCAAGTTTACTTTTCTTACAAAGTAGAGAATTTTGATGTGGACAAACCCAGTGTCATGAACGCGCACAAAGAATATTAATGAAGATCGTAAATTTGTTAAATAATCGATGTATGCAGAGTTGATAAAGCTGATTAAACATTACTAATAAACTAAAGTTGCAGAAAGCAGAAACAGTTACAACATCCATTCATATCAGATATACCATAAAAAATTGTTTCATCTTTTCAACAGCAATGAGATGGTATAAGCAACTCCTACGCTACACACAAGAGTATCACAGAAGTGGAGATCAAACAAATAATGACATCAGAGGGAAATGACATTGGAAGTAATTCATAATCAATATTCACTTTCTTACAAAAAAAAGGCGCCCTCAATAACACTCCACAATTTCTGCCACTAAAGGGATGAAAAGGCCTGGCAGCAAAACAGCTACAAGCAGCAATTCTTGAACAACTTAGCACGAATGTGAAGTCTAAAAATGTCTCTTCTTGCCAGGAAACGGTTTTTCAGAACCACATTACTAGAGGGGAGGGAGGGAGGGGGGAAAGGGGGGTGGGGAGAGAGAGGCTGGTGGCTCCTGGCACCCACCTTTGAACGGTTTGTTGTGCAAATTTAAACATCAAAAATTTGAGATGTATATTAAGCCAAAAAGACTAAATGGATGGGCATGCAATTGTAAAAATACATTCAATATGGGGGTAAAAGAAAGAAACCAAGAATATCTCCATTGGGTATCTTATCTTTATTTCTGAAATTCTAATTCAAAGATTTCATTTAGTTCACCACTTACTCATATTAGCATACCATATTGCCAAATGATACAAAATAATTCAACCGCAGAACTATATGTTTCTAACATGATGTGATTATAAATACATGTTTCCGTAACAAAACAACAAACCCCATTTCTATCACTCGTACATAGAGTTAGACATGGTACAAAAAAGGTTTAACAAACAGAGCTTCTCATCCCTCTTCCCATGTAACCAAAATATTTGACATGATCAAACCAAAGTACACTGTTCATGGAAGATTACGGCACTAGATTAAGATTGATCACTGTCATTGCATCAGTAGTATCACTAAGCTATGCAGTAACGTACCCGGTTCTCCCATTTTGTACCACACATGTTCTCATACTTTTTATAGCAAGCCTAAACAGTGAAGATGTTTTTAAATGATCTCCACGAGGCCATGAATTTGGGTTTGCACTCCTCACTTAAGCTACGTACTTTCTCGTATCTTATCATTTACTGCAAAGTACTAGTCTATGTTCATTCAATCTTAAGACTATAAGCACCATGTGGTTTATGTTGAAGAGCTTGGTGGTTATTCAATTTGTTAAACATCTGTTCTCCTTTGTGCATACCATGTGGTTGAAAAGTTCCTAATAAGTGGAGTATAAAGTATCATATTCAGAGCTCTGACATTTCCAAAGTAAAGCGCGCACACTCAATTTAAACTACCAAAAGCGAGATAAATCCTCACCCAACCAAATCAGCCGCAAGAACTGATCTCAACAGCTCCGACCGGGACGGCAGCGTCCTGTGTATCTCCGACGAGGGGAACGGCGTGTGAAGAAACCAGCCGACCTTCATGCCGCTGTTGTGCTCCTTGAGGCACTTGGGGAGGAACATGAGGTGGTAGTCGTGGCACCACACCACGTCCCCCTCCTCGTAGTGCTTGTTCACGACGTCGGCGAACATCTGGTTCGCCCTCTTGTACGCGTCGAACTGCGACTGGAAGCTGCGGGTGGTGGCGAGGCGGTCCTCCTGCGGGAGGCCGAGGTAGTGGAACAGCGGCCACAGGATGTTGTTGCAGTAGCCGTTGTAGTACTGATGAACTATTTCTTCGTCGAGGAACACCGGAATGCACCTCTGCACCCAACAAAACAAGCAATCCAGAATTTGTATGCAGAAACAAAAATGTTAGCTCACTTTCTTTTCTTTTTTTTTCTGTTCGTACCTTTTCGGCGAGCGCCTCGGTGAGCGCCCTCTGCCCTTTCTCGTCCGGCACGTTCACGCCGGCCCAGCCGATCCATTTCGCATCCACCTCCTTCACTCCTACAAACCACAAGCAATTCAACTAAATGCCGTTGAATCCATGTCTAAAAAAAAAAAACCACTCTGATGCTAAAAGCCTAAAATTACCAAGCAGAGCGCTGACGAGGCCGCCGGCGCTGATGTCCAGAGACCAGGAATCCTCTCCTTTCCTGACGGCGGACACCGGGAGGCGGTTCGCCACCACGAGGAGCCTCTGCTTCATCGGCGTCCCGCCGGAGGCCCTGCCGGACCCTCCCTCCGCGAGCCTCGACAGGAAGGCGGACGCCGACGAGCAGACACCAGGCCCCGCGGCCGGAGAGGCGGGATCGTCATTGTCGGCGTCCAACGGCCAAACCTCCTGGTCGAGCACGTCGTCTCCGCCGCCGCCGCTGGCGCCGGCGGCGGGAGAGGCGTCCGTTTCGGGGACGTGTCCTCTGTTACATCGCCTCAGCTCTCTCTCTTTCCGTTCTTTCAGGAGCCGCTCGACGCGGGTGAGGCTACGGCTGCCGAACTTGCTCGTCGGCGAGCCGGTCGGATCGGTGCTTCCGCTGCCGTTCATGTCGGGAAATCTCTCTCGCCGCCTGTGAAAACCAGCACCACCGGACAACAAGAGAAATTGTAAGGGTGTCTGTTAGTGTTCAGTGATGAAAAATAAAAAATGGGTGTGTATATATATGGGAAGAAGATGTGGTCTGTTGGATTTTTATTAAATGGAAGGAAGTGGTCATTCCTAAACCTTCACCATCGTCATCGTGACCGAACCCCGAATAATTATTTCCTATTTCTATACTCTAATTTAGATTCTATCCAGATTAAAATATTAAAAAATGAGAGCAGTAAAACAAATTTATTACCTATGCTATAGCAAGAAGAGGGAAGCACTGGTGAAGGAAAAGAATGAGAGTAACTGAGCAAGTGAATTGTCGGGTTGATGGAGGTGGGCCAATATTTTCGGGATTTGGGTGCTACAACCAACAAATACTACCAATTATAAAGAAAATATCAAAGAGATTCCTTGGCTCTTCCTCTTCCTCTTTCTCTTCTTCTGCTACTAGCCCTTCTATAATGCCTGGGGGAGTAGAAGTCTAGAGAGAATCTTCTTTCGGTTATGAGAGCATCCACAGTGGCAACACTCCAAATCATACTCCAAATCATTTCAAACCATACTCCAATAATTAATTTTGGAGTATTCCCTTCATGTTGGTACACAATGGTATAGTCTAAATAAACACTCCAAATTGACAAGTGGCAACACTCCATTTATTTTCCTCCTTATTTTTCTTTCATAATTGACAAGTGGCAACTTTCTACCATTTTTCAAGTGTGGACAAGAGTCCATTGGAGCCATCAAGTGCTACAAAATTTAGTTAAAGAACAAATATAGCACTTGATACTAGTCCCACTGTGGATGCTCGGGGACGAAGTTGATACATGCGGGACCAGATGTTTCAATTATGTCTTTTCTCTATGATACATGGGTTCTATAATAAAAAAAAATTACTAAAAGACCCACATGTCATAGAGAAAGAATAAGGTTGGAACACCGGATCAACAACAGCTAACCTGATCCCGATACATGTAGGTGGGACATGCCGTTTACAGGGACGGCTCTGGCTCAGACGAAAGGAGTACCAACATGGTTCTATTTACAATAGAACTAGTATGTAACAAGTGTCATTCTTAACAAAAAAAAAAATTATGGTGTAGTGTTTATAATGAAGACTTTTACTTTAAAGGTCATTGGCTCAAAATTTAGTGTCAACAAATTTTTTTTTTATATTTACAGTTTTTTTCATATTATGTATGGCAGCAAGGGCTATTAGTCCGAATCTAAAGATGTCACTATCTGAACCGGACCGGATTATAAAATGTTTAGGTAAATGACACGTGGGAAAAAAAAAAGATGTGTAACTTGCTCCCCAAAACCGACAGCTTTAGAAAAAGGATTTTATTTCATATACGCATGCAAGTGTTCGATCGTGACTCGGTATCATGTACATATATAATTATGTACACATGTCTTTGATTGTTAGTGGGATGGGTGAGATTGGTTTCTAGTGTATTAAATATAAATTCTACAAAAACTTGACCTGTGTTTGTTGTTATTGTATGAAATATAGTTTTTTAGAAAAATTAGCAAGACTTGACTAGAGAAGTACTGGGGCCGGTGTAACTGAGTAGTAGAGTGAGTTCAATTTGTGGTTCTCCAATAGCTTTTTAAGCTTAGTTCCCTGAGAATCTAGTGAGTTACGCTTTGGTTGATTAGTTTCATGTGAAAGGTGATTTGTTCACCGAAATTGTTCTACGGCTAGCTTAATACTAGTTCGCTAATAACAAATATTGATATAGCGAAGAAAGATAACCAAATTTACAGGTTTAGCTGATTAATATTAACATTAATATTAAAATTAACATTAATATTAGAATTAACAAATGTTAACTTTAACATTAACATCAAAATTAATATTAACATTAAATTAAAATTAGCATTAAAATTAGAATTAATACTAAAATTAACATTAACTTCAAATTAACATGAATATTAATATTAATTAGCATTAATATTAATTTTAACATTAACATTAAAATTAATATTAACATTAAATTAAAATTAGCATTAACATTAACAATAAATTTTTTTGGTAATTAATTTTTTGGATTAAAACATGATATGTCAGCTGTCATGTCACTTTTCATGTCAGATGTCACATAATGGGAGATGTCATCACCCAAAAATTTTGGGAGCCAATTAACATAAGAGAAATGTTTAAAGATTTTTTTTCAAAAGCTGTTGATCAGCTAAACCTGTAAACTTGGTTACCTCTTTCTGTTACATCAATATTTGCTAGTAGTGAATTAGTACTGAGCTAGCCATACAACAAGGTTGTTTATTCAAGGGTTGCTCGTGCGCCTTTAATTGTTTTGCTCGTGCGCCTTTAATTGTTTCACTGGCTAGTTCATCTTCCATACAATCTAAGTTGACATTTTGCTAACAACTCAGCCGTCCAAGTGTTTCATTTTGACTGCTTATAGCAACAGCAATACTTTCTCAACGATTCCAGAGAAGGATTCATCCTGTCATAATAGCGACAGCAATACTTTCTCAACGGTTCCAGAGGACTACTCAGAGAAGGATTTATCCCTTTCAACTATAACTCAGGGTCTGCTTGGATTGAGGGGAAAAAATAAGCAGAGTTTAGTGAGATTAAGTTAAAAAAAAAAGTTAAGTGAGAGGAAGGGGAGTAAATATATATAATTTTGTTTGGATTGAAGGAAGAATTAAGTATGGTGTGTCTAAAATCTTTTGTTTGGATTATAGATTTTAAGTGGGAGAAGGATTAATAAAATTATCAAAATATCCTTATTATATGTGTCATAAATTTGCATAAAATATATGTAGTCATCAACTCAAAAGATGCATAAAATATATGTAGTTACAAACTCTCTCCTCCAATTTTTGACGTACCTGAACGGTTTTTTTTTTATATTTATGAATCAAATATATATGGTCATCAACTCAACAGATGCATTAAAAATATACTGATTTTTTAATTTTATTTTTCTTATAATTTTTATTGATGAGTAATAAGAGAACGCGAGAAGAGACGACGTTGCTGGACGACAGTAGGTTGAAAGCCAGGAAGATGGAGCACCAAGTTGAAAGCAAGAAAAATAAAAGAGAATGTCAAGATATTTTAATGGCAAATAAGAAATATTTATGATTTTTTAAACAACAATTCCTCACTTTTTTCTTGTTAACCTTCCAATTTGGTGATGAAAAAAATGGATAAAAGAAGGCTAAACAAACCCTCTTAATCATCTATGACTTCCTCTCCTAAACCTTCAGCCTCAAACCAAACAATTTTTTTCCTCATTTAACTATCTTCACCTCAATCCAAGCAGACCCTTAGTATTTTCGTCTAAAAAAATTATTAGTATTTGTTGTATTAATAGAAAATACTATATCAATGCTAAAAATCCCCACGTCTACTACCAAAACTCTAAATTATACTGAGACTTTAAGGTTATATATTAATATTCTTGTTGGTGCTTTCTTTACTTGGAGAGAGCTTACTCTCAACATGCCTTGTAAAAGTTTAGTCCCACATCGGAAATGCACCATGAGTTATCTCAACATATATACGTGGTTGTGTTGTTGAGAGATGCACATGGGATGGTGACCCTAAGGAGGGAACCATGTGGGTGATTTTACTAGGAGGTAAGAATAAGGCTCCAAGGATTAAGCATTAAATGCTTTTGTCATTCTCTTGGATTAATTCCATTTGGAGCTAAGCCCCAAAGGGGCTTAGCGAATCGGACTCGGACTCGGGCTCATGGACTCATGAGGCGTAATGTGGCATTTTGTTGGCGCACTTTGCACTTCAGCAGTCATGCGGCTCATATGCGGCTCATGCGGCCGGGCTGCTGCTGCCGCATGGAGGGCTCCGCTGACAGTGCAGACTACAAGTCAGTTATGGAAAAACTGATTCAATGCAATTAATTCAGATCCACTTTTTGTGGGATTTGAATTAATTTCGTTGCTATCTTTGTGGGATTTGAATTAATCTCGTTGCTATCTTTTTGGGATTTGATTCAATCTTTCCATAACTGAAGAGACGGCTAGGGTTTCCACCCTCTCTCTATATATACTCTCTTCTGGCCTCCTTTGTGGGGACTACGAATTTTATAAGTCAGAAAAGAGAGAGAAAGAGAGGGAGTTGCTGCCGCCATTGCAAGTCCATCCGAGGAGTCAGAACAGAGGTGACTTCGAGCGTTCCACAAGTTCTTTAACTTGCTGGTTCCTGGAAGCAATTCGTGTGGGACGAATCTTGCTTTGAGCAACGGTGTTTTGACACCCCAGCAGTTTTTCTTCTTCTCATCTTTCTCTAGATTATTGTAACTCGTTCTGTCCCAATTGCAACACGTTTGCAAGAAAGAACGAGAGATCTTCTCTTCTCTATTTCCCTCCTCCATATTGTAATCTGGTTATTTGGGTTTTGTATCATCGTAGATCTCGATTGCATCAGTTTTTCATCTTTAATCAAGCCCCGGGAATAACAATCTCAAAGCAAGATCCTTGTAGATGGAAAACATTAATGCTTCGCTCGTCCAATCGGACTACTGCAAGTTGAAAAAGTTCGATGGAGAGCATTATCAAGTCTGGAAGAGAAAGGTTTATCTAACTCTTCAACTAAAAGACGTTGATCATGTTCTGTTGGAGGAAGAACCTTCTGTTCCAGACACTGGATCTACTGCCGCAATCAATACGGCTACCAAACTCCAGGCCAAATGGAGAAGGGAAAATAGCATCTGCAGGCTTCTCATCCTGAATGCTATGGAGGATTCCCTGGCAGAATCCTACTCGAAGAAGGAATTTGCCAGAGACATATGGGAGTCTGTGAAAAAACTGTATGAAGAAGACAGGAACATGAGCAAGATGTTTGTGGTTGAAAAATATCACAAATTGCTCTTTGAGGACGAGAAGTCCATGTTGCCACAGGTGAAGGAATTTCTGAAGCTACGTCAGAAACTGGAAGACGAAGAGATGCCCCTTCCCGACAAGTTTGTCGTTGGAGGGATCGTCTCAAAACTTCCTGCTGGATGGAGTACCTTCTATGCAAGGATGCTCAGAAAGAAGCTAGACATTAGCTTGGGAGATCTACTTCAAGAGATCCATGTTGAGAACGAGATGCGCTTTCCAACAGAAGATGGACACTCTGTCCAAACAGTTGGCTAAGGCCAATCTAGTGCAGACAAGAGATCCCAAGGGGAAGCAGGCGGCTTCTCATCACAAAAAGAAGGACTTCACCAATCTAAAAGTGAAGGGTCCTTCATTCAAACAACAGAAGACTAAGTTCCACGTGACTAGGGGTGGGCATGGGTCGGGCCGGGCCCAAATTTGAAGGACCCGAACCGGACCCGTCTATTGGCGGGGCGGGACGGGGCGGGGCCAAAAAATATTGGAACCGTAACGGATTCGACCCGTTCTAAACGGGTCCAAACCATGACGACCCGCGGGTCCAAACGGTTTAAATAGCAGACCATTACCCTGCTATTATCCTTGATTTGAATTCCAGTTCTGTGTCGGTTAACTGTTAAACCACACACACGACAAAGGAGGGCCTCTCATATACTATTTATGAGAAAATAACTGAATTTAAATTCAATTCACCACAGCCTCTCCCTCTCCCAGCAATGATTTGATTTCGTAGCCATACATGGCTTCTTCTTCTTCTACTACTGCGCTCCTCTGCTTCTCTTCTCCTAATAAACCTCCATTGTCTTCTTCTCCCTCTTCTTCAATTCCAATGCAACCACAACCCAAAGGAAGAAGAAGCGACGCTGCCGCCGTCTACGTGGCAACCGTACCCCTGAGGGCCTCCGGGGGCCCGCCGCAGATGCTGATGTCAGCCGCACACTCCCTCGACGTCTGGGACCTCCAGCACTTCATGGTCATCATCAAGCCTGGCGTCGAACCGTCTCCATCCCAGGTCCTTGCTTTGCTTCATAAAATTCCAATCTTTTGTTCTGTTCGACTGTGTGGTGACATGTGTTGCTCCCAAAATCCAATCTTTTGATGTGCGTGTTGTGATTTTGCATGCTTCATGGCATGGGTTGCTCACAAAATCCAATCTTTTGCGACGTGTGTTGTGATCTGGTCTGTTTGATGACACAGGTTGCTCTCAAAATTCGATCTTGACTAGCTTTTCTTAGTACATTTGATTGGTAAAGAATTGTTGGGATGGGCACTGCTAGTTTCTATTGGTATGTCTGCTTCTAGTTGACGATTATTGTTTGCAAGGGACTTCGCCTTGCAGTTGTTCGATGAATGTTGGCTCCTTACTGCCAATGTACTACTATTGTAAAATTTTATGTCTTTTCAAAAAAGAAAAATATGTTTTTCTAAAATAAACGGGCCGTGCCGGGGCCCCGTTTATTTTTAGAATGCAACCCGTCCCGTCCCGTTAATTTAACACGCTCCGCCCCGCCCCGGGCCGTTTACTTGTGAAAATTGAGGAACCGCCCCGTTTGAGCAAATTACGGTTCGGGCCGGGTCGGACCCGCGGATCCTGGACCCGTATGCCCAGCCCTACACGTGACTTGTTACAATTGTGGCAAGAATGG
The DNA here is from genome assembly GCA_029216955.1 of Iris pallida. Lineage (NCBI taxonomy): Eukaryota > Viridiplantae > Streptophyta > Magnoliopsida > Asparagales > Iridaceae > Iris > Iris pallida. The sequence goes on from JANAVB010022200.1 coordinate 4,219,248, forward strand.
CCACTACAAGAGTCAATGCAGATCCAAGCCTAAACAATCAAAGAAAGGTGAGCCTAGTAAGGTTTCATTGGTTTCTAACATTGTTGCTATGATCGCACAGGTCACAACTGTGGGGGTTGACTCTGACTGGTGGATAGACACTGGTGCGACTTGCCATGTATGTTCTGGCAAGAAATGGTTCGTCACGTACCAGCCGATATCTGAGAAGGTTGTCATGGCGAACCAGGCCCAAGTTGAAGTTCTGGGGATCGGGACTGTGGAGCTGAAACTCACTTCTGGGAACACTCTGACGCTTCAAGGTGTGAAGCATGTTCCGGTGATTGCCAAGAACCTGATCTCTGGGAGCCTGCTCTGTAACGCAGGCTTGAGGATGGACATCAATGCTGGTCAGATGGTGATGTCCAAGAAAGGAACATACTTCGGGAAGGCTTATCAAACCGAAGGAATGTTTAAAATTCAGCTTGTCAACCAGCTTAATGACATAAATGCAGTTGCATTTTCTGATTACTCTCTTGAGTTATGGCATAATAGACTAGGACATGTTCATTGTAAAAGAATTAACAAAATATCTAGTCTAGGTCTTATCTCCAAATGTGGGGGTAAGGTGGAGAAGTATGAAGTGTGTGCTCAGACGAAGATCACTAGGAAACCCTTTCATCGGGTCAATCGAAGCACAGATCTTCTGGAGTTGGTAAATTCCGATATCTGTGACTTCAAACATTTCTCCACGAAGGCCGGGATGAAGTATTTCATAACCTTCATCGACGACTTCTCTAAATACGCGTTCGTCTACTTGCTCAAGTCTAAAGACGAAGCTTTCGAGAAGTTCAGAGAGTTCAGGGCCGAAGCTGAACGGCAGACTGGACAACAACTCAAGAGGTTGAGAAGTGATCGAGGTGGGGAGTACAGGTCTCATGACCGCATCGTTCTGCAAAGTACATGGAATCATATGCGAGACTACTGCTCCATATTCTCCTCAATCCAACGGAGTAGCAGAGAGGAAGAACCGAACATTAACAGAAATGATGAATTCAATGCTGCTTACTGCAGGCCTTCCAAAATACTACTAGGAAGAAGCTGCATTAACGGCCACTTTCATTCTGAATAGAGTGCCATATGCAACTTCGGACGTAACTCCTCATGAACTCTGGTTCAAAGTCAGACCAAACTTGAATGTCATTCGAGTGTGAGGGTGTCTGGCTGTCACGCCCCAGAACCAGAATACTGGAGAGCGGGGAAATGACTCAGCCAGCTACGTATTACGGGTAGATGAATACCGTATAATACGATCAATGATGTCTAACCAGACGAGGGGGTGCACACTACATGAAAGTCTTACTATGGTCGTTTCACATCTATTGTCTCAATCAATTAAACAAGAAACAGAAATAGAGAACATGTAAGATAAAGCAGTAAGGCGTCCCAAACGCTCAGTCAAAATGTTCTGGAGATCTGGCTTTACAAAACATAGCCAGATGGTATAGTAACGTATACACAATTGTTATCAGCTGCAGTCTGACTTAATTACAATTATACAAAAGTAAGTACAAGACGATCCGACTAACATGTCGGTGCCAAACGGCTAAGTATAAAGTAAATAACAAAACGAGCGGTGAGGTAAGGAACCCACTCGAGTCCTCCTGCGATCATTCCCCTAGTATTGACCATCTTGGAGGTAGAAGTAAGCTGGATCCTCGGGGACCGGCTCTAAATCTGGCCATGCAAAACCAGAGAGGTTAGACCTCTAATAGCAAGTACCACAAGGAAGGACGATATGAAGGATTAAACCAGTAAGTAATAGAATATAATAATAGATCTCTGCTTTCCACTAGGATTCACATAACATCACGACACTTCGAACCAACCACCCAACCAAACAAGGACAGAAGTTGGCCCGTCATGTCCTGACATTCTGATCATCTCAGTTAGGCAACAGAGTAGGTACAGTACACAAACAAATCATCTTGAACGGCCAATCAACTACTACGGCTTGCTATTGTGAGTCCCAAGTTATCCTGGAATTATGCAATTTGGGATTCCTCAGTTCTTACTATGTGCGAGCAAGGCTAGTCTATCCAGTCGATCAATTGCGCCAATCATGTAGTTAGACGAGTCCCAGCGGAACGCCCGCCGTTATAGCATGTACAATAATATAAGCAGATACCGTTCCCTGCCCGTGTGACAGATTTACAGTATCTGTGGGAACCAGCCGGCCTGTCGGGCACTTAATAGTCCCAAGAGGGCTGCCATGTAAGAACTCGGGAATCTATTCTCTCCATGCCATCATTATTTTATTTGACTTAATAGTCTCTACGTTGAGTGAAGTTCCATGTCGTGGATCATGGTCGTTCAATGAGTACTTTCGTACGGGGTACGATATGCGCAACTCTACAACGGTACCCGTACGGCTAGGTTGTAGGTCTTACATAGCGTGGTGCAACAATCAAATCTGACCACGGGATAATCATGCCTTGACCATAAAGTACACATGCGGTTTTTGTAAGATAATAAATAAATAAATAATTTGAAGCCTGCATGTGCCTGTATGCCAATATTCGGGATCGGCTAATCGAGTACAATAGTTCATTACATGAACGTGTCTCATTCATTTCATTCAATAAGACGACTAGCCAGTCTCTTAGTTCCAACTAGGAACGCATGATCAATATTTAGTCCATGTCACATTCATTATCAATGGTGATAAGACATGAAAGTCATTTAGTATTACATGGGTCGAGTCTACAACTCTCAAGGTCAAGTTCTAGTCATACTGGGTATCATGATTTATCAAGTTCATGCAAAAAGGCGTAAGGATATAATAGGAGAATTATCATGCCATCCTTAAAGGAATAAGTTATAAAGCAATAGAACACCAAGGTCAGGAAGTCACGCTGACAAGTCTAATCTAAGACTAACAAGTCACGCCAAGTCTAGCCTGAAGGAGTGAGCGTATAAAATAATACACGCTGGCAAGCGCGAGCGTGGAAAGAAATCTACGCACGCTCAGAGTGGACGTGATAGAAAATCCACGCATACAAAGGCATGAGCGTGACAAAAATTCACGCACGTAAGTACAAAGACATGAGCGTGACTCAGAATTCACGCAGACAATGTAGAGACGTGTGCGTGACTAAAAATACACGCACGCCAGGATGTGTGCGTGACTAAAAATACACGCACGCCAGGATGTGTGCGTGACTAAAAATACATGTACGCCAGGATGTGTGCGTGACTAAAAATACACGCACGCCAGGATGTGTGCGTGACTGAAAATACACGCACGCTCAAGAGAACGTTAGCGTGACTGAAAATACACGCACGCTCAAGAGAACGTTAGCGTGACTGAAAATACACGCACGCTCAAGAGAACGTTAGCGTGATTGAAAATATACGCACGCTCAAGAGAACGTTAGCGTGACTAAAAATACACGCATGCTCAAGAGAACGTTAGCGTGACTGAAAATACACGCTAACATGTAAGAACATGAGCGTGACTCAAAATCCACGCAGTCACGTAGAGACGTGTGCGTGACTAAAAATACACGCACGCCAGGATGTGTGCGTGACTACGCCTTCGCCCCAGTACCAGAAAAATACACGCAAAGTTGGTGGACCAAGAACTCATGAACAACCGAAATACACAAACTGAAATCTAGAAAAAATAAGCCACAGAAACCAAAAATGCTAAGAACTGATCTCTCTCAGGATCATGAGAGGAAGCCAAATGAACCATAAAAATGGGAGAAGAAGAAGCAAGTTTGCACTTGCCTGCTGTGGTTGGTAGGTGGAGAAGTGATGAGAGGAAGAAGAAGTAATGGTGAAGAGAAGTAATGAGGAGAGAGAAGAAGAAGGATGCTTTAAATAGGAAGGATGGTGGTAGGTGGGAGTTGTGGGCCGGGTTTGTCCACCATGACCCGAAAACCCTCCATGGCCGAACCCAATAAGACCAAAGCAGAGAATAAAAGCAGAAAAGAAAATGCAGAAATAAAATGCAGGAAATAATTAACATGAAAATTAAAGAGCAGATAATTAATTAACATAAAATTAAAGGAATTTAAATACAGGATAATACAAGATAGATACTAAATAAATATACATGAATCGTACATGTATAAAAATATGCATTCTGGGAACGAAAAGTGACATCTCTACCCACCTTAGAAAAATTCCGTCCTCGGAATTTCAAATCCAAGCAGGTAGGAATATCGGAGCTAAACTAATACAAGCAATTCTAGTGAGCAAGCAATCATTTTTTACCATATCAAAAGCAAGTACTATATATGTAAATCCATAAATCCACGATATCAAGTAGCTCTACCCATAAAGCGATAAGCATGAAGAATCAGGACAATCAAGGTATACAGAAAGAGATATACCTTGTGAGTCAAACAGGTGTGGATACCGTGATCGGATATCATCCTCACGTTTCCACGTTGACTGTCCCAAGGAGTGATGACCCCAAGCAACACGGACAAGACTAATTGTTCGGTTCTTGAGTATCTTCTCTCTTCGGTCCAAAATGGACACAGGCTGTTCCTCGTAAGACAGGTTGGTACCAACAACCAGCTCAGAGTGATCGAGGACATGGCTTGGGTCCGATACATACCTACGTAATTGAGATACATGAAACATGTCATGTACCTCTCGTAACGAAGGTGGGAGTGATAAACGATAAGCAACATCGCCTATCCGATCAAGGATAACGAATGGGCCCACGTACCGCGGACTCAATTTCCCGCGAACGCCAAATCTAATGACCCCACGAGTAGGTGAGATCCGCAAGAATACGTGGTCTCCAACAGAAAACTCTAGCGGCCTACGATGCTGATCCGCCCAATGACGATGCCGATCCTGCGCAACTCGAAGTCGCTCTCTAATTCCCTTAACCACTTCAACCGTCTGAATAATCATTTCCGGGCCTAACATCTTTCTCTCCCCAATATCATCCCATGCAAGCGGTGATCTGCACTTCTTACCATATAATGCTTCGAATGGTGCCATCTGGATACTGGCTTGATAACTATTGTTGTATGAGAACTCGACCAAGTGCAGGTGACTCTTCCAAGATCCTCCAAAATCTAGAGTGCAAGCTCGCAACATATCTTCTAAAGTCTAAATCGTTCTTTCTGATTGCCCATCCGTCTGCGGATGGTAAGCCGTGCTAAATCTTAACTTGGTACCCAGACTATGATGTAAGCTCTTCCAGAAATGTGATGTAAAGTAGGTATCTCGATCCGACACAATACTGACAGGGACTCCATGCTGCCTGACTATCTGTTGCATATACAACTCTGCCAACTTTTCTGTAGATTGCCCTACTCTGAAAGGAAGAAAGTGGGCTACCTTTGTAAGTCGGTCCACTATTACCCAAATAGCGTCCTTACCACTTGGTGATCTCGGTAACCCGGTTACAAAGTCCATTGTAATATGCTCCCATTTCCACTCCGGGATAGGAAGCGGTTGCAATAACCCAGCTGGCCTCTGTTGTTCTGCCTTCACTTGCTGACATACCAAGCAACGGGAAACAAATCTAGCTATCTCCCTCTTCATCCCGTTCCACCAGAAATGCTGCTTGATATCCTGGTACATCTTGGTCCCTCCAGGGTGAATAGAATACTGAGAACTGTGAGCTTCTGCCATAACCTCCTGTCTGATATCTCCACTAGGCACACATAGACGTGATCCAAACCTAAGTGTACCATCTTCATGAATCCTCATCTCCTTCCTGAGTCCTGACTCACATTCTGCCCTAAGCTTCTGAATCCTTGGGTCTTGTGCCTGAGCTGCCTTGATCCTGTCTACTAAGTCAGATTGAACTTGCAGACTTGTTAGAACTCATACATCACTAGGAAGTATAACTTCGATGCCCATCTCCTGAAGGTCTTCTAAGATATGCTTCTGCGTTGTCAACATAAATGTGCCGCCTCTCCTGCTAAGAGCGTCTGCCACTATATTAGCCTTGCCTGGATGATACTGAAGCTCCACGTCATAATCCTTAATCAACTCCAGCCATCTTCTCTGTCTCATGTTTAGCTCCTTCTGAGTAAAGATGTACTTCAGACTTTTATGGTCTGTGTACATCTCCACTCGGTCACCATATAAGTAATGCCTCCATAGCTTCAGAGCAAACACTACTGCCGCTAACTCTAAATCATGAGTTGGGTAATTCTTCTCGTGGTCCCGAAGCTGCCTAGATGCATATGCTATCACCTTCCCTTGTTGCATAAGGACACATCCAAGTCCCTTACCTAACGCATCATAATATACTGTAAAACCTTCGGGTCCAACTGGCAATGTAAGAATAGGTGCTGATATCAACTTCTGCTTCAAAGTCTCGAATGATGCTTGATATTCTGCCGACCAAACGAATGGTACATCCTTCCGGATCAAGCGGGTCATGGACGCTGAAAGCCTTGCAAAGTCTGACACAAACCTTCTGTAATATCCTGCCAATCCCAAGAAGCTCCGCACATCTGCTACGGTCTTGGGTACTGGCCAACTCTCTACTGCTTCTACCTTCTTGGGATCTACTGCTACTCCAGCTCGTGATATGATATGATCCAAAAATAAAATATGATCCGACCAAAACTCACACTTGCTGAGCTTGGCATACAACTGGTTCTCTCTCAGAACCTGTAACACTTTCCTGAGATGGTCTTCATGCTCCTCTTCACTAGCTGAGTATACGAGAATGTCGTCAAGAAACACAACGACAAATTGGTCTAAATATGGCATAAAGATACGGTTCATCAAATCCATGAATATTGCTGGAGCATTGGTCAAACCAAACGGCATTACTAAGAATTCATAATGCCCATACTTCGACCGGAATGCTGTCTTGGGAATATCTTCCTTCCGAACCCTCATCTGATGGTACCCTGAACGAAGATCTATCTTGGAGAAAACTCTAGCCTTGCTCAACTGATCAAATAAGTCGTCGATCCTGGGTAATGGGTACTTGTTCTTCATTGTTGCCGCGTTAAGCTTCCTGTAGTCAATGCACAATCTGGATGACCCATCCTTCTTCCCCACAAGTACCACTGGTGCTGCCCATGGTGATACGCTAGCTTGGATGAACTTCTTCTCCTTCAGTTCCTCTATATGCTGATATACCTTGGCCTGCTCTGAATCCGCCATTCTATAAACTCGATCTGATATCGGTTTAGTTCCTGGTGCCAATTCTATACTGAACTCAATATCTCTAACTGGTAGTAGACCTGGAAGTTCTTCAGGAAATATGTCCAAAAACTCTTCAACTACCTTCGGAATCTGAACTTCTTCTATTACCGTTATTACTCCCTGCTCTTGTTGAGTTGCCTCTGATCTGACTAAGGTGAATCTCTTCATGCCTGGAATATCAAAAGATACACTCCCTCTACGACAATCTATTGTCGCATGACTGTCTTTCAGCCAGTCCATGCCTAAGATAACGTCAAAATTTCCAACAGGAAATTCTATCAACCGGGCGGGTAAGGAATGCCCGCAAACTACAACGCTACACGCTAGTATAACTCTACTAACTCTTACGAGCCCATTGCCAGTGAGTATATTCAACCTCCCTGGCAATGTCTCGAACTCCATTCCTAGTCGTGTCGTAAATTGTGCAGATATAAATGAATGGGATGCTCCCGAATCAAACAATGCTACTGCGGGATATGAGACGACGAGAATGTTACCTGCCACAACATCTCCCGATGCCAATGCCTCCTCCAAGGACAAAGTGAATCCTTACCCTCGACCTCCTTGCTGATTTCCATGCTGCGATCTAACCTGATGTTGTTGCTGGCCCCTTCCTTGATGATGCTGAGGTGGTCTATGCTGGTGTTGCTGCATCGGCGGTCCCTGCTGCCGAAACATCTGAGCCTGCGGACGCTGTGCCAACGGCCTTACTGCCACCGCCGGTCCTCGATACTGGCCTGCCCCTGGGGCTGGCAGAGCAGGAAACTGCTGCCCTGGTCCTCCTGACCTCGAATTCATGGGACATGTGGTAACCCGATGATCTGGATTTCCACATATCAGACACAGTCCATTCAATATCCGACACACATCTCTAGTGTGCCCCATCTTCCCACAATAAGTGCAGCCTGTCGGGGGTTGCTGGTTCTTCCTCTGTTGCTGTTGCTGCTGCCTGGGTGGTGGTGCTGGTCCTCGTATCGCCACATCGTAGATACGAATGCAAGTGGATGGTGCTGTTGTTCGGGGCGCTGCTCCCCCTCCTCCTTCAATCTGACTGTGGGATCTCTTCTGACCCCCAGTCCTCACCGCAAGCCTCTGAATGGTGAGTTCATGCCTTCGAGTTGCCGTTAATATTTCGTCAAAAGTTTGGTAATTGTGCCCCTCTATTAATTACAAGAGTTCAAGATGAAACCCTTGCTGAAACCTCATAGCCCTCTGGCTCTCTGTTGCTACCATCTCTGGGGCGAATCTACTCAATCTGCAGAACTCCGCTGCATAAGCATCTACAGTCTTGCCGGCCTGCATGAGGCTGATAAACTTCTGTTGTAGCTCAAACCGTGCCACAACTCCATAGTACTTGGTCTTGAATCTTGCCGTAAAATCGTCCCAAGCCACAGGACATCTGATGCCCACTTCCTCTGACTCCCACTAATCACGTACGAGATCCTGAAGCAACAACTTTACTAGATCCACACGTTCTTCTGCCGGCACCTTCGCTGCTGTCAGAATAGCCTCAATATCTTTAAGCCATGCATCTGCTGAGATGGCATCCTCTGTGCCCTCGAAACGGCGGGGGTTGTACTTGTAAAACCTGGCTGATGCTCCTGAATCTGGCCTTGTCCCTCTTTCCAATGCTGTCTGCAATCCTTGGTTGAGTAGCACATTCTGCTCTTATAGCTGAGTGTGCATGCGTTGCTGGACCAACATCTGATGTTGCTGAGTAGCCATCATTCCTCTCATGATCTCCAGAAGGGCCGGTGTGTCCACTTCCACAGGGGTAGGTAGAACTGTTGGTGGTGGTGGAACATTCGGATACTGCGATCCAGCTGCTGCTTCCACTATCACTTCTTCCTGAGTAGCCTCCCGAGGTGAGACTGGCCCTTGTTGCTGACCAGCATGGTCAGGTTGTCCATGTTGCTCTTGTTGTTCCTGCCCAGCTCTGGCCGATGCGGACGAAGTGCCCCTAAGAAAAGGGACAAGAGAACAATCAAACAATCGGACATGAAGGATCGATGAAGTCAAAGGATACCGGAATGTCAAGCAAGGGTTGAGAATATCGAATCATGAGATCAAGGAGGAAAATACGTGTGATTGAGACATCCTATAAATCAAAACACCCCACAAGTCTGAAATCAGACCTGCATGGGCCACCACTAAAACCTTGTCACGCCCCAGAACCAGAATACTGGAGAGCGGAAGAATGACTCAGCCAGCTACGTATTACGGGTAGATGAATACCGTATAATACGATCAATGCTGTCTAACCAGACGAGGGGTGCACACTACATAAAAGTCTTACTATGGTCGTTTCACATCTATTGTCTCAATCAATTAAACAAGAAACAGAAATAGAGAACATGTAAGATAAAGCAGTAAGGCGTCCCAAACGCTCAGTCAAAATGTTCTGGAGATCTGGCTTTACAAAACATAGCCAGATGGTATAGTAACGTATACGTAATTGTTATCACCTGCAGTCTGACTTAATTACAATTATGCAAAAGTAAGTACAAGACAATCCGACTAACATGTCGGTGCCAAACGGCTAAGTATAAAGTAAATAACAAAACGAGCGGTGAGGTAAGGAACCCACTCGAGTCCTCCTGCGATCATTCCCCCAGTATTGACCATCTTGGAGGTAGAAGTAAGCTAGATCCTCGGGGACCGGCTCTAAATCTGGCCATGCAAAACTAGAGAGGTTAGACCTCTAATAGCAAGTACCACAAGGAAGGACGATATGAAGGATTAAACCAGTAAGTAATAGAATATAATAATAGATCTCTGCTTTCCACTAGGATTCACATAACATCACGACACTTCGAACCAACCACCCAACCAAACAATGACAGAAGTTGGCCCGTCATGTCCTGACATTCTGATCATCTCAGTTAGGCAACAGAGTAGGTACAGTACACAAACAAATCATCTTGAACGGCCAATCAACTACTACGGCTTGCTATTGTGAGTCCCAAGTTATCCTGGAATTATACAATTTAGGATTCTTCAGTTCTTACTATGTGCGAGCAAGGCTAGTCTATCCAGTCGATCAATTGCGCCAATCATGTAGTTAGACGAGTCCCAGCGGGATGCCCGCCGTTATAGCATGTACAATAATATAAGCAGATACCGTTTCCTGCCCGTGTGACAGATTTACAGTATCTGTGGGAACCAGCCGGCCTGTCGGGCACTTAATAGTCCCAAGAGGGCTGCCATGTAAGAACTCAGGAATCCATTCTCTCCATGCCATCATTATTTTATTTGACTTAATAGTCTCTACGTTGAGTGAAGTTCCATACCGTGGATCATGGTCGTTCAATGAGTACTTTCGTACGGGGTACGATATGCGCAACTCTACAACGATACCCGTGCGGCTAGGTTGTAGGTCTTACATAGCGTGGTACAACAATCAAATCTGACCACGGGGTAATCATGCCTTGACCATAAAGTACACATGCGGTTTTTGTAAGATAATAAATAAATAAATAATTAAATAAATAATTTGAAGCCTGCATGTGCCTGTATGCCAATATTCGGGATCGGCTAATCGAGTACAATAGTTCATTACATGAACGTGTCTCATTCATTTCATTCAATAAGACGACTAGCCAGTCTCTTAGTTCCAACTAGGAATGCATGATCAATATTTAGTCCATGTCACATTCATTATCAATGGTGACAAGGCATGAAAGTCATTTAGTATTACATGGGTCGAGTCTACAACTCTCAAGGTCAAGTTCTAGTCATACTGGGTATCATGATTTATCAAGTTCATGCAAAAAGGCGTAAGGATATAATAGGAGAATTATTATGCCATCTTTAAAGGAATAAGTTATAAAGCAATAGAACACCAAGGTCAGGAAGTCACGCTGACAAGTCTAATCTAAGACTAACAAGTCACGCCAAGTCTAGCCTGAAGGAGTGAGCGTATAAAATAATACACGCTGGCAAGCGCGAGCGTGGAAAGAAATCTACGCACGCTCAGAGTGGACGTGATAGGAAATCCACGCATACAAAGGCATGAGCGTGACAAAAATTCACGCACGCAAGTACAAAGACATGAGCGTGACTCAGAATTCACGCAGACAACGTAGAGACGTGTGCGTGACTAAAAATACACGCACGCCAGGATGTGTGCGTGACTAAAAATACACGCACGCCAGGATGTGTGCGTGACTAAACATACACGCACGCCAGGATGTGTGCGTGACTAAAAATACACGCACGCTCAAGAGAACGTTAGCGTGACTGAAAATACACGCTAACATGTAAGAACATGAGCGTGACTCAAAATCCACGCAGTCACGTAGAGACGTGTGCGTGACTAAAAATACACGCACGCCAGGATGTGTGCGTGACTAAGCCTTCGCCCCAGTGCCAGAAAAATACACGCAAAGTTGGTGGACCAAGAACTCATGAACAGCCGAAATACACAAACTGAAATCTAGAGAAAACAAGCCACAGAAACCAAAAATGCTAAGAACTGATCTCTCTCAGGATCATGAGAGGAAGCCAAACGAACCATAAAAATGGGAGAAGAAGAAGCAAGTTTGCACTTGCCTGCTGTGGTTGGTAGGTGGAGAAGTGATGAGAGGAAGAAGAAGTAATGGTGAAAAGAAGTAATGAGGAGAGAGAAGAAGAAGGATGCTTTAAATAGGAAGGATGGTGGTAGGTGGGAGTTGTGGGCCGGGTTTGTCCACCATGACCCGAAAACCCTCCATGGCCGAACCCAATAAGACCAAAGCAGAGAATAAAAGCAGAAAAGAAAATGCAAAAATAAAATACAGGAAATAATTAACATGAAAATTAAAGAGCAGATAATTAATTAACATGAAATTAAAGGAATTTAAATACAGGATAATACAAGATAGATACTAAATAAATATACATGAATCGTACATGTATAAAAATATGCATTCCGGGAACGGAAAGTGACACTGGCGTATGTGAAGCTCCCAGATCTGAAGATTCAGAAGCTAGGGACAAGGACTACGAAGGCGATCTTCTTGGGATATGTCGAGAAGAGTGATGCTCGGAGATTTCTTGATATTGAGTCAAATCATATCATTGAATCTCGCGATATTGAATACTTTGAAGACAAGTTTGCAAAAGACAAAAACATTGTTCTTTCGGACATTCCGGAAAATGATGTAGGTGCAAATGAGACTGAAATCTCATATGTGCCAGTAGTCCAAGAAGAAGCTGTTGTTGATGAAACAACTCTTGTACCAGAACTCGCAGATCCATCAGCTAAGCGAACGAGGAGAACGAAAGACTTCGGAGATGACTTTGTCACCTATCATGTGGAAGCAGATCCGCTTACCTATGATGAGGCGATGAAGACCAGAGATGCTATCTTCTGGAAGGAGGCAGTGAATGACGAGTTTGACTCTATCACCTCCAATAACACATGGGTGTTAGTAGATCTACCTGAAGGAGAAAAGCCCATCGAATGTAAATGGATCTTCAAAAAGAAGATGAAGGCAGATGGAACTATTGACAAGTTCAAGGCCAGGCTGGTAGCCAAGGAATTTTCTCAGAAATAGGGATAGACTACTTTGACACGTACGCTCCAGTAGCTCGGATGACCACCATCAGAATGTTAATCGCTCTAGCAGCTATACATAAGTTGGTGATACATCAGATGGATATAAAAACAGCATTCCTGAATGGGGAGCTGTCCGAAGAGATTTACATGCAACAGCCAGATGAATTTGTCGTCAAAGGTCTTGAAGACAAAGTCTGCAAGTTGGTGAAATCATTGTATGGTTTGAAGCAAGCTCCCAAGATGTGGCATGAGAAGTTTGACAAAGTTATTAGGTCAAACGGCTACAGAGTCAGCGAGACGGACAAATGTGTTTACACAAAGTTCGCTGATGGAAGAGGAGTCATCGTTTGTCTGTACGTAGACGACATGCTAATCCTAGGGACGGATATAGGCTGTGTCACAGAGACAAAGAAGTTCCTCTCATCCAAGTTCAGTATGAAGGACTTGGGGGATACAGATGTCATATTGGGCATGCATAAAGATCATCCGGACAGACACTGGAGTAGCGCTGTCACAATCTCACTACATTGAGAAGATGCTCACACGCTATGGGTATAAGAATCTTCCAGAAAATGATACGCCATACAGGGGTGATCAGAAGCTGAAGCCAAATTCGAGGAAAAGCGTCAGGCAGCTGGAGTATTCTAGCATTATCGGAAGTTTGATGTACGCTACCACTGCCACAAGGCCTGACATAGCTTTCGCCGTGGGAATGCTGAGTTGGTTCACAAGCAACCCAGGGATTGAGCACTGGAAAGCTGTGAAGCGGGTGATGAGATATCTCAAGAAGACTCAGACATATGCACTGCACTACAACGAATATCCGACAGTAGTGGAAGGCTTCAGTGATGCTAGCTGGTGTTCAGAGGTGGAAAGCGAGAGATCCACAGGTGGATATGTCTTTTTCTTGGGTGGAACTGCTATATCGTGGAAGTCGAAGAAGCAGACTATACTTTCTCGTTCCTCCAGGGAATCTGAATTCTATGCACTTGAAACTGCAGCAGATGAAGCAGAATGGCTTCGGGAGCTCATGTATGATCTTCCAGTGGTTGGGGCTCAGATACCGGCGATACTAATATACTGTGACAACCAAGCGACTGCGGCGGTGGCATCAAATGACCTCTTCAACGGGAAGAAGATGACTGTGCGGTTGAAGCACAGGACGGTACACGATCTTATCAAAAGATGTGTAATTGCAGTGATTGATGTTCGGAGTCAGGAGAACCTGGCAGATCCGTTCACAAAGGGCCTCAAGAGCCAGTTGGTCGATGACACAGCTTGTAAAATGGGCTTCAAGGCATTCTTATAATGTGTCTTTGTAATCCTACCATAAAGTTTTATGCTATTAGTTCAAAGAGAAATCTACTAGGCATCTAACTTTTGGTTCAAAGGAGAATCACTGACTGGAAAACTATCAGGTAACAGTGGGTACTTGTTCTCTGGAACATGGAAGGGATACGGACCCATAACCACTGCTGTCTACTATGTATTTTCTGCAAAAAAATAGATCCTGTGGAAGATTGGCTTAAACGCCTTAATGAGTTCTCAGGCAGAGTAAATGCCTGGAGTGCTTTACAGAAAACACGGTAGAGCAGCACTACAAGGAGTGAAACTCTATGCTACAGTGGGGTGACTCCACCATGAGGTTTCCAGGTCTGGGGTAATGTCTCGGCTTTGCAAGCCAAGTCATAGCGGTGTAGTACCGCAAATAGGCAGGTAGCCTAATACTGTATGACGTAATTAAAGAGTTGTAGACAGCACTACAAAGGAGAGGATGTGTAACGCCCCAGAACCAGAATACTGGAGAGCGAGGGCATACATAGCCAGCTACGTATATTGAAATAGAATCCACCCCACTATACGGTCACGGCTGTCTAGATACATGAGGGTTTAACTACAATCCATCAGTCTCCTATGGTCGATAACAATCCTAATTGTCTCAATCTCAAGCAAGCAAGTAAAGTTACAAGATGTAAGATCACCAAATATACAATAATAAGGCGTCCCAAACATTACATATCCAGCTGATCATGAAGCTAGTCGTTACAAAATATGAGGACTAGCAAGAGTTTAGTCATACATGATCAACCCTAGGATCTGTCAATCATGTTACAGCCCGTAGGCAGACAATAATAAGGTATGCAGTACGAGCTAACAGGTGCTCGCCGGCTAAACGCCTCAAAATAAAATCTTTACAATAGAGTGGGAGAGCAAAAATAAATCCACTCGTTGCCCTAGTCACGTCTGATGGTCACCATCGGGCTGGAAGGCCGGTAGATCCTCTGAAGCTGCTCCGAAATCTGGCCACACAAAACCAGCTGGGTCAGATCCCAGAAAGAGCAAGTGCCACAAAGGAGACTTCACTTAAGAACTAAAACCAGCACATCAGAAAATATATATATTAAAATAGTTACAAATAGAGCTTGGTAATAAAGAATAACAACAGTCATAGTGGAGTACGAGGGAACCATTCAAGTAGCCGGGTCACAACCCTTAAACCAAACAAGGACCGGGGTTGTAATCCTTCACTTGAATAGAACTCCGTCTCCAAATCTTGTTGATAAGGTAAAATATTACAAGCATGACGTGGGGTGCAATAATACAATAAACGAAGAGAGGACTTAGAACTGCTCCGGGAGCCAGGTTACAACCCTTAAACCAAACAAGGACCGGAGTTGTAACCCTTCGCCTGAATCGAACTTAGCCTCTGATCTTTATTGTTAAAAGCGACAATCGTGCGATCAAGCTTGCAATAATCGAACACTGAAAACCATGCCATACAATCGCTTCCGGCCAATCAGTGACTACGACTTTCTACATTAGCTAACTAGGGTTATCACAACATGCAGTGAGATGTTCCTCCAGCCACAAGCCCTGCAGCTAATCCAGGTTATCCAGGCGACTTGGGTTCATTAAGCAGTACATCGTTCTTTCTATATATCAATGAATTTGGACTTGTGCCCTACTCGTCGGCAGGCTGCAAGTCCCACAATGGTGGCCGGGATAACGGGATCGCCTGTAGCTGGAGAAATCTCTCATGACTACTGAATTATTCTAGTTATTAGCCTTAGTCATTTACAGTAGGTATCCCTGACCGTGGTACTCAGGAATCCCTGTCTTAGACATGATGCAAACACTACCGGTTCAATTGTACAAACACAATCACCCACGGTGTCCAGGCCATCCAATCTTGTCATGTCATGTTCCCTGTCAGGAGTGCGCCACATCGAGCCACTATCATGTCATGCCAAAAGTGCACCACAACGGGTCACCATCGTGTCCGGAAACAATTAATTTAACACAAGTACACAGATATTAATTAAATATTAAAAGGGACAAGGGCTGTGGGGGACTCATGCGGCTCGGAAAATTTTCATGCGGCCAGCAGTCACCTGCTTATGCGGCTGGGCAAAAATATATAATCATGCTAAATATTTAAGCATGCATGCTTGCAGGCAAATACATTTAATATATTAATATATTACATTTAATGTAATGCATTAAATAATGCATTAATACGTTAAATACATTATATTAGTATATTAATATACTAAATATATTAATATGCATCATATTAATATACTCTATATAGTATTTTAATATATATAATAAATGTATGCTTTGCATGCATTAGCATAATGCATTAATATAATAGCAGCTGATTGTCCCCATGATCCATATGCGGCTCACTTCGTTCCCATATGCGGCTTATATGCAAACATATAAAATATGCCACATGGCAAGGCATATTAAAATATTAAAATATGCATCATGACAAAGCATATAAAATATGCTTGGCAAGCATATGCGGCTCATTGAATAAGCTGCATGCTTACTTTCTCAGGAGCCTATGCGGCTCATTGAATATGCATTAAGAAAATGCATGCAAAAAATGCATTAAGGAAAAGAGTGCATTAAATGCTTTCTTCAAAGCCTATGCGGCTAGCTCAGGATGCTTTAGGAAAAAGGCATGAAAAAAATGCATTTAAGATTTAGAATGCATTAAATGCATTCTTCAAGCCTATGTGGCTAGCTCAGGATGCTTTAGGAAAAAGGCATGAAAAAAATGCATTTAAAATTTAGAATGCATTAAATGCACTCTTAGGTGCTTATGCGGCTAGCTCTCCAAATGCTTTAATCAATGCATTAAAGCACGTAAGAAAATGCATTAAAGCACGTAAGAAAATGCATTAAGCATTAAAGTATTTAGGATGCTATGCGGCTGGCTTTCCAAAATAATATGCGCATCAAATATAACCTGCATGCTTACATGCGGCTCATTTTTAGCATGTGCATGCGGTACAGCAAAGTTCCGTAGGTCTAATTTGGACCAAACGAAATTCTCTGCAACATGGGACCATCAACTAGCCAAAATATGCAAGTTTGATAGATCAAAAATCCTGAAAACCAAAAATACCACAAAGCTAGATCTACAAAAATTTAACCATGGAAATAAAAAAATGCCAAGTACTAAAGTGGTTTAGAAACACATGAGAAAGACAATGGAACAATAAAAATGGACTTCCTCCATGAAGCAAGGTGCACTTGTCTAAGCTCTCCCTCTCTCTCTTTCTTTCCTGGTGGTTGAAGAAGTAATGGTGGAGAAGAAGAAGTAATGAAGAGAGAGAAATGTTAGTGGGATATTAAATGAAGAGGGTGGTGGTAGGTGGGATATTTAATGAAAGTGGTGGTAGGTGGGAGTGGTTTGGTCCACACAAAATCTAGCAAAATCGAACCATGCAAAACTAAGCCGAACCAAGTCAATTGGGCCGAACCAACCAAGAAGACATGCAATACGGATCTAAATACGTACACGTATACCGAGATACGTAACACGAACAATAGTCATTACAACTCTACCCACCTTAAAAGAATTTCGTCCTCGGAATTTAATCAAGTGGCTAGAGATGCAAGGACAAGCTATACTACTCACAGGCAAGCTATACTAGTCAAGCAATCAAGCAATTATTCGTACAAGCAAGGAATCGAAAACATGAGGCATATGAAAGATATTATACCTCACGAGTCAAACAGGTCGGGATATCGCGGTCGGATATCATCCTCATGCTTCCACGTTGACTCTCCCAAAGAGTGATGACCCCAAGCAACACGGACTAATTTGATAGTCTTGTTCTTGAGTATCTTCTCTCTTTGGTCCAATATGGATACGGGCCTCTCCTCATACGAAAGGTTGGTACCAACAACCAATTCCGAATGATCCAGGATGTGGCTCGGGTCCAAAATATACCGTCGTAGTTGGGATACATGGAACACGTCATGTACCTCACTCAGAGACGGCGGAAGAGCGAGACGATAGGATACGTCTCCTACTCGCTCCAGAATATCGAACGGCCCTATATACCTAGGACTAAGCTTTCCCCGTACGCCGAAACGAATGACGCCACGGTTAGGCGAGATCCTCAGGAATACGTGGTCGTCGACAGAAAACTCAAGGGAACGCCGATGAGAATCGGCCCAATGGCGCTGACGATCTTGTGCAACGCGAAGATGATCCCTGACTCTCCTGACCACCTCAACTGTCTGAGCGATCATCTCTGGACCAAGCATCTGCCTCTCTCCCACATCATCCCATGCTAGTGGGGATCTGCACTTCCTACCATACAGTGCCTCAAACGGAGCCATCTGGATATTGGCTTGGAAACTATTGTTGTACGAGAACTCCACCAGGTGCAGGTGATCTTCCCACGAACCACCGAAGCCAAGTGTACAAGATCTCAACATATCCTCAAGAGTCTGGATCGTACGTTCCGACTGACCATCTGTCTGCGGGTGATATGCTGAGCTGAACTGGAGGCGAGTTCCCAAACTCTCTTGCAAGCTACGCCAAAAGTGTGACGTGAATCTTGAATCCCGGTCCGAGGTGATACTGACTGGTACACCGTAGAATCTGACAATTTGCCGAAGATACATCTCTGCTAGCTGAGCTGTCGACTGACCCACTCTGAATGGGAGAAAGTGAGCCACCTTCGTGAGCCTGTCGACTATAACCCAAATAGCATCTCTACCGGCTGGAGATCTAGGTAATCCAGTCACAAAATCCATGGTTATATGTTTCCACTTCCATTCTGGAATCGGCAAGGGCTGAAGAAGTCCAGCTGGCCTCTGGTGTTCAGCCTTGACTTGTTGGCAAACCAAACACCGAGAGACAAACCGAGCTATCTCTCTCTTCATGCCATTCCACCAGAAGTGCTGACGGAGATCACGGTACATCTTCGTGCCACCGGGATGAATCGAATACTGAGAACTGTGAGCTTCTGCCATGACCTCCTGTCTAATATCTTCGCTGGGTACACAAAGACGCTTACCATGTCGAAGTGTACCATCTTCATGAATGCATAATTCTGGTCATCGTCCAGTTTCACATTCTGTTCTAAGCCGCTGAAGCTTAGAATCGGAGAACTGAGCTATCTTGATCCTCTCAACTATACTGGACTGTACTTGCATGCTGGCCATCAATGCCACGTTGGTAGGAAGGACAACTTCTATACCCATCTTCTGAAGATCTGCTAACAACTCTGGTTGCGCTGTCAGAAGGTAAACTCCGGCTCTCCTGCTCAATGCATCTGCCACAACGTTGGCCTTTCTAGGGTGATACTGCAGGTTGACAGCATAATCCACAAGTAGCTCTAGCCATCTTCTCTGACGCATGTTAAGGTCCTTCTGAATGAAAACATACTTCAGACTCTTGTGGTCGGTGAAAATCTCCACCCTATCTCCATACAGGTAGTGTCTCCACAACTTAAGTGCAAATACTACAGCTGCCAGCTCTAAGTCATGGGTTGGGTAATTCCTCTCATGATCACGAAGTTAACGTGACGCATAAGCTATTACCTTCCCATGCTGCATCAAAACACATCCTAAGCCCTTGCCTGAAGCGTCACAGTACACTGAAAATCCTCCGGTCCCATCTGGAAGTGTGAGAACGGGTGCCGTCATCAAGCCTCGCTTCAGCTTCTCAAAAGATTCCTGACATTCTGCTGTCCAAGTAAACTGCACATCTTTGCGGGTCAACTGCGTCAGTGGTGCTGAAATCCGAGCAAAGTCTGAAACAAATCTCCGGTAATAGCCGGCTAATCCAAAAAAACTGCGAACTTCTGCAACTGTACGGGGCAGTGGCCAGGTTTCAATAGCCACTATCTTCTGGGGATCCACTTCAACTCCCCCTCTGGTGATGATATGACCCAAGTATGAAATGCGATCGAGCCAGAACTCGCATTTACTGAACTTGGCATACAATTGGTGCTCTCGAAGAATCTGGAGGACCACTCTGAGATGCTGCTCATGCTCTGCTTCACTCTTGCTGTAGACCAGGATATCGTCTATGAACACGATCATGAACTGATCCAAATAAGGCATGAAGATATGATTCATGAGGTCCATGAATATAGCCGGCGCATTGGTTGCTCCAAAGGGCATAACAAGGAACTCCCAATGCCCATATCTAGATCGGAAAGCTGTCTTCGGGATGTCCTGCTCTCTGACTCTGATTTGGTGGTATCCTGACCGCAAATCAATCTTCGAGAATACTGCCGCTCCTCTGAGCTGATCAAACAAGTCATCTATCCTGGGAAGAGGATATCTGTTCTTGATTGTTACTGAGTTCAAGGTACGACAGTCAACACATAATCTGGACGTACCATCCTTCTTTTTCACAAGAAGTATTGGGGCTCCCCAAGGCGATCCACTTGCACGAATGAATCCCTTGGTCCGGAGTTCTTCAATCATCTTGTACAATATCTCCAATTCTGATGGCGCCATCCTGTAGACTCTCTCTGACACTGGTGCTGTCCCGGGAATCAAGTCGATAGTAAACTCGATCTCTCGCTCTGACGGCATTCCTGGAAGCTCTTCCGAAAAAACATCTGGAAATTCCTCGACTATCCGGGGTAACTGCACTGCTGCTAAGGCCATCCACAACACTGGAGGAGAAGGTTCAACTTCGTCTCGAGAAAAAAAAAATTCTGGCTCGCCGAAAATACTAAAAATAACTCAGCCAATATGGCAGTCTATCCTAGCATACTGGTCCCTCAACCAATCCATCCCTAAGACCACATCATAATCGGCCATCGAGAATTCTATCAGCCTAGCGGGAAACTCTCTACCGCTAACCACGATCCGACACGAGAAAAACACTCTATCTACTCCCACAAGACCGTTACTAGTAAGTATATTGAGCCTTACTGACAACGACTCGGGCTCCAGTCCTATCCGTGTCGCAAATCGTGCAGACATAAATGAATGCGATGCACCAGAATCAAATAACACTGAAGCGAGAAATGTGTTGACGAGAATAGTACCTGCCACTACCTTACCTGGTGTCACTCCTTCTTCTCCCATGGTCAAAGCCAACACTTGACTATGTCCTCTGGGTGCCGGTCCTTTCTGCTGGAATCCTCGCTGCCTATTCTGGGCCTGCGCCTGGGCAAACTGCTGAGGCCTTTGCTGATGAAAAGCATGGGTCTGCGTCGGCAATGGCCTCGGGGAAGAAAACTGCTGCTAGACTGGTACTGGGGCTGGTCCCCTAACTGATGAGCTGGTTCCGGCTAGTGATGAGTCAGTCCTGAACGGGCAGGTCCCTACCTTGTGGTCCGGTGCTCCACAAAGCAAACACAATCCTCGAGCCTTGCGACACTCTGAAACAACATGTCCAGGCTTTCCACAATAAAAGCAGCCAATGGGCGAAGACTGCTTCTGCTTCTGCTGCTGAGGATACGTCGGGGTTGAATGTTGAACCGACGTAACCGAAGCTGCCCTTCTCGGAGCTCCAATGGTCAAAGCCCTGGCTGCCGGGGCTGGGGCTGATGACTGATTCATCTGGCCGTGAGATCGCTTTCGACCTCCGGTCCTGTCCACAATCCTCTGGGAGGTATATTCATGCCTCCTAGCTGCCCTCAATACCGCATCAAAAGTATGATGCTCAAACTGTTCTACCGCCAGCAAAATCTCTAGGTGGAGTCCCTGCTGAAATCGTTGGGCTCTATCGAACTCGGTTGCCACCAAGGTGGGAGCAAACCGACTAAGCCTAGAAAACTCGGCCGCATACCCATCGACCGTCCTACCCATCTGCTTCAAATTGGTGAACTTGGTCTGAAGATCGTACCAAGCCACCGCATCGAAGTACTTGGTCCGGAACCTCTCACGGAATACTGGCCAGGCAATAGGCACCGCTAGTCCAACGGCCTGAGCCGCCCACCAGCTGCGGGCTAGATCCAATAACTGCAGGCACACCACGGCCACCTTCTCATCTTCTGGGGTCTTCGCTACTTCTAATATCACCTCTGTGTCCTGAAGCCACGCATCAGCAGCGATAGCGTCTTCGCTGCCATCGAAGAATGGAGGATTCAGGCGCTTGAAACTGTTCGCTGCACTGCTCCCATGATGTCCACCTTTTCCCAGAGCATCTGCCACTGCCTGATGCAAGACATCTCCTCGACGGTCCTGCGATGCAAGCAACTCCCTGATAAGTCCAACTAAGGCTCCATCATCCTGCCTCACGGGCTGGGCTGACTCCACCGGGGGTTCTGGATCTCCGGAAGGCATGGCCCGGGAGGCTGCTCCAGAGTGCTGGTCCTGGTCTTCTTGTTGCTGCTGGCCCACGGAAGGTACGTCGTCTTGCTGATCGGCGGGTCCAGGAACAATGCCGCTGAAGAAGACGACATAGGAAATAATAAGGAAGGACCAAGACAGATCAACGATACAAGCATGTGATCAGGTCGAGAATCTCAGGGATTAGAAGATACGGGCAGAGATCAAGGGCGAGTGCTGATTGAGACATCTATTCGATAAACCCTCACATATCTTGATTTACAAGACCTGCATGGGCCACCACTTAAACCATGTAACGCTCCAGAACCAGAATACTGGAGAGCGAGGGCATACATAGCCAGCTACGTATAATGAAATGGAATCCACCCCACTATACGGTCACGGCTGTCTAGATACATGAGGGTTTAACTATAATCTATCAGTCTCCTATGGTCGATAACAAGCCGAATTGTCTCAATCTCAAGCAAACAAGTAAAGTTACAAGATGTAAGATCACCAAATATACAATAATAAGGCGTCCCAAATATTACATATCCAGCTGATCATGAAGCTAGTTGTTACAAAATGTGAGGACTAGAAAGAGTTTAGTCATACATGATCAACCCTAGGATCTGTCAATCATGTTACAGCCCGTAGGCAGACAATAATAAGGTATGCAATACGAGCTAACAGGTGCTCGCCGGCTAAACGCCTCAAAATAAAATTTTTACAATAGAGTAGGAGAGCAAAAATAAACCCACTCGTTGCCCTGGTCACGTCTGATGGTCACCATCGGGCTGGAAGGTCGGTAGATCCTCTGAAGCTGCTCGGAAATCTGGCCACACAAAACCAGCTGGGTCAGATCCCAAAAAGAGCAAGTGCCACAAATGAGGCTTCACTTAAGAACTAAAACCAGCACATCAGAAAATATATATTAAAGTAGTTACAAATAGAGCTTGGTAATAAAGAATAACAACAGTCATAGTGGAGTACGAGGGAACCATTCAAGTAGCCGGGTCACAACCCTTAAACCAAACAAGGACCGGAGTTGTAACCCTTCACTTGAATAGAACTCCGTCTCCAAATCTTGTTGATAAGGTAAAACATTACAAGCATGACGTGGGGTGCAATAATACAATAAATGAAGAGAGGACTTAGAACTGCTCCGGGAGCCAGGTTACAACCCTTAAACCAAAAAAGGACCGGGGTTGTAACCCTTCGCCTGAACCGAACTTAGCCTCTGATCTTTATTGTTAAAAGCGACAATCGTGCGATCAAGCATACAATAATCGAACACTGAAAACCATGCCATACAATCGCTTTCGGCCAATCAGTGACTACGGCTTTCTACATTAGCTAACTAGGGTTATCACAACATGCAGTGAGATATTCCTCCAGCCACAAGCCCTACAGCTAATCCAGGTTATCCAGACGACTTGGGTTCATTAAGCAGTACATCGTTCTTTCCATATATCAATAAATTTGGACTTGTACCCTATTCGTCGGCAGGATGCAAGTCCCACAATGGTGGCCGGAATAACGGGATCGCCTGTAGATGGAGAAATCTCTCATGACTACTGAATTATTCTAGTTATTAGCCTTAGTCATTTACAGTAGGTATCCCTGACCGTGGTACTCAGGGATCCCTGTCCTAGACATGATGCAAACACTACCGGTTCAATTGTACAAACACAATCACCCACGGTGTCCAGGCCATCCAATCTTGTCATGTCATGTTCCCTGTCAGGAGTGCGCCACATCGGGCCACTATCATGTCATGCCAAAAGTGCACCACAACGGATCACCATCGTGTCCGAGAACAATTAATCTAACACAAGTACACAGATATTAATTAAATATTAAAAGGGGCAAGGGCTGTGGGGGACTCATGCGGCTCGGGAAATTTTCATGCGGCCAGCAGTCACCTGCTTATGCGGCTGGGCAAAAATATATAATCATGCTAAATATTTAAGCATGCATGCTTGCAGGCAAATACATTTAATATATTAATATATTGCATTTAATGTAATGCATTAAATAATGCATTAATACGTTAAATACATTATATTAGTATATTAATATACTAAATATATTAATATGCATCATATTAATATACTCTATATAGTATTTTAATATATATAATAAATGTATGCTTTGCATGCATTAACATAATGGATTAATATAATAGCAGCTGATTGTCCCCATGATCCATATGTGGCTCACTTCGTTCCCATATGCGGCTTATATGCAAACATATAAAATATGCCACATGGCAAGGCATATTAAAATATTAAAATATGCATCATGACAAAGCATATAAAATATGATTGGCAAGCATATGCGGCTCATTGAATAAGCTGCATGCTTACTTTCTCAGGAGCCTATGCGGCTCATTGAATATGCATTAAGAAAATGCATGCAAAAAAATGCATTAAGGAAAAGAGTGCATTAAATGCTTTCTTCAAAGCCTATGCGGCTAGCTCAGGATGCTTTAGGAAAAAGGCATGAAAAAAAATGCATTTAAGATTTAGAATGCATTAAATGCACTCTTCAAGTCTATGCGGCTAGCTCAGGATGCTTTAGGAAAAAGGCATGAAAAAAAATACATTTAAAATTTAGAATGCATTAAATGCACTCTTAGGTGCTTATGCGGCTAGCTCTCCAAATGCTTTAATCAATGCATTAAAGCACGTAAGGAAATGCATTAAGCATTAAAGTATTTAGGATGCTATGCGGCTGGCTTTCCAAAATAATATGCGCATCAAATATAACCTGCATGCTTACATGCGGCTCATTTTTAGCATGTGCATGCGGCACAGCAAAGTTCCGTAGGTCTAATTTGGACCCAAACGAAATTCTCTGCAACATGGGACCATCAACTAGCCAAAATATGCAAGTTTGATAGATCAAAAATCCTGGAAACCGAAAATACCACAAAGCTAGATCTACAAAAATTTAACCATGGAAATAAAAAATGCCAAGTACTAAAGTGGTTTAGAAACACATGAGGAAGACAATGGAACAATAAAAATGGACTTCCTCCATGAAGCAAGGTGCACTTGCCTAAGCTCTCCCTCTCTCTCTCTTTCTTTCCTGGTGGTTGAAGAAGTAATGGTGGAGAAGAAGAAGAAGTAATAAAGAGAGAGAAATGTTAGTGAGATATTTAATGAAGAGGGTGGTGGTAGGTGGGATATTTAATAAAAGTGGTGGTAGGTGGGAGTGGTTTAGTCCACACAAAATCTAGCAAAACCGAACCATGCAAAACCAAGCCGAACCAAGTCAAGTTGGGCCGAACCAACCAAGGAGACATGCAATACGGATCTAAATACGTACACGTATACCGAGATACGTAATACGAACAATGGTCATTACATGATGGCCCTATGTTACAGTGGCACGACACCACGATGAGGTACCCAGGTAGGGGTAAAGCCTTGGCCTTGCAAGCCATGTCGTTGCGGCGTAACACCGCAAGGAAGTCTTAGGCTTCATGCTGAGTAGATTGGCACTACAAAGAGGCTGAGACCTCATGCTATAGTAGTATGACACTACGATGAGGTTCCCAGGTAGGGGTAATGCCTCGGCTTCAGGCCATGTCATAGCGGCGTAGCACCGCAAGGAAGCGCAAGGCTTCATGCCATGTCTCTTTAATAAAGAACTCACCTATAGTGTATGGAAAGAGATATCAGGCCGTCTCTTGAGGGTAAACTTGTAGACGCCCAAAATTATACACTGAAACCAGGCTGGCACAGGACCTTTAATGTGCATCCAGAAGCACACGTAACTACACTTTGTGAATGGGAAGAATTACAGTTGTGGTGCAGAATTCAAGGCGTAGTCCATTCTTGTATCACATTGTTATTTAACCCATGCAGAAAGATTCAAGTCGTCAGCGACATCTATCCTAATGCAAAATGGACAGTTACTGTAGGAAACGCTCAACCCTGGACACATATATATGTTGTGATATGTGGGAGATTGTTGGTGCTTTCTTTACATAGAGAGAGCTTGCTCTCAACATGCCTTGTAAAAGTTTAGTCCCACATCGAAAATGCACCATGAGTTATCTCAACATATATACGTGGTTGTGTTGTTGAGAGATGCACATGGGGTGGTGACCCTAAGGAGGGAACCATGTGGGTGATTTTACTAGGAGGTAAGAATAAGGCTCCAAGGATTAAGCATTAAATGTTTTTGTCATTCTCTTGGATTAATTCCATTTGGAGCTAAGCTCCAAAGGGGCTTAGCGACTCGGACTCGGACTCGGGCTCATGAGGCGTAATGTGGCATTTTGTTGGCGCACTTTGCACTTAGCACGTCAGCAGTCATGCGGCCATGCGGTCTTATGCGGCATGCCTTATGCTCATATGCGGCTCATATGCGGCCATGCGGTCTTATGCGGCATGCAGTCCACATGCGGCTCATGCGGCACATGCGGCTCATGCGGCACATGCGGTCCATGCGGTCCATGCGGCTCATGCGGCACATGCGGCTCATGCGGCACATGCGGTCCATGCGGCTCATGCGGTCGATGCGGCCATGAGGCCATGCGGCTCATGCGGCCAGGCTGCTGCTGCTGCTGCCGCATGGAGGGCTCCGCTGACTGTGCAGACTACAAGTCAGTTATGGAAAGGCTGATTCAATGCGATTAATTCAGATCCACTTTTTGTGGGATTTGAATTAATTTCGTTGCTATCTTTGTGGGATTTGAATTAATCTCGTTGCTATCTTTTTGGGATTTGATTCAATCTTTCCATAACTGAAGAGGCGGCTAGGGTTTCCACCCTCTCTCTATATATACTCTCTTCTGGCCTCCTTTGTGGGGACTACGAATTTTATAAGTCAGAAAGAGAGAGAAAGAGAGGGAGTTGCTGCCGCCATTGCAAGTCCATCCGAGGAGTCAGAACAGAGGTGACTTCGAACGTTCCTCAAGTTCTTTAACTTGCTGGTTCCTGGAAGCAATTCGTGTGGGGCGAATCTTGCTTTGAGCAACGGTGTTTTGACACCCCAACAGTTTTTCTTCTTCTCATCTTTCTCTAGATTATTGTAACTCGTTATGTCCCAATTGCAACACGTTTGCAAGGAAGAAATCTTCTCTTCTCTATTTCCCTCCTCCATATTGTAATCTGGTTATTTGGGTTTTGTATCATCGTAGATCTCGATTGCATCAGTTTTTCATCTTTGATCAAGTCCCGGGAATAACAATTCTAACATGTGTTCTTCGTAGATGATCAAAGTCCATTGGATCAAAATTCTAGTATGAGTTTAGGATTATATATATTTATATTAAACATTGCTTTTGCAAGCGGCAATTCATTTTGGACATGAACCTGAATTTACATAGCAGTATAATAATTTTTAATCCACTTAAAAATGCACGCCAAAGAGAACGCGAAACTCATAGCCAGTGAAAGTAGCCTTTGTAAAATTTTAAGTAGGCTTTGTAAAATTTAGGACCACAGCCCGTGCACAAGTCGTCTGGGTTTGGAGTGGGTTATATATATATATATATATATATATATATATATTCTGACAATTGATAATGTTTTATGTCATACAGCTACAGTAGGATAAGGGTGTGCTGTTGCTCGGCTCGGCCAAAAAATTTGAAAAATAATTAGGCTGGTAAGCTACCACATATTAGAAAGGTTGAAATGATATTAAGAGCATGTTTTTAATTAATTTACCTTCACTTTGTGTCATCCCATAGGTTAGAAATATTTTTCTTATGTCTATTCTCTGTTTGGATTTAAAATATGCAACAATTAAGTGATAAATAAATTTTCAAAAAATTAATATTTAGAAGATTTGGTACTAGTGTCCTCCTGTTGTTCAAGCTATACTTAAAAGTTCAAATATCCTTAATTTTAGATGCTAGCTCAGCCATCGGTCATTCTAATCCGAACAAAAGAACCGATTTCGACCTTCACCATGGGTTTTGGCACATAAAAGGAAAACAACAAAATCACTCTCTTTCTCGCTTTCTATCACTAGTAGGAGAACAAGGACAAAGATGGGAGCAAAGTATGCACGTCACATGGAATGCTTTCTTATCTCCAGGAAAAAAAATGA
Source organism: Iris pallida (assembly GCA_029216955.1). NCBI lineage: Eukaryota > Viridiplantae > Streptophyta > Magnoliopsida > Asparagales > Iridaceae > Iris > Iris pallida. Next base: position 4,247,584 of record JANAVB010022200.1, read on the forward strand.
GATGCATATCATGTTAACGTAGGCTAAAGGTTTTGGATGGGAACGTCAGGAAAAAAGAAGAAGGGAAAACGACTCGTTACATCTTAGGGAAAGAAGGCTAGAGAATGATATGGGAACGTGAGATGCCAAATAAAAGGGATAGCTTGATCTTGATGTCCCTCCCTACATTGATACTGTCTAAGTGGTGGTGGACCAAATATAGTATGGGTTCATGGTTTTGGAGAGAGAGGAGAGAATATCTTAATTATCATGTAGAGTGCAAAAAGATTTACTTTTTGGAAAAGCTAATTTGTTCGCAGGCGGACTAGTCCGTCCGCCGCATGGCCATACCCCATTGTCCCCTCCCGTATTTACGGGTCCCATATCAATTGACCTGCCAATGAAACGACGACACGTGACGGTCTGGCCCGCAGACGAACATGTTGTTTACTACCAGAAATTAACTGGTGAAGTAGCTTGGAGAATACATGAAATGAGCATGTGTTCAGCAATATATTTTCATGTCTCTGATACAAAATATGTTGGACGGTCCCGTCTAAAATGGACCCATAAACACAAGTCTTGTATTAATGTCATTAGATATTCTCGATATATATAAAATATTTTGGGAGTGTAACTATAGGAAGATATATGACACGTGGTATAATTAAAAGAGGGTGGTCATCTTCGACAAAACTTAGAGGACCGACCGGAGAGTTTGGATTATTCTAGCCGAAACTAATTTTAATTGCTCTTTGACTCTTATTAAAAAAAATTACAATAAAAACATATAGATAAAAAAATGGATAAAATCAAGATACATTATGCTTTTAAAACTTCAAGGACCAAAATACAACCTATGAAACAAAAACGACATCTTGCCGGCTCTCAATGCCCAAGTTAACCATATTAATTTCATATGACTCAGTATTGGAATGCCATTCAACTTTTGTAAACAGAAAATAAATAAATAAATCATAATGATAAATCTAATATTTAGTAGCCTGTAGTATTAAGTATGTTACTTTGGAGGACTGAGGCAGTAGAAATTTTGTCATAGTAAGTACCTATACAATTACAAATACAATATTACAGTTCTATTTCAAACCATAATTACTAAACTAAGTATTAGGGCCGACCGTAATAATAAGTCAATAACTAATCTTAGATCTAACACGAAGAGAAATACCAAACAATAATGAAACAACCATAACAATAACTAATCTAAGCATTAAGTAAAAAGTAATTATCTACCAAAAACTAACCACATAATGGACAAAAATAAATTACCTAGGCTCCTAGCCCACTGCCGGTTCCGGCCTTCAAGGGGGATTGGGTGTTACAATTGTGTTTCTTCCTCCAGGGAAGAAGAAAGAGGGAATCGGGATCAGGTGTTTTCTTTTCAGCCAGGGAGAGGAGAAGAAGAAGAGGGATTTGATATTTTGGTTTTTTTTATTTTTTATAATTAACTCCCTTTGATCATACACAGGGCTCTGTCCTCTCTCTCACGTGGAGACTTGGAGTGGTGCTTGTTGGCTCAATTGGTCACGGTCAACTTGATTTTGATGATTAACTAAATCTTGATACGATATAACGCAATATGGTGCAAACTGTATTACAAGAACGAAATCAATGTTACTGCCCACAAGACAAGAAGCTACAAACTAGATATTAATTTTGTGGTCGTCTGGTTCTTTCCTTTTTAATGTATTTTTATACTTTTTTTGAGTGTAGGATTATTGTAAGTCGAAGTCCAATTGCCAACTAGATGAGCTCAAGTTCACTCAAATCAAACCAACCAAAATACAGATCAACCCAACACCAAGTCCATTCAAACTAGCCTGACCAAGTCTACTCAAAACAAACTGAAACCAACAAAACCAACATTATGGAATCAAGGCGACCGAACTCGGTCCCCTATGATCCAGCTTTAGGGTTTCCTGATTTGACTCAATTCTCTTCGAAAACAGTGGCTCAACATTCGATTTTTTTGAACGTTGGGGGACCGAACTCTGTCCGAACTCCATCCTCCTATAACCAATTTTTGAGGCCTTTGTAAAATTTAGGAGACCGTTATAAAATTTAGGACCATGATGTATAGGTTGTCTAAGCTTGGAGTCTGTATTTATATATAGCGAGGCTATATATGACTTATATATATTCTAACAATTGATATGTTTTTTGTCATACCTAGAGACAGAGCTATAACAGGACATGGACGTGGGTGTGCAATAGTCCGACTGAAAATTTTGAAGGAAAAAAGGCCTTCTAAGCACCACATACTAGAAAGGTTGAAATGAAATTAAGGGCATGTTTTTAATTAATTTACCTTCTCCTTTACATAAGTTAAGAATTATTTTTTTTGCTTATGTCTTGTTCTCTTGTTGAATTTAAAGTATACAACAATTAATAAGTGATAAATAAATATTAAAAATTGGTTTTCAGACGACACGCTGTTGCTTAAGTTATACTTAAAAGTTTAAATCTCCTAATTTTAGATGCTAGTTCTGCCACCTCCGTCATCCCAATCCAAACAAAAGAACGGATTTCGACCTTCGACATGGGTGTAAGCGCAAAAGGAAAACAACAAAATCACTGTTAGATTATATTGTAATGTAAATATGGCCCATACCCATAAGCCCAAATGTAGACATATATATTGTAACAAACCCTAGCAATGAGAACAATGAGAACAAGGCTTATTATTTTCTACATGGTATCAGAGCCAGGCTCTGAAAAATCCTAGCCGCCAAAACCTATCTCCCTTCTCCTCCATCCGCGTCCGATCCGGCGCCCTCCTCCTGATCCGGTGCCCGACTGCACCGGCCGACCCCGTCCTAACCTATCTTCCCAACCCGTCGGAAGTGAAGAGTGTTAGTCTATTTGCAAACAATCGATGGAAAAACTCAGTTGCAATCCCTAAGAAGAGATGCAAAGAATGCAGTTGCAATCCCTAAAAAAGAGATGCAAATAATGCAGTTGCAATCCCTAAAAAAGAGATGCAATAATGCTGATTGCGTAGCCTAAACGATTAAAAAAAATCGAATCGCGTTTGCAATAGCGGTTTCTCGAAGGCAACAAGAGATGATCAACAACAGTTGAGTCTCAGATTCTCGAAGGCAACAGAAAGAGGAAGGAAGAAGAAGAGCGGATCTCGCTGGGGTGTTGAACACCGACGCTCAAAGCTATACCCGCAGTACGGATAAGCTCCCAAGAACCAGCAAGTTCAGGAGAACTTCTGGAACGCTCGTAAGTCAATATTTGAGACTTGAACGGGCTTCCTGGACTTAACAGACTCCCTCAACTCTCTTCTTGGTGCATCTTTCAAAGGAGGCCAAGGGGCTCTATTTATAGAGTGGAGTTGAGACTTCACCTCTTCTCCTATCCGATGTGGGACTAAAATACCAATACTCTAAAATAGAGTTTGATATTTTAGATCATCCCACAATCAGCATAGAAGTGTGCCAGTCCACGCCTACCCCCCGAACCCTCCCGTGCATGCACGAGACATCTTGGAGTCCGCGTCCGAGTCCGAGTCCGTACAACAAAAATTAACTTGCATCCTTGTTGGATTTAATCCTTTTTCCTTCTAGGAAAATACTTCCACATGGCACAAACTTGTGCCCCACTACACCTCATGTGCACACCTCAACACAAGCAATGCATTATATTGAGATACTCACCATTTGGTGTAGCCGATGTGGGACTATCTTTTCTAGTCCAAAGGCAAAAACACCAACAATCCCCCACATATCTCAATATATGGGTTGAGCGTTCCCCACAGTGATTGTCCATCATGCATTAGGAGAGATGTCGCTACGACTTGAATCTTCCCGCATAGGTTAAATAACAGCATGATACAAGAATGGACTAAGCCTTGAATTCTGCACCATAACTGCAATTCTTCCTACTCACATAGTGACATCAACTGTGCTTCTGGCTGCACATTGAAGGCCTTGTGCCAGCCTGGTTTCAGTGTATAATTTTTGGGCGTCTACAAGTTTACCCTCAAGAGACGGCCTGATATCTCTGTCCATACACTATAGGTGAGTTCTATATAAAGAGTCATTGGCATGAAGCATTGCGCTTCTTTGCGGTGCTACGCCGCTATGACATGGCTGACAAAGCCAAGGCATTACCCCTACCTGGGAACCTCATCGTAGTGTCATACTACTGTAGCATGAGGTCTCAAGCCTCTTTGTAGTGCCAAACTACCCAGCATGAAGCCTTGCGCTCCCTTGTGGTGTTACGCCACTATGACATGGCTTGCAAAGCCGAGGCTTTACCCCTACCTGGGTACCTCATCGTGGTGTCATGCCACTGTAACATGAGGACACCGGCCTCTTTGTAGTGCTGCCTACATCTCTTTATTACGATTATGCAACATTAGGCTACCTGCCTATATGCGGTGCTACGCCGCCTGTAACTTGGCTAACAAAGTCGAGGCATTACCCCTACCTGGGAACCTCATGGTGGAGTCACCCCACTGTAGCATGGAGTTGTAACACTCCTTTGTGGTTGTTGCGCCACCATGCTTCCTGTAAAGCATAACAGACCTTCACTCAGTCTGAGAACTCATTAAGGCATTATGCCATCCTTCTCACAGGATCAATTTTCCGTAGAAAATTCATAGTAGACAACAGTGGTTCTGGGTCCGAAACCCTTACATGTTCCGCAGAACAAGTGCCCACTGTTAACTAATATTTTTCCAGTCAATAGTCCTCCCTTGAATCAAAAAATTAGATATCTGGTAGATTTCTCTTTGAACCAATAACATAAAATTTATTGATAGGATTATAATGACACAATATTAGAATGCCTTCAAGCCCATTTTCCTTGCTGTGTCCTCGACCAGCTGACGCTTGAGACCCTTCGTGAACGGATCCGCCAGGTTTTCCTGACTCCGAACATCGATTACTGCAATGACGCCCCTTTTTATGAGATCGTTCACTCGCTCTGTGCTTCAACCGCACAGTCCTCTTCTTCCCGTTGAAGAGTTCATTTGATGCCACTGCTGCTGCCGCCTGGTTGTCACAGTATATCAGAATCGCCGGTATCTGAGCCCCAACCATTGGAAGGTCATACATGAGCTCCCGAAGCCACTCTGCTTCATCTGCTGCAGCGTCCAATGCAAAGAATTCAGATTCCATGGAGAAGCGAGATAACATAGTCTGCTTCCTCGACTTCCACGATATAGCAGCTCTACCCATGGCGAACACATATCTACCTGTGGAATATTCGCTCTCCACCTCTGAACACCAGCTAGCATCACTGAAGCCTTCCACTACTGACGGATCTCCGCTGTAGTATAGTGCATATGTCTGAGTCTTCTTGAGATATCTCATAACACGCTTCACAGCTTTCCAATGCTTTACGCCTGGATTGCTCGTAAATCGACTCAACATTCCCACTGCAAAGGCTATGTCAGGCCTTGTGGCAGTAGTAGCGTACATCAAACTTCCGATGACGCTAGCGTACTCCAACTGCCTGACGCTCTCCTTCGAATTTGGCTCCAGTTTCAGATCACTCCTGTACGGTATATCAATAATAGGAAGATCTTGATACCCGTAGCGAGAGAGCATCTTCTCAATGTAATGAGACTGTGACAGCGCTTTTCCAGTGCCTGTCCGGATGATCTTGAGCCCCAAGATTACGTCAGCATCCCCCAAGTCCTTCATACTAAACTTGGTCGAGAGGAATTTCTTTGTCTCTGTGACGCAGCTTAAATCCGTACCTAGGATTAGCATGTCGTCCACGTATAGACAAACGATTACTCCTCTTCCGTCAGCAAACTTCGTATAGACACACTTGTCTGTTTCACTGACCCTGTAGCCATTGACCTTATCACCTTGTCAAACTTCTCATGCCACATTTTGGGAGCTTGCTTCAAACCATACAGAGACTTCATCAACTTGCAGACTTTGTCTTCCAGACCTCTGACGACAAAACCTTCTGGTTGTTGCATGTAGATCTCTTCGGTCAGCTCGCCATTAAGGAATGCCGTTTTCACATCCATCTGATGTATCACCAGCTTGTGTATTGCTGCTAAAGCAATTAACAATCTGATAGTTGTCATCCGAGCTACTGGAGCATAAGTGTCAAAGTAGTCGATCCCCTGCTTCTGAGCAAATCCCTTGGCCACTAGCCTGGCCTTGAACTTGTCAATGGTTCCATCTGCTTTCATCTTCTTCTTGAAGATCCATTTGCATCCGATGGGTCTTGCTCCTTCTGGTAGGTCGACCAATACCCATGTGTTATTGGAGGTGATTGAGTCAATCTTGTTGTCAATCGCCTCCTTCCAGAATATAGCATCTCTGGTCTTCATCGCCTCATCATAGGTAAGCGGATCTGCTTCCACATGATAGGTGACGAAGTCATCTCCGAAGTCTTTCGGCCTCCTCGCTTGCTTAGTTGACGGCTCAGCGAGTTCTGGTTCAGCTGGTGTCTCCTCGACAACAACTCCATCTTGGACTACTGGTTCGATAAAGATCTCTGTCTGCTCCGCACCCTCATTATTCTCCGGAATATCCGCGAGAACAATGTTCTTGTGCCTTGCAAACTTTTCTTCAAAATATTCAGCATCGCGAGATTCGATGATATGATTTGACTCGATATCAAGGAATCTCCGAGCATCACTCTTCTCGGCATACCCCAGGAAGATCGCCTTAGTAGTCCTTGTCCCCAGCTTCTGAATCTTTAGATCCGGGAGCTTCACATAAGCCAGGCACCCCCACACTCGAATGACATTCAGGTTGGGTCTGACTTTGAACCAGAGTTCATGAGGAGTTATGTCGGAAGTTGCATACGGCACTCTGTTCAGAATGAAAGTGGCCGTTAATGCAGCTTCTCCCCAATAGCACTTTGGGAGACCCGCAGTCAATAGCATAGAATTTATCATCTCTGTCAACGTTCTGTTCTTCCTTTCTGCTACTCCGTTGGATTGTGGAGAATACGGAGCCGTCGTCTCGTTGATGATTCCATGTTTTTTGCAGAATGATGAGAATTCATGAGACCTATATTCCCCACCTCGATCACTCCTCAGCCTCTTGAGTTGTTGTCCAGTTTGCCGTTCAGCCTCGGCCCTGAACTCCTTGAACTTCTCGAATGCTTCGTCTTTAGATTTGAGTAAATAGACGAAGGCATACTTGGAGAAGTCATCGATGAAAGTAATGAAATACTTCATCCCGGCCTTTGTAGAGAATTGTTTGAAGTCACAGATATCTGAGTGAACCAACTCCAGAAGATCTGTGCTTCGATGGACCCTGTGGAAGGGTTTCCTAGTGATCTTCGTCTGAGCACATATCTCATATTTCTCTACCTTACCCCCACACTTGGAGATAAGTCCTAGACTAGACATTTTGTTTATTCGCTTACAATGAACATGTCCTAGTCTATTATGCCACAACTCAAGAGAGTAATTCAAACTAGTGATAGCATTGACATTATTATGCTGGGTTACAACAAGCTGAATTTTGTACATTCCTTCAGTCTGAAAAGCTTTCCCGAAGAAAGTACCCTTCTTGGACATCACCATTTGGCCAGCATTGATGTCCATCCTCAAGCCTGCGTTGCAGAGCAGGCTCCCAGAGATCAGGTTCTTTGCGATTGCAGGAACATGCTTCACACCTTGAAGCGTCAGAATGTTCCCCGATGTAAGCTTCAGCTCCACCGTCCCGATCCCCAGTACTTCAGCTTGTGCCTGGTTCGCCATCATGACTTTCTCGGAAGTAGGCTCATAGGAGACGAACCAGTCCTTGTCTGAACAGACATGACATGTCGCACCAGTGTCTATCCACCAGTCCAAGTCTGCCCCCACAGTTGCAACCTGTGCTATCATGGCAACCTGATTAGTAACCAAAGAAACCTTGTTAGGCTCACCTTGCTCTTTGGGCTTGGACTTGCATTCACTTTTATAGTGACCCTTCTTGCCACAGTTGAAGCAAGTCACATGGGACTTGGACTTCTGTTGCTTGAATCCTGGACCCTTCACTTTCAGATTCGAGAAGTCCTTCTTCTTGTGGTGAGAAGCCGCCTGCTTCCCTTTGTTCTCTCTGGTGGCTTGAACCAGATTCGCCGTTGCTAGTTGCTTGGACAGGGTGTCCAACTTCTGTTGAGAGCGCATCTCGTCCTCAACATGAATCTCGCTGAGGAGATTATCCAGGCTAATCTCCATCTTCTTCCTATGCATCCTTGCATAGATGTTGCTCCATCCTGGAGGAAGTTTTGCCACGATCCCTCCAACGACGAACTTGTCGACGAGGGGCATGCTATCGTCCTCCAGTTTCTGGCGCAGCTTCAGGAACTCTTTCACTTGGGGCAGCATGGTCTTCTCGTCTTCAAAGACCCATTGTGGTATTTTTCAACCATGAACATCTTCGACCGGGCCTCGTCGTCGTCATACAGCTTCCCCACGGACTCCCAGATCTCTTTGGCAGAAGTCCTCTTTGTGTAGGACTCGGCCAGAGAGTCTTCCATGGAATTCAGGATCAGCAGCCTGCATATGCTGTTATCCTTTTTCCACTTCGTCTGCTTGCTCGTAGCAGCGGCCAGAACAGCAGCAGATCCTGTTGCTGGAACGATTGGTTCTTCCTCATCCAACACGTGATCAACATCCACGAGTTGAAGGTTCAGAGTCACCTTTCGCTTCCAGATCTGGAAGTGTTCGCCGTCGAATTTCTCCAACTTGTTAAAGCCGGTATCGACAAGCGAAGCACGAGTGTTTTCCATCGAATCGTATAGCTTTGAGATTGTTAGTCTATTTGCAAACAATCGATGGAAAAACTCAGTTGCAATCCCTAAGAAGAGATGCAAAGAATGCAGTTGCAATCCCTAAAAAAGAGATGCAAATAATGCAGTTGCAATCCCTAAAAAAGAGATGCAAATAATGCTGATTGCGTAGCCTAAACGATTAAAAAAATCGAATCGCGTTTGCAATAGCGGTTTCTCGAAGGCAACAAGAGATGATCAACAACAGTTGAGTCTCAGATTCTCGAAGGCAACAGAAAGAGGAAGGAAGAAGAAGAGCGGATCTCGCTGGGGTGTTGAACACCGGCGCTCAAAGCTATACCCGCAGTACGGATAAGCTCCCAGGAACCAGCAAGTTCAGGAGAACTTCTGGAACGCTCGTAAGTCAATATTTGAGACTTGAACGGGCTTCCTGGACTTAACAGACTCCCTCAACTCTCTTCTTGGTGCATCTTTCAAAGGAGGCCAAGGGGCTCTATTTATAGAGTGGAGTTGAGACTTCACCTCTTCTCCTATCCGATGTGGGACTAAAATACCAATACTCTAAAATAGAGTTTGATATTTTAGATCATCCCACAATCAGCATAGAAGTGTGCCAGTCCACGCCTACCCCCCGAACCCTCCCGTGCATGCACGAGACATCTTGGAGTCCGCGTCCGAGTCCGAGTCCGTACAACAAAAATTAACTTGCATCCTTGTTAGATTTAATCCTTTTTCCTTCTAGGAAAATACTTCCACATGGCACAAACTTGTGCCCCACTACACCTCATGTGCACACCTCAACACAAGCAATGCATTATATTGAGATACTCACCATTTGGTGTAGCCGATGTGGGACTATCTTTTCTAGTCCAAAGGCAAAAACACCAACAAAGAGGACATTGGGAAGATTGCTACTTCATCGTTCAAAGTGCTCATAGAGCAAATTCAAAGTCTCTTCTTCTGTTTAAAAGTCATTGATTCCCTTCCTCATAGAGGAATCTTTCTGATTTCCTTTTTTCAAGGCATTTAAAAAAAAAAAAAATAGTCGCCTTTCTTCTTTTTTTTTTCTTTTTTCTTTCTTTTTTCCATTAACATTAGCAACGGAAGGGGCTTTGCGACTGATCCCGGCATCCGACTGATCCCGGCGCCCGACTGCACCGATCCTGACAGCGCCGATCCGCGTCCGACCACGCCGATTCGTGCGCCTGACTCCGTCCATCAGCGGCAGATTCATCGGCGTTGTACAAATTTTTGTACACCCGACATCCGCTCGCCCCTTCGCGCCAGATCCGGCGCCCTTGATCTCGGCCGATTCGCCGCCGACCCCGTCCATCAGCGGCCGATTCGTCGGAGTTGTACAATATTTTTGTACACCCGACATCCGCGATGGCAGATGATCCTACGTCCAGCTACTCCGTCGCGACTGGCGGTGGCGGTGCACACAACCCAAATTTTCCTAATCCGAAGGATCAATATTTTCCGAGTTCTGCTGATCAACCAGGAAATATCATTACTCCTATTGTTTTTCATGGACCAAACTATGCTGAGTGGTCTCGGTCGATACGTCTCTCCCTGATCTCTAGGCGAAAGATCACTTTTCTGGAGGGTACTGAAGTCAAACCTGTTAATGATGCTAGCAAATTGCTTGATTGGAGATGCGTGCAAGCACTATTGGTTCAATGGGTTCTTAATACCATTGATCCGTCTCTGAAGAAATCTTTGCCGTACTTTGAAGAGGTTTATCCGTTGTGGAACTTGTTGAAAAAACGATTTGTTGTTAGCAATGGCACTCGGAAGCAACAAATTAAGGTGGCTTTGGCTGAGTGTAAACAGACGGCTTCGATGTCTGTGGAAACCTACTTTGGAAATTTACAGTCTTTGTGTCACCCTCATTTCTCGTATTTTCCGTATTTCGTATTTATACTCGTATCTGGATTTTTGGCATGTATTTTTATTTTCTCAACTTGTGGAATTTTGGTATTTCTCGTATTTTGGTTTTGGCATGGCTCGGTTTTATTGGGGATGGTTCGGTTTGGTTCGGTTTTATGCATTGGATCATCATTAGCCTACACTCCACCCTCAACACACCACAACCTCCACCATTAAAACTCCACCTACTTTTCTCTCTCCTCTTTATTCTCTCATTTATTTCTCCATCTTCTTCTTCTTCCTTCCTCCACACAACACTCTTCTCCTTCCACTCCATAGGCAAGTGCATCTTGCCACTACATGAGGACCCTCTTTTCTTTGTCCATTTGCTAGTTTAGGACATGGAGACAAACATTAGAACTTGAGTTTTTGTGATTGGAGCCCCCATTATCGTAGATCTAAGCTTTTCCTATTTTCGGATTTTGCATGGTTTGAGCTATTTATGCTGGTTTTCTATGAGTTTGATGTTTCCATGTGGAAGAGCTTTCAGTTTCACCCAAGTTGAAACTTTGGAAATCCGGATTTGGAGTTCGGATGACCAAGTTATGTTGTTTTGAAGCTTTGGGTTCAGCCATGGTGTTCTTGCTGTCTGGAGAAGACAGTGAGCAGTGTGCAGAGCTGCTTAGCTTACGCACACTGAGCTACGTGCGCTCTTTAGCGCTGCGTACGCAGGCTTGAGTACGCTTCCTGTTGGAAGTGTGTCTCCTTCAGCGTGCGTGACTTTCACGCAGCTGCTTCCTTCAGCGTGCGTGACTTTCACGAACACTGTTCCATTCAGCGTGCGTGACTTGTCACGCACACTGTTCCCTTCAGTGTGCGTGACTTTTCACGCAGCTGCTTCCTTAAGCGTGCGTGACTTTTCACGCAGCTGCTTCCTTCAGCGTGCGTGACTTTTCACGCAGCTGCTTCCTTGAGCGTGCGTGACTTTTCACGCAGCTGCTTGCTTCAGCGTGCGTGACTTTTCACGCACACTGTTCCCTTCAGCGTGCGTGACTTTTCACGCACACGCTCCTTGAGCGTGCGTGACTTTCACGCACACTGCTCTGTAGCGTGTGTGACTTTCAAGTACGCGGCTCCTTCAGTACGTGACCTTTTGTACGCTGCTCTCCTGACCCTTGTTTAACCCTTGACCCTTGGAGTTTTGGTTTTATTTTTTAAGCTTGGCTTTTCTATGACCTGTATATTGATATTTTCATTAGATATTTTACGCCCATTTTATATCCTTACGCCTTTTGTCATAAACTTGATTTTACTTAATATGTTTGGAATGACTATTGTACATGGCATGGTATGATAAGGAACTAGCATAACACGACAGTGACCCGTAGTGGTGCACTCTTGACATAAACCAACCTGACATGATAGTGGCCGTCGTGGCGCACCTGACAAGCACCCTGACATGATTTATCTTGATAACTTAACTTGACTTGCCTTGACACCGTGGGTGGCTCCTTCTTGCTTGCTTGTTAATCCACTTGTCCTGTCTTGCATCATGTCTAGGATGGGACTCCTGAGTACCACGGTCAGGAGTTCCTACTAAATGGATTAAGGTTAATAACTAGAATAACACAGTAGTCATGAAGAGATTGACACAGCTACAGGCAATCCCGTTACCTGGGCGCTCTTGGGATCTGTAGCCTGCCGTCGAGTAGGGCACATTTCCAGAACACCCGTCGAGTGTTGCACCCTCTAAGTCACCTAAGGGTACATTTGTCTTCTGGGCGATGTACCCCTGAATTCAACCCTAATCTTTCGTCCTGGGTTAGCCTGGATGGTCTGCAGGGCTTGTGGCTGTGGAATTATCTCATGCTTGTTAGTAATTAGGCATGTGATAACCCTAGTTAGTTAAAGTAGTAAGCCGTAGTATCTGCTTGGCCGTGATTGATTGAATGAGGTATAACCAGTATAGTCATATCTTGATCCAGTACAAGATTGTTCCCTGTCTTGATTTATTGCATTACTTAACTTGCCGATAAATGGTGGAAAACCAAGCTCTGCAGATGAAGGGTTACAACCCGGTCCTTGTTTGGTTTAGGGTTGTAACCTGGCTATCGAATAGTTCCATGGTTATCTCATCGTATATCATCCTGACATGTTTTCATAATCTAGTTTTAATATCAGATTTTTCTTATGTTGATTGCTGGCTTTTGTTCTTATTTCGTGGCCCCCTTGTGGCACTTGCTCTTTCTGGGGTTGACCCAGCTGGTTTTGTGTGGCCAGATTTCGGAGCAGCTCCCGAGGATCTACCAAGCTTCCAGCCCAATGGTGAACACTAGACGGAATCAGGGCCAAGAGTGGGTTTTCTATTTTGTTTCGCTCACTCTATTGTAAAAAATTATTCTTTGAGGCGTTTAGCCGACGAGCCCCTGTTAGCTCGAGCACTTTTACTTACTGTCTGCCTACGGGCTGTAAGCATGATTAACAAATCCTAGGGTTGATCATGCATGACTTAAACTCTTGCTAGTCCTCGTATTCTGTACAACTAGCTTCATGATCAGCTGATATGTAATATTTGGGACGCCTTTTATTGTATATTGGTGGTCAAACATCTTGTAATTATATTACTTGCTTGAGATTGAGACAATAGGCTTGACCTTAAGAGACTGTTGGCTTGTAGTAAACCCTCATATCTAGACAGCCGTGACCGTATAGTTAAGATGTATTCTATTTCAATATACGTAGCTGGCTATGTCTGCCCCCGCTCTCCAGTATTCTGGTTCTGGGGCGTGACACTTTGTGGGATGAACAAGCTGCTTATTTCCTATTGCCTTCTTGTACCTGTGGTGAACTTGCTGCAAAGCTACAGGCTATGAGGGATGAAGATCACTTTCAGGACTTTATGTATGGGTTGAATGCTGAGTTGTATGGTCATATCCGATCTAATCTTCTCGCTCAGGATCCTCAGCCAAGTTTAGATCGGACATACCAGGCAATCCGTGAGGAGGAGGATATGCAAAAATCTCAGGTCCAATCCGCTACTGAGGAGGTGATGGCGCTGGCTATCCAGACTTCACCTCGTATTTCTACTACTTCTAATAGTAGAACCTCAGATTCCAGGGACAAATCAGGTATAATAGTACTCATTACAAGAAAACAGGTCATGATGTTGGCACTTGCTTTGTCAAGATTGGCTATCCAGAGTGGTGGGAGACTCGTCCTCGGCGTGAGGGCGGACGTGGTGCTGGTGGTGGCAGAGGCCCGGCACCACCACTGAGACGTGATGGGAGACGTGGTGCTGGCGGAGCAGGGGTGGTTCATCATGTCGCCGCTACTGGTCATGGTGTCCCTGCTGGTCTTGCTGGAAGTTCGACGGATATGATGCATGGAGGGTATCCTTCACCACTCTCAGGTGAACAATGGCAGAAACTGATGAGCTTGTTGGGTAACGACAGTTCTTCCAACCCTGGTTCTTCAAACTCTGATCGTCTGATGGGTAAGAATTCTTCTGTCCCTTGGATATTCGATACTGGGGCTACTCTTCATGCGACAGGCTCTCGTGACTGTTTAGTTGATTGCTTTGAGGGCCCTGTCCGTCTTGTGATTTTGCCTGATGGGAGCACTATTGAAGCTGTTCTGAGAGGCAAAGTATTTTTGACTGCTTCGTTGGTGTTGACGGATGTTCTTTATGTTCCGACATTGACTTGCAATTTGATCTCTGTCTCCCAATTGATTGGTGCCAGAAATTGTGATATGTTATTTACTCCTGATTTGTGTTTGTTCAGGACCGAAGTACGAGGATGGTGATTGGGGCAGGTGAACAACGGGGTGGACTTTACTTCTTGGGGGAGGTTCCAGCTTCTTTGGCTTCGGTGATCCTGGCATGCAAAGAGAGTGATTCCGAGGTTTGGCATAGTAGACTGGGGCATCCTTCAGATAAAGTAATGCAGACTTTACCTTTTCTCTCTGGTAGTGGTGTGTTTTCTCATAAGGCTTGTGATATTTGCCATCAAGCTAAACAGACTCGTGATGCCTTTCCTGATAGTAATAGTCGTGCTTCGAGATGCTTTGAACTTATACACTGTGATCTGTGGGGACCATATAGTATTCCGTCATCTAATGGGGCACAATATTTTTTGACTTTGGTGGATGATTTTTCTAGAGCTGTTGGGTTGTTTTATTGACAGATAAGTGTGCTGTTTATTCTGCGTTTCTTAAATTCATTGCTATGGTGAAGCGTCAGTTTGGGGCTGATATCCGTCGAGTGCGGAGTGACAATGGCACTGAATTTAATTGTTTACGAGATTATTTTTTATCTCAAGGTATATTGTTCCAAACATCCTGTGTTGGGACACCTCAACAGAATGGAAGGGTGGAAAGAAAACATCGACATATTTTAAATGTCGTCAGGGCCTTGCGATTTCAGGGTTCTCTTTCCGTAGATTTTTGGGGGGAATGTGTTCTGGGTGCATGTTATTTGATAAATAGGACCCCTTCTAGTATCTTGCATTTTAAGTCTCCTTATGAAGTTTTATATGGTTCGGCCCCTTCGTATGATCTACGTATTTTTGGTTGTCTGTGCTATGCGTATGATTTGAAATCCCGACATGATAAATTTGCCAGCAGGAGCAGAAAATGTATCTTTGTTGGGTATCCACTTGATAAAAAGGGATGGAAACTGTATGATTTGGAGACTGGTGAATTTTTGTGTCCCGTGATGTTACTTTTTATGAAAAAGAATTTCCTGGGTATGTGTCACCCCCAATTTTTTCAAATTAGGGGTATTTTCGTCATTTTCAAGTTTTAAAATATTTTAGGAATTTTATTTCTTTTTATATGATTTTAGGAATTTATTTGAGTCGGTTTGAATTTTATCCAATTCGGACCCAATTTGGAGACCCGGGTAGCCTGGACCCTAGTGGGACCCCCATACTAGCTGGGCTTAGCCCACATACCATCATGATTAGGTTAGAAACCATAAACCCTATTTTCCATGGCTTAATTAGTCAATCTAGAGACTTAATTAATCGTTTAGAATCAAACCGAGTTGAACCGAACCAACCCGAATTCAATTAAAACCAAACTTGGATTAATGGGTTGTGGGCTATTGGATCCCAACCCAATAGCCCAAGGGGAAGTGGCCGGCCATGACTTGGAGGTCCCCCCCCCCTTTGTCTTCTCCACAAAGTCATCTCCCTCTCTCTTTCTCAAATTCTCTCTCCAAGCTCTCTCTCTCCAAACTCCATTAGGTATGCCATTAAAACCTCCATTTATTACTCCTTTTCAATTAAGTTATTTACATTAAGTGTAGAGAATTGAATTCTCTACACTTTGCCCCCACTATTGTAGGTTTCTCTCTAGAATTTAGTTAGTGTTAATTTAGGGGTTTTTATATGGTATATATATATATATATATATATATATATATATATATATATATATATATATATATATATATATATATATATATATATATATATATATATATATATATGTGTATGTATAGATATATATGTAGGGTGTTATATGTATGTATGTATTTGTGTGTGTGTGTGTAGAGAGTGGTGGGAAGAGGATGAGAGTGGTGGTGTGGTTGTGAGTGGTGGTGTGGTTGTGTGTGGTGGTGTGTGTGTGGTTGTGTATGTATATATATATATAGGTATATGTGTATTTGTAAATGTATATATATATATATATGTATGTATATATAAAATGTATACGTGTGTGTGTGTATATATGTAGAGGTGTATGTGTATATATATATATATATATAGATGGGAGGAGAGGATTAGATATAAGGTTATATATGTATATATATAGATAGATAGATATATAGATAGGTATATATATAGGTATATATATATATAAGAGATGGGAGGAGTGAAGGGAAGAAGTAGGAGTTAGAGGGAGGAGAGAGCAACAGCTGCAGGAGCTAAGCAGCAGCAGCAGCAGAGCTAAGCAGCAGCAGCAGCAGCAGCAGAGCTAAGCAGCAGCAGCAGCAGCAGGCTAGCTGCAGCAGCAGCTAGCAGTGGCAGCAGTAGGGGCTGCCCTTGGCAGCTCCCCCCCAATTCACCCCCCTATACACCCTAAACCCCCCTAGTACGTAGGTATATATATATGTATATATGTAGGTAGATATATATGTATATATATGTATGTATAGATAGATAAATGGATGGTTAGATAGGAGAAGTTTAGAAAAGTTAGAATAGAAAGTTGAGAAGAATTAGAGAAGAGGGAAACTAGAGAAGTTAGGAAATTTAAGAAGAATAGGAAGGAGGAGTAAGAAGAAGAATTAGAGAAGAAGAAGATTAGAGAAGTTGAGAGAAGAAGAACTAGAATTAGAGAAGTTAAGAGGAGAATTAGAATGGGACTAAAAGGAGGATTTTTGGTAGAATCGAGTTAGAGGGCGAATTTGAGCCCGGAGCATCGGATCGCGATGAAACTTGACATGGGCCTAGGGTACGTGATTTAGATTTTGCGGGTAAGCTCTCGGGTGGAAATCGGAGTCGTAGGGCGCCGGTATCACGCCGTGTCAGTGCGTATCTCGAAATCTTCGAGATATCTGCAACGGGCCGTAAGGTGGACTAGACGTCTACTTTACTTAGGTATTATGGTAGATAACGAACCTATAGGATAGTACCCTACTACCCTAGGGAGATCGGGTCAAAATAACTAGCGTAGGTAGGCTAACGGGGTTATCGCCGAGGGTAGAATTTTACCCTTAAAAAGGGTAAAATAGGAATTTGGCCCACGGCCAAGATTCGAGTTTCCAAGTCCAAGATGGACTTGGATATGGATTGTATAGGTTGGCAATAAGCAGATTTAGCCATCTAAACCTAGTCTTGGACCCGGTTGACCACGGTTGACTTTTTGGACTAAAAGTCAACTATGAGTCAACTCTTTACCCAAATTAGTTCCAAATTCAATTTAACTTGGACAGTTGACTAAAAGTCAACTATTAGTCACCAGTGACCTAGGGTTGACCTAGAGTTGACCTAGAGTTGATCAGAGTTGACCTGTTGACCAAAAGTCAACGGTAAGCCAGTTTTTGACCTAGATTGATCCGGTTTAACTTCTAATGTTCCCCCATGACCAAGATTGACCCGACTAGACATGTCTTGACCTAGAATGACTAAATAGGATTTAATTTGATTTAACTTTACTTCCTAAACTTAGTATTGATACGTCTTGTTCTCTATAGGTCCTCGAGACACTGCGGTTGATCCAGTCGACGTATTTTATCATCTTACAGACGAGTACATTCTCTGATACTTATTCCCAATTTATGATAACTGTTATGATTCATGTACTTAGTGTTGATATGCTTATTCCTGACACATGGTTCTCACGGATTGGTATTCTTGGATCCCGACGAGAGATGTTTTCTCCTTCTTAGGTTGGGATATATTGTGCAAGCACCCTTGTAGCTCTTGCTCGATATATGGTCACTGATTCTAGAGAAGGCTAGCTACCTTCTCATTAGAATCCCGTGCAGTGACGTGTCCTGTTTGGATCCATTCTACCAGTTGGGGTAGGGGGAGTAGTAGCGTATGCCTGTGATCATATTCCCTTGTATTCTTGAACAGTGTGAGTCATATACCGCACTTATGACTTGCCAGGCCGATTCTCGACAGGTACCCAAGCCGATCACAAGCTGAAACTACTACTCACACACATTGAATATATAGCTTGCCTTGATTTGTGTACATGCCATGATCCCGTTCTATTCTTCTTGTTCTAGCTCTAGCTTTACAGCTTACCATGCCATGATACATACATGTACACTCCATGATTCATTGTATATGCTCTATTTACAGTCTTATAGCTTTTATTCTATCTTGAGATCTGTTATGAGATATATGTACTAGTTCCATCCTGACTGGACTGTTGATAAAATATTACAGATTTCGACGAGAAAGATTGTAGTACCTACTACGGTCCGGACGACGTAGTGGGCCTAGACTTGGTCCCGCAGGGCGTAGCTCCGCCTGACGAGACCATACCACTTGTATAGTTTAGAGTAGGTCTTTGTACTGGACTTAGTATCCAGTTACTTTTTGAGACTGTATTACTTTTGAGTCTGTATTATATTTGGACTGTATTTAGAGACCGGACATTGTATATTATTTGTTTCTGGACTTGACAGGTTATATATTATTGTCTTGTTGTCCTTATCTTTCAGTCTTTACTTTTCGTCTTAGAGTTGTGATTGAGCATTATATATATTCATTGCTTGTCCTTCGTTCGGAGTTGACTATATTCTCGACAGGTTTTGTTATATATATAAACTGTTGTCAGACTAGAAAATACACAGCGTTCCACGCCGTTTTTCCGGTGAGGGCTGGGCGTTGTCGCGTCACGTGCCCTTTTAGCGGGTGCGGGTCGTGACACGTTTTAGTGGTGGCCCATGCAGGTCCTGAAGTCGCAATTAGTGCGATGTCGTAGCGGCACTCGTCTTAGAGTGTTGACTACGAGCCTGTGTTACCCATAGGAAGTAGTAGGCTAAGAGTGCTCAATCACAGTAGGATCTTTCCTTGCTTATCTTGCTTACCGTCTTTGATATTGATTTACTGCTTTCTAGCTGTCCTCCTTTGATATTGCCTTTATGTGCCATATTGATATCTTCTTCTCAATTTGTCTCCAGGATATTGATGACTCATTCTCCTGGCGAGGAGCACGGGGAGACGGAGAGGTCTGCCACCTCTGGCGGACAGGCTCCGGTCACTTCCCCGGCTGATGGGACTTCTGTTGGGGCTCTTGGAGGTACTCCTCCAGCTACCTCTATGACCGTCCCTGGGGCCATTACGGGTGCTCTTTCCGTAGTGCCAGGGGCTACAGTGGGAGCTGCCGAGGGTATTCTTCCTCCTCAACAGGGGACTCCTCCGGTGATGATGGGAGCTATTCCTCCATTGCCTCCTCTGCCCACAGACATGGGGCAGATGCTAGCGTTCTTCCACCAGGTGCTCGAGTCCCAGCGGGCTCAGCATGTGGCTCAGTTGAGGCAGACAGAGGCCATGCGCCAGGGCATGGAGGATGTACACAGATTGGCTATGGCGGCAGTGGAGCGTCAGGCTCCACAGAGGGAGGTTCAGCAGCAGCAGCCGAAGATCGGGGATATCCAGGCTTTCAAGAAGCTTGGTCCGAGGGATTTCAAGGGGACTGAGGGCATTATCTATGCTGATGACTGGCTCGAGGATATCGAGCGCCAGATGGGGGCCTGCCGCCTGGCAGCCGACCTGAGGGTCGAGGCGGTTGGGTTGCAGTTGTTAGATATTGCCCGGACATGGTTTCGGAATGAGCCGGCTCTTGCAGGAGAGGGCCATACTTGGGCAGAGTTTCGGGCCCTGTTTAGAGAGAAGTTCTTTTCCCCTACGGACAAGATTGGCCTGGTGCGGCAGTTCCAGAATCTGCAGCAGGGCAGTATGACCGTAGAGGAGTATGCGGCAGAGTTCGGCCGGCCGGGCCGATACGCCGAGTACATGGTGAGTGACCTGGTGATCCGAGCTGAGCGTTTCCGGGAGGGATTGGCATGGGATATCAAGATCCTGATCCCTTCTTTCTATGCGTCATATGCGAAGGTTTACGCGGAGGCTCGGAAGGTGGAGAGGGAGTTGGGCTTGAAGCCGAAGAGGGATCGAGATGTATTTTCTGGGGCCAGTAGCAGCGCAGGGCCTGCTAAGCGCCCTCAGCTTCAGCACCAGTCGTTCCAGCATCACCAGCAGCAGGGGCAGGCCAGAGCGTCTGTCCAGAGGAGTCAGCAGCGTCGAGGGCAGGATGATCTACCGTGCCACTTCTGCAAGAAGCCCGGTCATCTCTTCGAGTTCTGTAGGAGGAGACTGGGGCTATGTCTCTTTTGTGGTGCCGCTGGGCATCAGATGTGGGAGTGTCCCAAGAACTCCCGTGCAGCTGGAGCAGCTCAGAGGGCACCCGTTCAGAGGGCACCAGCTAGTGTGCCGGTAGTTCAGCAGAGAGGTCCGCTTCCGACTCAGCAGCAGCAGTTTGTTCAGCACCGCCAGCAGAGGGGTGGTCAGGGTAGAGCCTTTACTCTTGCAGCCGAGGAGGTGGAGCCTATTGCGGATGTTGTCGCAGGTTCTATTCTGCTCGATTCTTTTCCAGCTTTGGCCTTATTTGATTCTGGTGCTACGCACAGTTTTGTGTCTGTTTCTTTTGCTCTTAGGCACAATATTATTGCTGAATATCTGGGTAGGACTTGCAAGATTATGACTGAGAATGGCATCATCCTAGTTAATAATGTTTGCAAGGGGCGGAGAGTTTCTTTGAGAGGCCGGGAGCTGAGTGCGTGTCTGCTCGTAATGCCACTTCCGAGTTACGATGTGGTACTCGGTATGGATTGGTTAAGCACGCACCACGCTAGCATCGACTGCAGAGGGGGCAGGATTCTATTTAGGCCGCCGGGAGAGCCGGAGTATGAGTTCACCAGGGGTGCTGTGGAGCAGGGAGATGGATTCTGCGGAGCGTTGTTGGCGGGGCCGGTGTTGCCACATCCACTCATTGCTGAGTTCTTGGATGTTTTTCCCGAGGAGTTGCCCGGGATGCCGCCAGATCGTGATGTTGAGTTTTCTATAGATCTAGTGCCGGGTGCTGAGCCTATCTCCCAGCACGTCTATAGAATCAACAACAGCGAGTTAGCAGAGCTGAAGAAGCAGGTCGACGAGCTGGAGGACAAGGGCTTTATTCGATCTAGTTCTTCACCTTGGGGCGTGCCAGTTCTTTTCGTCCCCAAGAAGGATGGTACGGTACGTCTGTGTATTGATTACAGGGCGCTCAACAACCTTACCATCAAGAACAAGTATCCTCTGCCGAGGATTGATGACTTGTTCGACCAGTTGAGCGGCGCGAGGGTGTTCTCGAAGATCGACTTGCGTGCCGGGTACCATCAGCTGAAGGTGAAGCGGGATAACATTCCGAAGACTGCCTTTCGGACTCGCTATGGCCAGTATGAGTATACCGTCATGCCGTTTGGGTTGACCAACGCCCCGGCGGTATTCATGAACTTGATGAACAAGGTATTTCACCAGTACCTTGACAAGTTCGTGGTGGTCTTCATTGATGACATTCTCATCTACTCGAAGACACCAGAGGAGCACGAGGAGCACCTGAGGATTATGTTGGACACTCTCAGGAGGGAGCAGCTGTATGGGAAGCTGTCCAAGTACGAGTTCTTCTTGGATCGCGTGGAGTTCTTAGGCCATGTTGTCTCTAGCGAAGGGATTTCAGTGGATCCGAAGAAGATTTCTGCAGTGGAGTCCTGGTCGACGCCGAGCTCAGTGGCAGAGGTTCGGATTTTTCTGGGTCTGGCAGGTTACTACCGGAGGTTCGTGCAGGACTTTTCCAGGATTGCCCAGCCGATGACCCGCCTTACCAGGAAGGACGAGGAGTTTGTTTGGTCCGATGAGTGCCAGGCCGCCTTCGAGGAGCTGAAGGCGAGGTTGACTACGGCTTCTATCTTGACGCTGCCATCTGGATCTGGTGGTTATACGATCTACAGTGATGCTTCAGGACGGGGTTTGGGTTGTGTGCTTCAGCAGCACGGGAAGGTAATTGCCTATGCATCTAGGCAGTTACGTCCTCATGAGAGGAATTACCCTACCCACGATCTGGAGCTGGCAGCGGTCATCTTTGCTTTGAAGCTGTGGAAACACTATCTGTACGGAGAGCGAGTTGAGATCTATATAGATCACAAGAGCTTGAAGTACGTGTTTACCCAGAAGGAGCTGAATATGAGGCAGAGGCGATGGTTAGAGCTGATGAAGGATTTTGATATATCCTTACAGTACCATCCGGGGAAGGCCAACGTGGTCGCGGATGCTTTGAGCAGATATCCCGTGGCTATGTGTTTGACGATGGATCGTCACCTTCTGGCAGATCTGGAGAGCTTGGGCATAGAGGTGATAGTTCCTGGGTTCGAGGCACAGATGTGGGGTCTGCAGGTGCAGTCGGAGCTGATGGACAGAGTCAGGGCAGCTCAGTTTGAGGATAAAGCTCTGAGAGTCATCAGGGAGCAGGTCCAGATAGGGCTGTTGGATGAGTTCTCTTTAGCAGGGGATGGGTCGTTGAGGCATGGTACCAGATTGAGCGTGCCGAGCGGAGGACTTCGGGAGGAGGTTCTTCAGGAGGCGCACCGTTCTCAGTACTCTATGCATCCCGGAGCCAACAAGATGTATAGAGACTTGAGACAGCATGTTTGGTGGTATGGCATGAAACGTGAGGTGGCTCAGTTCGTGTCGAGATGTTTAGTGTGCCAGCAGGTGAAGGCCGGAAGGCAGAGACCCGGTGGATTGCTCCAGCCACTCCCCATTACTGAGTGGAAGTGGGAGCATATCACTATGGACTTTGTATCTGGGCTTCCGCGCTCTCCAGGAGGGAAGGATGCGATTTGGGTCATTGTTGATCGATTGACCAAATTGGCCCACTTTTTGCCTTTCAAAGTGGGTTTGTCGACGGAGAGGTTGGCCGAGATGTATGTGCGGCAGATAGTCCGATTACACGGGGTGCCAGTGAGTATTGTCTCGGATCGGGACAGCCGATTCACTTCCCACTTCTGGCAGAGTTTGCAGCTTAGCTTGGGCACATCGCTCAAGTTCAGTACAGCATATCACCCCCAGACAGACGGGCAGTCGGAGAGGACGATTCAGATCCTCGAGGATATGCTGCGTACCTGTGTCTTGGACTTCGGGGGATCTTGGGAGGACCATCTTCACTTGGTAGAGTTTGCTTACAACAACAGCTACCAAGTCAGTATAGAGATGTCACCTTTCGAGGCTCTATACGGACGGAGGTGTCGTACTCCCTTGTCTTGGGATGATGTCGGTGAGAGGGTTTTGCTTGGCCCAGAGATGGTGGTAGATGCTGCAGAGAAGGTCAGGGTTATCAGAGATAGACTTCGGGTGGCGCAGGATAGGCAGTGGCATTGGGCCGATAGCCATCGGAGGCCATTGGAGTTTGAGGTATAGTTTAGATTTTTCTAGTATTTGAGTCTGATTGTGATTGTTTTAGATCAAGCTCTAAGTCTTGTGTTTTGTTCTAGGTTGATGATCTTGTCTTTCTGCGAATTTCTCCAACGCGTGGCACGATTCGTTTTGGTGGCGGCGGGAAGCTTAGTCCACGATATATCGGACCATTCCGTATCCTGGGCAGGGTCGGTGCAGTGGCTTACCGACTGGAGTTACCGCCTGCACTAGAGGGAGTGCACAGTGTGTTCCACGTGTCGCAGCTGAGACGGTACGTGGCAGATCCCAGTCACGTCTTAGACCACTCGGAGATCGTAGTGGGACCGACACTCAGCTACCCAGAGAAGCCGGTCGAGATCTTGGACCGAAGAGAGAAGGTGCTCCGGAACCAGGTCATTCCCTTGGTTCGCGTTGCATGGAGACACCACTCTCCAGGTGAGTCCACCTGGGAGAGAGAGGACGACATGCGGGAGCGATTCCCATATCTCTTCGAGCCTTGAGGTAAATTTCTTTCTTCTCTTCATTGTTCTGTTCATGATTGCTGTGTTAGCCCTCATTCAATTTCGAGGACGAAATTTTTTAAGGAGGGTAGATTTGTCACCCCCAGTTTTTTCAAATTAGGGGTATTTTCGTCATTTTCAAGTTTTAAAATATTTTAGAAATTTTATTTGATTTTATATGATTTTTAGGAATTTATTTGAGTCGGTTTGAATTTTATCCAATTCGGACCCAATTTGGAGACCCGGGTAGCCTGGACCCTAGTGGGACCCCCATACTAGTTGGGCTTAGCCCACATACCATCATGATTAGGTTAGAAACCATAAACCCTATTTTCCATGGCTTAATTAGTCAATCTAGAGACTTAATTAATCGTTTAGAATCAAACCGAGTTGAACCGAACCAACCCGAATTCAATTAAAACCAAACTTGGATTAATGGGTTGTGGGCTATTGGATCCCAACCCAATAGCCCAAGGGGAAGTGGCCGGCCATGACTTGGAGGTCCCCCCCCTTTGTCTTCTCCACAAAGTCATCTCTCTCTCTCTTTCTCAAATTCTCTCTCCAAGCTCTCTCTCTCCAAACTCCATTAGGTATGCCATTAAAACCTCCATTTATTACTCCTTTTCAATTAAGTTATTTACATTAAGTGTAGAGAATTGAATTCTCTACACTTTGCCCCCACTATTTGTAGGTTTCTCTCTAGAATTTAGTTAGTGTTAATTTAGGGGTTTTTATATGGTATATATATATATATATATATATATATATATATATATATATATATATATATATATATGTATATATATATATATATATATGTAGGGTGTTATATGTATGTATGTATTTGTGTGTGTGTGTGTGTAGAGAGTGGTGGGAAGAGGATGAGAGTGGTGGTGTGGTTGTGAGTGGTGGTGTGGTTGTGGTTGTGTATGTATATATATATATATAGGTATATGTGTATTTGTAAATGTATATATATATGTATGTATATATAAAATGTATACGTGTGTGTGTGTATATATGTAGAGGTGTATGTGTATATATATATATAGATGGGAGGAGGGGATTAGATATAAGGTTATATATGTATATATATAGATAGATAGATATATAGATAGGTATATATAGGTATATATATATAAGAGAGATGGGAGGAGTGAAGGGAAGAAGTAGGAGTTAGAGGGAGGAGAGAGCAGCAGCTGCAGGAGCTAAGCAGCAGCAGCAGCAGCAGCAGCAGCAGCAGGCTAGCTGCAGCAGCAGCTAGCAGTAGCAGTGGCAGCAGTAGGGGCTGCCCTTGGCAGCTCCCC
The DNA here is from genome assembly GCA_029216955.1 of Iris pallida. Taxonomy (NCBI): domain Eukaryota; kingdom Viridiplantae; phylum Streptophyta; class Magnoliopsida; order Asparagales; family Iridaceae; genus Iris; species Iris pallida. The sequence continues at coordinate 4,272,937 of JANAVB010022200.1, forward strand.
CCCAATTCACCCCCCTATACACCCTAAACCCCCCTAGTACGTAGGTATATATATGTATATATGTAGGTAGATATATATGTATATATATGTATGTATAGATAGATAAATGGATGGTTAGATAGGAGAAGTTTAGAAAAGTTAGAATAGGAAGTTGAGAAGAATTAGAGAAGAGGGAAACTAGAGAAGTTAGGAAATTTAAGAAGAATAGGAAGGAGGAGTAAGAAGAAGAATTAGAGAAGAAGAAGATTAGAGAAGTTGAGAGAAGAAGAACTAGAATTAGAGAAGTTAAGAGGAGAATTAGAATGGGACTAAAAGGAGGATTTTTGGTAGAATCGAGTTAGAGGGCGAATTTGAGCCCGGAGCATCGGATCGCGATGAAACTTGACATGGGCCTAGGGTACGTGATTTAGATTTTGCGGGTAAGCTCCCTGGTGGAAATCGGAGTCGTAGGGCGCCGGTATCGCGCCGTGTCAGTGCGTATCTCGAAATCTTCGAGATATCTGCAACGGGCCGTAAGGTGGACTAGACGTCTACTTTACTTAGGTATTATGGTAGATAACGAACCTATAGGATAGTACCCTACTACCCTAGAGAGATCGGGTCAAAATAACTAGCGTAGGTAGGCTAACGGGGTTATCGCCGAGGGTAGAATTTTACCCTTAAAAAGGGTAAAATAGGAATTTGGCCCACGACCAAGATTCGAGTTTCCAAGTCCAAGATGGACTTGGATATGGATTGTATAGGTTGGTAATAAGTAGATTTAGCCATCTAAACCTAGTCTTGGACCCGGTTGACCACGGTTGACTTTTTGGACTAAAAGTCAACTATGAGTCAACTCTTTACCCAAATTAGTTCCAAATTCAATTTAACTTGGACAGTTGACTAAAAGTCAACTATTAGTCACCAGTGACCTAGGGTTGACCTAGAGTTGACCTAGAGTTGACCAGAGTTGACCTGTTGACCAAAAGTCAACGGTAAGCCAGTTTTTGACCTAGATTGATCCGGTTTAACTTCTAATGTTCCCCCATGACCAAGATTGACCCGACTAGACATGTCTTGACCTAGAATGACTAAATATGATTTAATTTGATTTAACTTTACTTCCTAAACTTAGTATTGATACGTCTTGTTCTCTATAGGTCCTCGAGACACTGCGGTTGATCCAGCCGACGTATTTTATCATCTTACAGGCGAGTACATTCTTTGATACTTATTTCCAATTTATGATAACTGTTATGATTCATGTACTTAGTGTTGATATGCTTATTCCCGACACATGGTTCTCACGGATTGATATTCTTGGATCCCGACGAGAGATGTTTTCTCCTTCTTAGGTTGGGATATATTGTGCAAGCACCCTTGTAGCTCTTGCTCGATATATGGTCACTGATTCTAGAGAAGGCTAGCTACCTTCTCATTAGAATCCCGTGCAGTGACGTGTCCTGTTTGGATCCATTCTACCAGTTGGGATAGGGGGAGTAGTAGCGTATGCCTGTGATCATATCCCCTTGTATTCTTGAACAGTGTGAGTCATATACCGCACTTATGACTTGCCAGGCCGATTCTCGACAGGTACCCAAGCCGATCACAAGCTGAAACTACTACTCACACACATTGGATATATAGCTTGCCTTGATTTGTGTACATGCCATGATCCCGTTCTATTCTTCTTGTTCTAGCTCTAGCTTTACAGCTTACCATGCCATGATACATACATGTACACTCCATGATTCATTGTATATGCTCTATTTACAGTCTTATAGCTTTTATTCTATCTTGAGATCTGTTATGAGATATATGTACTCGTTCCATCCTGACTGGACTGTTGATAAAATATTACAGATTTCGACGAGGGAGATTGCAGTACCTACTACGGTCCGGACGACGTAGTGGGCCTAGACTTGGTCCCGCAGGGCGTAGCTCCGCCTGACGAGACCATACCACTTGTATAGTTTAGAGTAGGTCTTTGTACTGGACTTAGTATCCAGTTACTTTTTGAGACTGTATTACTTTTGAGTCTGTATTATATTTGGACTGTATTTAGAGACCGGACATTGTATATTATTTGTTTCTGGACTTGACAGGTTATATATTATTGTCTTGTTGTCCTTATCTTTCAGTCTTTACTTTTCGTCTTAGAGTTGTGATTGAGCATTATATATATTCATTGTTTGTCCTCCGTTCGGAGTTGACTATATTCTCGACAGGTTTTGTTATATATATAAACTGTTGTCAGACTAGAAAATACACAGCGTTCCACGCCGTTTTTCCGGTGAGGGCTGGGCGTTGTCGTGTCACGTGCCCTTTTAGCGGGTGCGGGTCGTGACAGTATGGCTCTGCTAGCGAGATGTCCTCTGCGACACGCCATACATCTGTTGAGGTGCCGGGAGACGATATAGAGGCTTTTGGTATGGGGTCGGCTACGGTTGCTGAGGCCGGAGTGGTTGCTGGTGGCTCGACACCGACTGGCAAGGATGCACAGGTCGGTGCAGAAGTATTGACAGGAGAGTCCGCTGAGGGTGATGCGAATACTACTAATGATACAGGGGATACAGTGTTGCCAGAGGTGCCCGACGAGGTAGTATTGGGAAGTGGTATGAGAAAGAAATCACAGCCAGTGCGATTACAGGATTTTGTGACGAATGTTGTTCGAAGTAAAAGTCCTCCCCTTCACCACAGTTTATCTGTTTCCGTCACTTCCTCAGGTACTTCGTATCCTCTAACACAATTTCTAAGTTGTGACATATTTACTGCTGGACACAGAGATTTTCTTGCAGCCATCACTGCAGGTGTTGAGCCTACTTTATATCGCCAGGCCTCGCGAGATTCAGGTTGGCGCACGGCTATGCAAACTGAAATACAGGCTCTGGAAGATAATGGGACATGGAGTCTTGTCGATTTGTCTCCTGGGAAGAAAGTATTGAGAAGTAGATGGGTGTACAAAATAAAGTACAAATCTGACGGCAGTATTGAGCGCTTAAAGGCACGGCTAGTTGTGTTTGGTAATCATCAGGTTGAGGGGATCGACTATTCAGAAACATTTGTCCCGGTAGCTAAGATGCCTACAGTTCGGACGTTCTTGGCTGTTGCAGCTGTGAAAGGCTGGACTTTGTACCAGATGGATGTGCACAATGCTTTTCTTCATGGAGATCTGACAGAAGAAGTATATATGAAGTTGCCGCCAGGTTTTTCGCATAGTGAACCCAACAAAGTGTGTCGCCTGCATAAGTCTCTATATGGATTGAAACAGGCACCACGTTGGTTCGCTAAGCTTACTGCTTCTCTGATATCCTATGGATTTATTCAATCACATTCCGATTATTCTATTTTCTTTTTTTTTTAAGGGGAAGATAGAGTTGCATGTTTTGATCTATGTGGATGATATGATTGTGTCTGGTAATGACACATGTGCTTTAGATGCTTTCAAAAAGTACCTTAGTTCTTGCTTTCACATGAAGGACCTTGACGTGTTGAAGTACTTTCTTGGCATAGAGGTGGCTCGGAGTGCGGAAGAAATTTTCTTGTGTCAAAGGAAGTATGTGCTTTGGACATCATTTCAGAATGCGGTTTGATGGGGTCTCGCCCTGCTGGTTTTCCCATGGAGCCCAATCACAAGCTGGCAGAATCGACTAGTCCAAGGATGGCGGATGTAGAGACTTATCGGAGGCTGGTTGGGAGGTTGATTTATCTATCATTTACTCGTCCTGACTTGGCCTATGCCGTGCATATCTTGTCTCAATTCTTACAGGAGCCTCGACAAGATCATTGGCATGCTGCTTTGAGAGTTGTCAGATATCTCAAAAATGCACCAGGACAGGGTATTCTTTTGAAAACTGATTGTGATCTCCGTCTTTCTGGTTGGTGTGATTCCGACTGGACAAGTTGTCCCTTGACTCGCCGCTCTGTTACAGGCTGGTTGGTGTTTCTGGGGGGGTCTCCTATTTCTTGGAAGACCAAGAAGCAATCAACTGTTTCCCGATCTTCCGCTGAAGCTGAATACCGATCTCTTGCTGCGCTTGTTTGTGAGTTAAAATGGTTGAAGGAGTTATTGGTGTGTTTGGGCGTTCGCCAGGAGTCTGCTATGTCGGTGTATTGTGACAGTCAGTCAGCCCTGCACCTGGCTCAGAACACGGTATTTCATGAGCGCAGTAAGCATATTGAGGTGGATTTGCATTTTGTTCGCGATGCTATTAGAGATGGCACCGTCATAGCCTCGCATGTTCCTACTTCTTCTCAACTGGCTGACATCTTCACCAAGCCCCTTGGAAAGCAAGTGTTTGATTCTTTTCTTCCCAAGTTGGGCATTTGTGACTTGCATGCTCCAACTTGAGGGGGGGTGTTAGATTATATTTGTAATGTAAATATGGCCCATACCCATAAGCCCAAATGTAGACACTATATATATTGTAACAAACCCTAGCAATAAGAACAATGAGAACAAGGCATTATTATTTCCTACAATCACTCTCTTTCTCGCTTTCTATTTTCTATCACTTGTAGGAGAGTAACAAGGACAGATACTGGAGCAAGTCGTGTACACGTCACATGGAATCGAATGCTTTCTTATCTCCAAGGAAAAAAAATTGAGATGCATATCATGTTAACGTAGCCTAAAGGTTTTGGATGGGAACGTCAGGAAAAAAAGAAGAAGGGAAAACGACTCGTTACATCTTAGGGAAAGAAGGCTACAGAATGATATAGGAACGTGAGATGCCGAATAAAAGGGATGGATTGATCATGATGTCCCCTCCCTACATTGATACTGTGTCTAAGTAAGTGGTGGTGGACCAAATATAGTATGGGTTCATGGTTTTGGAGAGAGGAGAGAATATCTTAATTATCATGTAAAGTGCAAAAGGATTTACTTTTGTTGTTCTTTCACCAGAAATTTACTGGTGAAGTAGCTTGGAGAATACATGAAATGAGCATGGCTTCTGCAATATATTTTCCACGTCTCTACCGACTAACACAAGTATTGTATTAATGTTATTAAATATTTTATCTATATAACAAAATATAGTTGGAGTCGTCTTTTTTCCACAGGAGATATAAGATTATTTAGTAATAGGGTCTCACATAATAGTTGATATTAGAATTTGGATTTTCAAATTATCCAACGTTAGTGTTTGGATTTCCAAATCACTGTTAACTAGCCAATATGCATGAACTGTGATTTGGAAACCCAAACACTAACGTTGGAAAATTTGGAAATCCATACCCTAATATCAACTATCATATGAGACTTTATTACTAAATATCCCAAAAAGTTATTAGTAAATCAGATAAGTATAGGAAGATACATGAAACACATACAGGGTCCCAAGGGAATGGGTTGTCATAGTCGGAGCAAAATTTGGTTGCCCTTTGTCCTTGACATCAAAAGAAGATATCAAAAAATTAATGGCAAGCGGGATTGGCAGCGATGTCGAAGTCTCCGATTTGAGTTCGGATTCCTAGTCCCTCTCCTTGAGCTACTCAAGACCTTCGTAGTGGTAACTCAAAATATGGGCTTAGTAGATTGCTAGTTGAATTGGCATAGAGGAGTTGGGGTGGACCGCGAGAGATTTATTGGCGGAGAGGTGGGCAGGGACGGATCCAGAAATTAAAATTGGGGTGGGCTACAATGGATTCGGATAAACTAGAGGTGGCTAACATATATTAAAAAAAAATCAAAACTGAAAAAATATAAGAAAAAAAAGAGTTAAATTTTTTTTTTTGGGTGGGGTGGAGCCCACCCCACCCCTATGCTGGATCCGCCCCTGGAGGTGGGGACTTAGGAACCTGGTGATTACCCTAATCGGAGGGTTGTCCAAGTCCCATGACTTATCTGACTTATCCCCGGGCCAGACCTGCACATATAAAAAGTGTTACAATTAAAAGCAAGTGATCGTTTCCGACAAAATATAAGTGTCACGATTAAAAAAAAATGGTTGGGAATATGACTATTCCATCTTTTGATCCGGCGATATGAGTGTATCTGTATAACCTCGTCACTCTCCATTGTCATAAGATCCATTGATTTCAAGCAGAATTTGCCTCCCATGCATTACCAATCAAATGTCCTATGCTTTATAGAAAGCAATTCTTAGTTCTGTAGCCCTAGTAAGCAGCAGTTATTCATGGTAGACAAACTAAGTTGTTAAGCCCCTCGCCATGCCCATTGCCCCCTTCACATTAGTTGGTCCTCTCTGATGGGAAAGAAGCGCGGAAACCTTTTCCCAAACAGGAGAGTACCTGCGAGAGGACCGAGCAATACAACGCACGAATCCAGAAACAAACATACAAAAACGAATCACGCAGACACAGAGAATTTTTGACGTGGAAAACCCTTGCGGGAAAAACCACGGGACGATCGGAGTCCAACTCTGAGAAGCCTCCACTAATGGAATAGAAGAATTACACCCTTTACAAACTCCTCCCGATCCAAATCGGATCCCCACAACACTCAGAGATAAGAACAATGATTACAAGGCTACGAAGAGCGAGAACGACGAGTAGAGATTACCCAAATACGAACTCCTTCGAAAAGCGACCTTCAATCCTCCGTCTTCTTCTCCGAAGTTGCAATGGCACTCTTGCCTCCTTCCTCTCTCAAACTTGTGTTGCCTTTGCGATATGTTGCACTATGAATTAGGGTTGAAAAATTCCAATATAACTCCCTAATCCCGCAGCAAACCTGAACCGTTGGATTAGATCCAGTGGTGAAAAGTCACCCTAAAATCCGCTTCAGCCCCCGACGACACAGAGTTCGGCCAGAACTCTGTGTCAAGCAAACAGCACCTAACGCCAACATTCTGGAACGGCCAGACCGAGTTCGGCCAGAACTCGGCCTGGGACCGAGTTCGGGCCGAACTCGGCAGGCCCAGGCCAGAATCTCCTTCAGGAGCAGCAGCAGCAGTAGCGACTCCGCGTCGCCTACTTCCCGAGCTTCTTCGACTCACGAATGGCGCTCGTCGCACTCCGGGGTCTTCTCCACATAGGTTGGGAACCCCACCCACTCCAACAAATCTCCCCCTTCACAATGATGGGGAGGATGTCATCATCCCGACGACCTGCCTGCAGTACTCAAACTTTCCCCTTGGTAGAATCTTCGTGAACATATCAGCTCCGTTGTCATCTGTATGAACCTTCTCAAGCTCCGCGTCCTTCTTCTCAACCACATCCCGTATCCAATGATACCGAGTCTCGATGTGCTTGGACCGGCTATGAAACGTCTGATTCTTCACAAGGTGGATCGCACTCTGACTGTCGCAAAGCAAAGTATACTGCTCTTGCTTCAGTCCCATTTCCTGCAACAGCTTCTTCATCCACAACAGCTCCTTGCAAGCCTCCGTCGCCGCAATGTACTCTGCCTCTGTCGTCGACAAGGCAACACACTTCTGCAACCGCGACTGCCACGACACTGCTCCTCCCGCAAACATCATCACGTAGCCTGAAGTCGATCGTCTCGTGTCTACATCTCCAGCCATATCAGCGTCGGTATACCCAACCAGCTTCGGCTCGTCACCACCAAAGGAAAGTCTCCAACCAGCAGTGCCATGAAGATAACGTAGAATCCACTTGACCGCACTCAGGATTTGAAAGATACCTGCTAACTGTACCAACTGCATGAGCAATATCTGGCCTCGTACCCACCATAGCATACATAAGACTTCCTACAGCTGAGGCATATGGAACCCGCTCCATATCTTCCTTTTCGTCCTCGGTAGATGGACACTGTTCCTCAGTGAGATTAAAGTGAGTCGTGAGGGGGGAACTCACTTTCTTCGACCCGTCCATCCCGAAACGCTGAAGTACCCGGTGAATGTACTTCGTTTGGGACAAGTGTAGCAGCTTGGACTCTCTCTCTCGGCTGATCTCCATCCCAAGAATAGTCTTCGCTGCGCCCAAATCCTTCATAGAGAAGGCCGCACCCAGTTGGCACTTCAACTCCGCTATCCTAGTGGCATTCCGACCCACTAATAGCATATCATCTACATAGAGCAATAAAATGATAAAATCATCATCGGTAAAATACCTCACAAATGCACAATGATCCGACGTCGTCCGTGCATAACCATGCTCCCCCATAAACGACTCGAACTTCCTGTACCACTGCCTCGGAGCCTGCTTCAGACCAAACAAGCTCTTCCTCAACCGACAGACCAAATGTGACTTGCCCTTCTCACAGAATCCCTCCGGCTGCTCCATGTACAACTCCTCCTCAAGATCACCGTGGAGGAATGCCGTCTTCACGTCCATCTGCTCGACCTCCAAGTCGAGACTGACTGCTAATGCTAGCACCACCCGAATAGACGAATGCTTGACGACAGGCGAAAAGATCTCATCATAATCCACGCCTTTTCGCTGACCGTAGCCTTTGACTACCAGCCTCGCTTTGTATCGAGGGCGAGTAGCATCATCCGTCTGCTTTACTCTGAACACCCATCGATTCTTCAAAGCCTTCTTGTCCTTTGGCAACCGCACCAGATCATAAGTGGAATTGGTGTGCAAGGAACTCAACTCCTCCTGCATAGCCTCCATCCACTCCTTCCTGTGTTCGTCTTCCATAGCCTCTGCAAAACTTTCGGGCTCTCCTCCGTCAGTCAATAGCACATACTCATCTGGTGAGTATCTCGTAGATGGTCGACGATCCCTGTCACTCCTTCTCAGTGGAGCCACTGGTGCTGGCTGTATACCGACAGCCTCCTCCCCTTCAGGAACTGCCTCCCCGGCATGCTCATCCTCCTGAGGGACACCCTGACCACCATCAGCAGGCTGATGATCAAGGTTGGGAGCAACTCCATGTACCGGCTCCCCCATAACTGGATCCTCTGCGATGTCCTCTGGAAACTGCTCGAAGCGAAATGACTCTAACTCAGGCAATTCCTCAGCCTCAGAAGGCGTCTCGGAATCCTGAGTGTTAATCATGGTCTGATCCTCGACGAACACCACGTCCCTGCTTCTGTGGAGCTTTCCTTCCACTGAGTCGTAGAGTCTATAGCCAAACTCATCCCGACCGTAGCCGACAAAGACGCATCGCCTCGTCTTCGACTTAAGTTTGGTCCTCTCGTCCTTCGGTACATGCACGAAGGCTTTACAACCAAACGCCCGCAGGTGATTGTATGACGGCTTTTTGCCGTACCATACTTTATCAGGCACATCACCCTGCAAAGGAGCACTAGGAGACAAATTAATAATATAAGCAGCTGTGAGAAGAGCCTCACCCCAATAACTGCCCGGCAAGTTTGCTTCTGACAGCAAACACCGTACCCTCTCCATCAGTGTCCTGTTCATGCGCTCCGCTACACCATTGAGCTGAGGTGTCTTGGGCGGAGTCTTCTGGTGTCGTATCCCTTGCTCTCTGCAATACGCATCAAAGGGACCAATGTATTCGCCGCCATTGTCGGACCGAACACACAACAACTTCTTGCCCGTCTTCCTTTCAACAGAGGCCTGAAACTCCTTGAAAGTAGGCAGCACCTGATCCTTGGTCTTTAAGACATAGACCCAAACTTTCCTGGAACAGTCATCAATAAAGGTTACAAAGTAAGAAGCACCACCAAGAGATTTTACCTTCATAGGACCGCAGACATCCGAGTGAATCAACTCGAGCAACGCCGGCTTCCTCGAACTTGGGTGACTTTGGAAAGACACCCTATTTTGCTTCCCAGCTAAACAGTGTGTGCATTTCTCCAACTTTGTAGACTTGAGCCCCGGAATCACCTTCCTGTTCACCAAGTAGCTCATCCCCTTCTCGCTGATATGGCCGAGCCGCCTGTGCCACAACTCGGTAGACGCATCACTGACTGCGTTCACCTCCTGTGCCCCCTCTGCGCTCCCCTCCATATAGTAGAGACCGGACTTCTTGCTTCCTCTGGCAATCACCATCGAGCCTCTGGAAAGCTTCCACTGACTATTCCCGAAGAGACTGAAGAATCCCTCGTCATCCAACCTTCCAACCGACACCAGGTTGAAACGGATATCAGGGACATGACGAACATCCTTGAGAACAAGAACCGCACCCGTCTTCATTCTCAAATGCACATCTCCAACGGCAACCGCCTTCGACACATCTCCGTTGCCCATCTTCAACACGCCACAGTCGCCTGTCGTGTAAGTGGCAAACAATGCCCTATTGTGAGATACATGTACTGAAGCCCCTGAGTCCACCAGCCAAGAATTGTCATCGCAGGCGAGGTTAGTAATGACCTCATCACCTACGACGATCACATCGCCTCCATGCACCGAGACCGCCGCTGTAGTGTTCTCTTCTTACTTCCCCTTGTCGTCCTTCTTCTCTCTCTTCCAAGCGAAACAATTCCGCTTGATATGGCCCTTCTTACCGCAATGGTAACACTCTGAGTCCTCGTAACGACCCTTGGACTTCCCCCTGCTCTTGTCTCTGCAACCACCTGGATCCCTGCTTTTGCCCCTTCCGCGGCTCTCTGAAACAAGTGCCTCTGAGTGGTGGGATGTGGATGAAGTGCCCTGAGAACGTCTCCGCATCTCTTCATTCAACACCCCGCTCTTGGCAAACTCCAGACTGACCACGCCCTCTGGAGCAGAAGCGATCATAGATACTCGTACGGTCTCCCACGAGTCTGGCAAGGTACACAGCAGCCACAGTCCCTGAACTTCGTCGTCGAACTTGACTCCCATAGAAGATAGCTGGTCAACCACGTCCTGGAACTCACTCAAGTGATCCGAAATAGACGCCCCGTCTTTGTACCGCAGATCCATCATCGTCTGGATCAGGAACAGCTTGTTTACCCCGGTCTTCTTCGCGTATAAAGACTCCACCTTATCCCACAACGTCTTCGCGTGCTCCATATTGGCAACGTGGTTGTACACGTTCTCGTCCACAAACTGCCGTATGTACCCACACACCTGTATGTGCTCGAATGTCCAGTCCTCCTCGGATTTATCACTGGGCTTCTCGGATGCAAACACGGGTAGATGCAGCTTCTTGACAAATAGCAAATCTTTCATCTTGCTCCGCCAATAGTGATAATTGGTGCCGTTCAGGTTCACCATGTGCACCGGCTTCGCGTCATCTCTCCTCTCTGGTTTCTCTGTCAACTACTGACACTCTTTCTGAATTCCAGAACCTGGCTCTGATACCACTCTGATGGGAAAGAAGCGCGAAAACCTTTCCCCAAACCGGAGAGTACCTGCGAGAGGACAGAGCAATACAACGCACGAACCCAGAAACAAACACACAAAAACGAATCACGCAGACACAGAGAATTTTTGACGTGGAAAACCCTTGCGGAAAAAACTACGGGACGATCGGAGTCCAACCCTGAGAAGCCTCCACTAATGGAATAGAAGAATTACACCCTCTACAAACTCCTCCCGATCCAAATCGGATCCCCACAACACTCAGAGATAAGAACAATGATTACAAGGCTACGAAGAGCGAGAACGACGAATAGAGATTACCCGAATACGAACTCCTTCGAAAAGCGACCTTCAATCCTCCGTCTTCTTCTCCGAAGTTGCAATGGCACTCTTGCCTCATTCCTCTCTCAAACTTGTGTTGCCTTTGCGATATGTTGCACTATGAATTAGGGTTGGGAAATCCCAATATAACTCCCTAATCCCGCAGCAAACCTGAACCGTTGGATTAGATCCAGTGGTGAAAAGTCACCCTAAAATCCGCTTCATCCCCCGACGACACAAAGTTCGGCCAGAACTCTGTGTCAAGCAAACAGCACCTAACGCCAACATTCTGGAACGGCCAGACCGAGTTCGGCCAGAACTCGGCCTGGGACCGAGTTCGGGCCGAACTCGGCAGGCCCAGGCCAGAATCTCCTTCAGGAGCAGCAACAGCAGTAGCGACTCCGCGTCGCCTACTTCCCGAGCTTCTTCGACTCACGAATGACGCTCGTCGCACTCCGGAATCTTCTCCACATAGGTTGGGAACCCCACCACTCCAACACTCTCCTTCATCACTCATATACATATATGAAACTTTGGACATGCAAATCTTCAATATTTTTTCAATTTTTCAGATTAACAATCATGAGCATCCATCTATTGTGAAATCATAACTCCCAAGAATGCTTAATTTTAGGCGGCGTACGTTTTCAATTTTTTGTGCAATGTATTAATCTTAAAAAACTATAATGGTGCGATATATGCATGAAAGGATTATTTTGCTGTAATTTTTTTTTTTTTTTGTGAACTAGCTCTTTATTCGTTGACTTTCGGAGTTCTTTCCTGTGTTTTAAATTAATCTCAGCATGATAGGTTACTTTTGTTTTCTAATGGTCATTTAGAATATCCGAAGACAAATTACATGCTGACAACGTCACTTGGACGAATCATACAGTAGGCAGATTCTCAACTAAATCAATAATAATTGGACTGCAGATTATACTTCTTGTCCTCCAGAAACCTTATTCAAAATGGGTGCTTTTCACATAATGGGAGCCTTCGTATGCTTTGTGGATAGGCCGCCGCGCCTTTTTCATGCTTTCGTGGATTGGCTAAATACTTTTAGCACCGAGAAATTATTCTACGTGTCGGACTTATCGTGCATCTTTCGTCTTCAATCGTTAGATTGTACGGAGATGGAGATGTGTGTGTTCATATATTTTCATGCAATCTAACGATTGACATAGAATTGATGCACGGTAAGTCCGGCACAAACAATCTCCACCAAGCGTAGGTAAGAATTTGTTATTGTTTGTTCATCGTGATGACGCACACTTTGGCTCTAACATATAGAGCCAACATGTTGAATCAATGATGGTGTGCTTGTACCGAGCATTTTAGGGGTCCAAAATCTTAGTGGGGGTGTGATGACAAAGGAAGGAATAAAGGGGAGCGCCATAAATTGAAACTAGCACTGACCATTCTTTCTGGCTAAGAAAATAAAACCTTTTCTTTTTCGATCGGCTTTTCCCATCAACGATTAGGGGACGGTAGTTTCCAGCCTAATGGAGGATCTGTACTAGATTGGTGCATAATGCTTCATGTTAAGGTAATTTCAATTGTGTATTTCAATATTTGAACTATTTTACATAAGATATGTTAGCTAAAGTGATTAGTATGGTAGAGTTTTTCTAATGAAAAATGTTAAATATCCGAAAAGTCTAATTTGCCCGCCCGTGGGCGTGACTGCGGGTGGCCCGCGTCCACGTGGCGGACTCCCATTGCCCCCCCATGCTCCGGGCCCACCCACCCTCCTGCATGCTCCGGACCATTGGGAGCCCGCCACGTGGGTGCGGGCCACCCGCGATCACGACCAAGGGCGGACTAAATAACAGTGTTCTAAAATCTCTCAACAAGTATTTGTTGTCACAAATTTTTTGAAATCAAATCTTTGGAGCTAGGTCGCTCGGACTTGGACGTGGATGAAGGACGCAAAATGGTGTAATTTGCACGACGGAAGCTCCGTAGTAGTTCCGCGGTTGTTCTGCATGGCAACTCCGCGATAGCTTTATCAAGTATGTTCAGTTTTGTAACTGTTATATTCAATAGGGGTTATTTAACTTGGTCTCACGCTATTAGTGGACGGTTATCGTCGATCAGAGAAATGTTTCCATACGTAATGTGTTCTCCAATACTTAGTGCTCACACAAGAGATCAGAAGATCAAAAAAAGGAGTTTCCTCATCAACGCTAGTTTGAGGGTCTAGTACCAGGTCAATATTTGTCCACGAAGGAAAGTGACGAAGAACATTCCAGTAGTTCTTTCGAACTTGTTGATTCTTAAGGAGGTATCGACGGAGTTCGACACTGTCAAATCTGGCTTTGAGCATTAATGGTGATCTCCATTCCCCCAACATGCAGATCATCTAACTCTGTAATTAGCTTTGTTTCCAATAGTTTATTCTGATATCTTTTTCAACGGTTTCTACTGTCATCTTCAATTAGCGGACAATTTAGTTTGTCAGTTTCTATAACAGATTCTTCTATATACTTAGTGCTCCGCACAATTTATTGGTTAAGTTTTTACAGATTTGTGCGAGATATCCATAAAAATGAAAGGCAAACAAGTTTAGGGTCCCCTTGAAAATGTATAAGTAACATAAAAATAATTAGAAAGCATTTCTACAGAAAATTGAAAAGGCTAAGATCGATGACACTAGGCCTCGTTTGGTAGACTGTAATGTAATTGTAATCGTAATGTAATCAAATGAAAAAAAAATTATTTTTTTATTAAAGTCGATACCAGCAAAAAATGATGTCATTAAGCTAATAGTAAGAAAAATATATTAGCTTGGTAACAATTAACACATTCTAGAGTTTGAACTCTAGTAGGAAGCCACTATCAACAAGAAACAAGGATGATAAGCAGTCACTCAATACCAAGGAATTCCTAAGTAATCCTTCTTCATAAGAGAGAAATCTAATCAGAAAATTACAAAAAAAGCATTAAAATTTAATGTAATTGCAATAAAGGCACCAAGTTTCGTGAATTTATATTTTGAGCATCAGTTCGACATATCAATTGCCGTTTCCTGATGTCACAGCTTCACCCAAACCCAGAATAGGATTAAGAAAAGAATAAGAATGGAATAAATGGATTAAAAGAAATACGACAAACTGAATGTCGTATGCTGATGTCAGCTGACGCCAGCATACGTCAATTTAAAAGCCGTTTGTATTTTTAAAAGAGGGATACATCAATCATAACAATTTAAAAGCCGTTTGTATTAATGCTCACTCTTCTCCTTGCTGACATTGCACTATAGAGATTTGTATATTCATGTGCTGTGATGGATGTGAGTTGAATATTTCTTTGAGGAGTCAAATAGTTAATTATTGTCGATAGTCTCAAAGGAGGTTAAGAGTATCTTGGTGCAACCGTGCAATCTTTGTAGGGTCAGCGGCGTCAGCTGACGTCAGCTGACATCAGCATACGACATTCAGTTTGTCGTATCCCTCTTAATCCATTTATTCCGTTCTAATTCCTTTCTTAATCCTATTCTGGGTTTGGGTGAAGCTGTGACATCAGGAAACGGCAATTGATATGTCGAACTGATGCTCAAAATATAAATTCACGAAACTTGGTGCCTTTCTTGCAATTACATTAAATTTTAATGCTTTTTTTGTAATTTTCTGAAATCTAATTGAATGTTATTTGATGGTCAGCCTGCCTCTACACATCATGAACTCCAAAGTTACAGTAATGGCTAAGTGTTAAATAATTATATTATTTCTATACACTTCCAGTGTTTATTTTAGGTTGAGAAGTGGATTCATGTAACTGTATGTTTTTATAACATCCGTTTAAAATGTGTTTTCTAAATTTTAACTTAATTTGCTCTTAGGGGTTGTTTGGTAAATGGATTTGGATTTGGATTTTGATCCAAATCCAGAATTTCCAAATCCCAATCCTTGTTTGGTAACTTAGGATTTTGGTACTGGATTTGGTTATAATCCAAATCCATTGTTTGGATAGGAAATTTTTTTGGAAAGATTTGAACTTTCTCCATATACATTGTTTGGTTGCCAATTGGATACTTGGCTAGGATTACCACATTTAAAAGTGGTAATGTTACCATTGCTTAGAATACAAAGCATAACTGCTACAAAAAGAAAATTGTTTCCAGCCTACCATAGCCAATTTTTTTTTTTTGCCATAGCCAAGATTCAACATACATGCCATAACCAAAATCTAATTTAACATACATTCACAGCTCATAATTCTTACACTTCAGATTTGAACAAATAGAAAATTACATCATTTGTATATACATACCATATTGCCTCTTCACAAATATACAATATTGATTCTGAACAATTATCCTTCACAAATGTATATTGCCCACAACAAATAGTGAAGCCAATTATCCTTCACAAATTAATTTTCTACAGACTTTGCAATCCAACCAAGAATCCAAAAGCGACTCGATACTAGAAAATTGCTGAAACAAACTACAATTTTTTTTTGGAAAATATGATTGCCAATAGATAAGTAAAAAAAAAATTAATACATGAAAATAAAGCAACCAGTTGAACAGAACAATGTGATTACCATGCCAGCAAGGAGAAGAGAATGTAGGCATCACAAACCATATTTTTGACAAGAGAGCCTTCAAGAATCTCAGAAATCAAGTAACAAAATTCTGAGAATGATGAGCCTTCAAGAATCATTAGGCATCTTATCAACAGTTAAATAAGACAATAGATAGAAAGGAAGCAAGAGTTGTATCACACTTGTTAACTCGAATAGCACCCTACTTGCTTCCAATTTCAAAGAGATGCCCTAATTCATCAGGGGAAAAAAAGAAAAAACAATACCTCACTATGTTGAGATCAATCGAATAATCCCAGGTACAAGAATCCATATAATAACTCTTAATTCAGATGAAAAAATAGTGGTAAGGGATAAGGGCCTACCATGTAGAAGAATAATCCAAGGTACAAGAACCAAGACTAAGAAAACTGAAGAAGTGATGTACCAGTGAATTGACCAAAATAGCAATATCAGTGAATTGGATAAACTGCAGTATCACTATGAGAACAAAACCTGAACAAAATAACATGTAACAACAGCAAATAACAATATTAGTATTAAGTTGAACAGCAGAAGATGGATAAACTGCAGTCACTGTGAAAAAACAAAACAATTTGGCTCAGAGTGATGAATAATAATACCATGGACAGTGTAGTTAGTTGCCACTTCAACCATCAAAACATGACGAGGAATGCATCAATAATTAGTATATTCACCCACTTAAGTGATACTAAAAATCAATACCTCTTCAACCCATCAATATTGATAAGGAATGCAAACTCACTCACTACCATTGATCCAAAGACCTCTATAAATCCACCTCATCATAGCCAAAAGAAAACACCAGCAAATCACTAAAAAATAGCATATAACAATAAACAACTTGATATATAGCCCCCAAAACTGCCAGAGTGCTGCTAAATTCATATATATAGCCCCCCAAAACTGCAGTATCAGAGTACTGCTCAATATTACTGTAGCATTGTGCTATTTGGATAGACTGCACTAGCAGTGTACAACTTGTTTAAAACAATATTACACATCAGATTAATAAGTCTTAATGATTTAAATACTAATCTACATTTGTTGGTGGAAGGTCTCTCTTTGCCTGGAAATTTCATACCCATTTGATGCGTTGGGCACTTGGCAAGGCAACAAACTTTTTTCCAACTACATTGTCTTTAATCAATTCATCCAAAGCAGCATCCAAAATATCATCATCAAAATAGTCACCGAGTTTCCGCACTTTACTACCCAACTTCTCTACATGCCCCCCCCCCAAACCCAGTATCTAATGCCTCCCCAATCATTTTCAGGGAGGCTACCAAATATTTAGGAATGCATTCCCCCACAGAATCTTTACGACGCTTACTATCCGATGATTGGGAGCCCTGTGATCTAGCATTTACCTTAGGGGGTTTGCATATTTGGAAGTTGAGTATCGTCATCCAAATTAACAAAATCTTTGTTGATCCCAGGATACGTATCAAAAGTTCTTGCTCGACTACCGGTGGCATGATCGTATCCACAAACCACCTTCAACAAATCATAGTTTTTTATTGGTTTGTTGATATATTGACACATCTTTGATTTAGCCTACATTATAAGAAAGTATACACAATATTAGTATTTCATATATAAAAGTTAACTTTCAGCAACCTGATATTTGAAGTGCTTTAGTATTAGTATACACAAACATCATAGATTTAGACATTATAAGTATACACAAATCATTTATAAAACAATTTATGTGCTATAAATCCAATATACTTTCTCAAGATCATTGTATGTTGCATCATCCAAAATCATAGTTTTTGTTTCCTCGTCCCACCCCACCACCGAAAGATCTTTAACCTTCAAGATTTCCAACCATTTCCATGACCTCTAAGGTGATTATGGACGTTCTCAAGTGTGTAGTTCTCTCCAAAATACATATTCAATTGAATAACTGCTTTTTGTAAGGACGAAGGTTTGAAACTCTTATCGGGCTTACCCATATTGTGGGCCTCTTCATAGAGTACTTTAAGCATCAAGTCTGTATGTGCTTGTACCCAATATTTGTTGCCCCTCTCCCCTTTCAAACTCTTATCAGGCTTATTGGGGGAAGTAGCAACATATTCATTAGGACCTCTTTCAGGCAAAGAACTTGCACTTTGGACATAGGAATATGAATCCATATTAAGGTCCAAAGTACTTCCCCAATTTTGGTCAGGTAGAGAGTTTGCAGATGCATACGCCCAAGATGGGTGGGATGGGCTTTGCCTTGCCGGTTGTTTTCCAAGAGAATCCCTCAGTCTTGGAGGGGCAAATGGACTCATATCATGGCTGCCATAATTATAATAGTTTTGAAAATTATTCGACATTTCACCTGTTAGACATAATAAAATCAATGCTTAATTGCCATATTTATAAAACAAAATCTTACGACTTTAGCAAATAAAACATAGTACACACCTTCTATTACTTGTACAAAATGATTAGTCACATTTAACAAAAGATTTCAACTACAAAATGATCTTCAAAGGGGGGGGGGACTTGATTAGCAACCAATTCTACTACAATAGTCATGCCATATTTGAGCCGCCATATTGTCACGGTACTCTTTCCAAGCCTGCTTCATAGTTCTTTGTCGACTTTGGGAAGCAGTTTCCGTAAATTGATCGTACGGATACATAATGTCATCCTTGATATCCGTTGCATGCCCTTCATTAAATTCGTCAAGAACAAAGCCATCATGAGGGTCGACCCCGAGGATAAAATTATGTAAAATACAGCAAGCTAAGACAATGTCAACTTGCTTTTCGAAAGAGTGAAATTTCTTTTCCCCGAGGATGCAAAACAATTCTTAAGTGTACCAAATGCACATTCAATTTTACTACGTAGTTTTGAATGCCTTTGGTTGAATAGCCCCGTCACATTTTGGGGTGTATGACCTCTAGTTTGAGATTGATGGTACCTAACACCACAATAAGGGGCTATGAATCCAGGCATTGTAGTATATCCTGCATCCACTAGGTAGTACTTTCCTACAAAGGAAAATTAGCAATAATTATATAAGTTTGCAGAGGCAACTTTTAGGCTAGGGTGTTTGATATTTTAAACAATCTTGTAATAGTATTACCTTGAATTACTTTTAGCCCTTGTGGCGGTGGCCTAGATAGAGCATCCTTCAAAACAGTGAAGTCATTAGCTGCCCCTTCCCAACCAGCTAACACGTAGATGAACTTTTTATTGGGTGTGCACGCGGCTAGAACATTTTGGGTAAGTTCCTTTTTCCTACCCCTAAACCGAGGGGCCTCTGATAAAGGCAGAGTGGCTTGTATGTGGGTCCCATCGATCAAACCGATGCAATCCTACAATTATATGCATTTTATTAGTTATTATTAAAATATTATTATCTATCATTTACTAGGTTAACGTAATCATTACCTTAAAGCAAGGGAACCATTCACAATTTTTTCTTATCTCAATTGGCGTCTCCGAACCTGGTTGGTTTAGCACTCTATCACGTATGCTAAATATAGCACCAAGTACGAGATTAAAGTATCTAGAGATCATCTCTCCGGAACCAACGAATTCAACCGTACACACTCTGTTCTTTGACTTGTGTCCTAACATATACAAAAACATCGCCAACTGCTCCTCCACACACACCCAACGTGTATCTCTAAGTGACACATTGCTCCTTAGCATACTTACTGGAGTATAAAAGGCAGAAGAGGTCATCCTTAGATAAGATACACATTTGTCTTGTCCTCCCCATATGATTCGATACATATGTGCATCCCTCCATTGTTGTCTTATTTCAGAAGGTTCCCTAGCTATTCCTCTACTTTCATTTTCCTCGTGTTCCATCAGAATTAAGATGATGCTTATAACACACAATGTGCTAGAAATAGCAGCTAATATCATAGGATCGTTGGGGTTCGAGAAGTCCATCTACAAGAAACAAAAAATGGCATCATTCAGGTCAAAGCATACATCAAGCAGTAGATCAATAAAAAAATACCATCATTCAGCTCAAAGCATACCTCAAGAACTGAAACAACATATATAATAAAAATGTGTAAATGTGAACTGATGCAAAATATGTAATTAAAATTGAACTTGTGTGACATATCTGTACTACATTTGAAGCGTATATAGAAAAAAAATCCTTGCATAAATAAAATTTGTGATATATGAAATCACAATTGTAAAGTTATTAGGCACTATTTTGAAAACACTACTAAAAATTGAACTTGTGTGACATATCTGTAATATATTTCTATAAGATCTTTGCTATAAGATTGATCTCTTGAAACATTATAATATATTTCTAATATATTACTAAAAATTGATCTCTTGAAACAGTATAATATATTTCGATAAGATCTTTGCAGTATAGTATGTATAGCATCACCCAAATGAAATCTTCTTCTTAAACCAATAATTATGGACTAGTCTTCATGCAAATCATGCACGGGTCAGCTTCCATGACAATTTTTGGGTTTTCAAAAAATTATTAAAGCAAGAAGTAAGTGTAGATCTGCAAAAAGAAAGTGTAGATCTGTAAAAAGAAAGTGTAGATCTACAACTTATTAAAGAAAAATTTGTCAAAAAAATAAAATTAGATTTTATAGAGTAACCCGCAGATCTACAAAATAAAACAACAAAAAATCGAAAAAAAAAAAGAGAGAGAGAGAGAAGAGATATGTTACAATAATTCCCAAAAAATTCAAATAATTTACATCCATGAAGAAAATGGGATAGATCTGACATTTTTTACAAAAAAACCATCATCTACACTATGTAAAGCATAAAATTTGGTGGGAAATACAGTGGGTTGGCGGGACCGTTAGACCGGTGACGTCTCTCAGCCGAAATACACCAAATCCAGCGCGGGAGAGTAGTCAGCACTTCGGCTCCTTCTTTGCTCTTCTCCTTCCCAATCCAGGAGAAATGGGAAAGCGGAAGAGAGAGAAAAGGGTGGGCACGTCATGTACAAATACATTGACTCTTTATTATGAAGCCAACAACCAAACGTTGTATTTCCTGGATTTTGATTTAATTCGGATTTTAACCCGAATCCAAGCCCATATTCCGGTTACCAAACAGCCCCTTATACGGTGTTAGATATCTTGCCATAATTACTAAAATTTTAATTTTGCAGTGAGGATTAAAAGTTAAATATTTATATTATATCTACTTACTAAGGTATAATTTTTCAATCGTGTGATGCAACGGGATTAGTTATTAGTATAGGTGGGTGGCAATTTTTCAAAACAGCCGTATTGTTTTTACATTTCACTGGCGCTGCTGTATTGGTATATAAATTCCTATGAAATTAAAAATAGCCATGAAGTGGATCAATCTTCCTTGAATATTAACGCAAAGAACAAAAAGAGAAATGATATTCTTCATAGGAAAACTCGTTTTTGCCCGTGGGACGTGACCGCAGGCAAACGTGTCCAAAATCCATTCTCCAAAATCCATTCGCACCCCTCCCAATTTGTGTAGGGGCCGTCGTCCGTGATTTGCCAATGAGAAGTCGCCACGCAGACCGCGGGCCATGTGGGCTAAAAGTGAGGTCCACGTAGCATGGACGTTCTTCATATATCAATTCTTATCATCCTGTCCCAACAGAATCTACTCTCATCCGGACCATGCTACTTTGAAATGCAAAATATGCTCAAATCAGGAAAGAAGAAGAGATTCAGAACTAGCTACAGGTAGACACGTCCTAACTTAATAATACCCTTTTTTTTCATGCATCCAAAGAAGAAAGGGTTCAGTAGAAAGTAGTGCATAATAAGAAAAAAGTACTTGATTCTTGATATATATAGTATTTGTTGTTGATGTTGTTGTCAATAATTTGATGCCAAAACAATAGTTCTTTTGACTGTAAAGACTTTGATCACACTGCTACATACAAGTCAATGATCTTCTGTTGTGTTTTTTGGTCTTATAAAAATCTAAGGATTTGTTTGATGGCCAGGAAATGGAGGGAGAACAAAAAGAAAGGAACATGCATATATAATTTCCTGATGTTTTTCATGTAGCGACTGAATTTGGGTTCTCTATTCTTCTACCGGATAGGGAAGATAATTCTATTGCTCACCAACCTTTGGATATTGGATTTATAGAGAAGTATTTGGGATTTGATCCTACAAAAGAGAACATTTTAGGGACAGTTTTTATTTTCTAGACAGAAAAATCCTAACCAGCCCTCTAAATATATATGTAAGGTTTATGCACAATTCTCTCATCTGTGATTACCATAGAAGAGAGAATCCAGATGGTTAGATGGTTTATTGTAGGAAATAATAATGCCTTATTCTCATTGCTAGGGTTTGTTACAATATATATAGTGTCTACATTTGGGCTTATGGGTATGGGCCATATTTACATTACAAATATAATCTAACACCCCCCCTTAAGTTGGAGCATGCAGGTCACAAATGTCCAACTTGGGAAGAAAAGAATCAAACACTTGCTTTCCAAGGGGCTTGGTGAAGATGTCAGCCAGTTGAGAAGAAGTAGGAACATGCGAGGCTATTACGGAGCCATCTCTAATAGCATCGCGAACAAAATGCAAATCCACCTCAATATGCTTACTGCGCTCATGAAATACCGGGTTCTGAGCCAGGTGCAGAGCTGACTGACTGTCACAATACACCGACATAGCAGACTCCTGGCGAACGCTCAAACACACCAATAACTCCTTCAACCATTTCAACTCACAAACAAGCGCAGCAAGAGATCGGTATTCAGCTTCAGCGGAAGATCGGGAAACAGTTGATTGCTTCTTGGTCTTCCAAGAAATAGGAGACCCCCCCAGAAATACCAACCAGCCTGTAACAGAGCGGCGAGTCAAAGGACAACTTAATTGCCCAGTCGGAATCACACCAACCAGAAAGACGAAGATCACAATCAGCTTTCAAAAGAATACCATGTCCTGGTGCATTTTTGAGATATCTGACAACTCTTAAAGCAGCATGCCAATGATCTTGTCGAGGCTCCTGTAAAAATTGAGACAAGATATGCACAGCATAGGCCAAGTCAGGGCGAGTAAATGAGAGATAAATCAACCTCCCAACCAGTCTTCGATAAGTCTCTGCATCCGCCATCCTTGGACTAGTCGATTCTGCCAGCTTGTGATTGGGCTCCATGGAAAAACCAGCCGGACGAGACCCCATCAAACCACATTCCGAAATGATGTCCAAAGTATACTTTCTTTGACACAAGAAAATTCCTTCCGCACTCCGAGCCACCTCTATGCCAAGAAAGTACTTCAACACACCAAGGTCCTTCATGTGAAAGCAAGAACTAAGGTACTTTTTGAAAGCATCTAAAGCACCTGTGTCATTACCAGACACAATCATATCATCTACATAGATCAAAACATGCAACTCTACCTTCCCCTTAAAAAAAGAGAAAAGGAAATAATC
Source organism: Iris pallida (assembly GCA_029216955.1). Classification (NCBI taxonomy): domain Eukaryota; kingdom Viridiplantae; phylum Streptophyta; class Magnoliopsida; order Asparagales; family Iridaceae; genus Iris; species Iris pallida. Next base: position 4,296,321 of record JANAVB010022200.1, read on the forward strand.
GGAATGTGATTGAATAAATCCATAGGATATCAGAGAAGCAGTAAGCTTAGCGAACCAACAACGTGGTGCCTGTTTCAATCCATATAGAGACTTACGCAGGCGACACACTTTGTTGGGTTCACTATGCGAAATGCCTGGCGGCAACTGCATATATACTTCTTCTGTCAGATCTCCATGAAGAAAAGTATTGTGCACATCCATCTGGTGCAAAGTCCAGCCTTTCACAGCTGCAACAGCCAAGAATGCTCGAACTGTAGGCATCTTAGCCACCGGGGCAAATGTTTCTGAATAGTCGATCCCCTCAACCTGATGATTACCGAACACAACCAGTCGTGCCTTTAAGCGCTCAACACTGCCATCAGATTTGTACTTTATTTTGTACACCCATCTACTTCCCAATGCTTTCTTCCCAGGAGGCAAATCGACAAGACTCCATGTCCCATTATCTTCCAGAGCCTGTATTTCAGTTTGCATGGCAGCGCGCCAGCCTGAATCTCGCGAGGCCTGGCGATATGAAGTAGGCTCAACACCGGCAGTGATAGCTGCAAGAAAATCTCTGTGTCCAGCAGTAAATATGTCATAACTTAGAAATTGTGTTAGAGGATACGAAGTACCTGAGGAAGTGATGGGAACAGATGAACTGTGGTGAAGGGGGGGACTTTTACTTCGAACAGCATTCGTCACAAAATCCTGTAATCGCACTGGCTGTTATTTCTTTCTCATTCCTCTTCCCAATACTACCTCATCTGGCACCTCTGGCAACACTGTATCTCCTGTATCATTAGCAGTATTCGTATCACCCCCAGCGGACTCTCCTGTCAATACTTCTACATCTACCTGTGCATCCTTGCCACTCGGTGCCGAGCCACCAGCAACCGCTCCGGTTTCAGCAACCGTGGCCGGCACCATCCCAAAAGCCTCTATATCATCTCCAGGCACCTCAACAGATGTATGACGTGTCGCAGAAGACATCTCGCTAGCTGAGCCACCCCCAGGGAATTCTTTTTTATAAAAAGTAACATCACGGGACACAAAAAATTCACCAGTCTCCAAATCATACAGTTTTCATCCCTTTTTATCAAGTGGATACCCAACAAAGATACATTTTCTGCTCCTGCTAGCAAATTTATCATGTCGGGATTTTAAATCATACGCATAGCACAGACAACCAAAAATACGTAGATGATCATACGAAGGAGCCGAACCATATAAAACTTCATACGGAGACTTAAAATGCAAGATACTAGAAGGGGTCCTATTTATCAAATAACATGCACCCAGAACACATTCCCCCCAAAAATCCACGGAAAGAGAACCCTGAAATCGTAAGGCCCTGGCGACATTTAAAATATGTCGATGTTTTCTTTCCACCCTTCCATTCTGTTGAGGTGTCCCAACACAGGATGTTTGGAACAATATACCTTGAGATGAAAAATAATCTCGTAAACAATTAAATTCAGTGCCATTGTCACTCCGTACTCGACGTATATCAGCCCCAAACTGTCGCTTCACCATAGCAATGAATTTAAGAAACACAAAATAAACAGCACACTTATCTGTCAATAAAACGACCCAAACAGCTCTAGAAAAATCATCCACCAAAGTCAAAAAATACCGTGCCCCATTAGATGAAGGAACACGATATGGTCCCCACAGATCACAGTGTATGAGTTCAAAGCATCTCAAAGCACGACTACTACTATCAGGAAAGGCATCACGAGTCTGTTTAGCTTGATGACAAATATCACAAGCCGTATGAGAAAACACACTACTACCAGAGAGAAAAGGTAAAGTCTGCATTACTTTATCTGAAGGATGCCCCAGTCTACTATGCCAAACCTCGGAATTATTCTCTTTGCATGCCAGGATCACCGAAGCCAAAGAAGCTGGAACCTCCCCCAAGAAGTAAAGTCCACCCCTTTGTTCACCTGCTCCAATCACCATCCTCGTACTTCGGTCCTGAACAAAACACAAATCAGGAGTAAATAACATATCACAATTTCTGGCACCAATCAATTGTGAGACAGATCAAATTGCAAGTCAATGTCGGAACATAAAGAACATCCGTCAACACTAATGAAGCAGTCAAAAATACTTTGCCTCTTAGAACAGCCTCAATAGTACTCCCATCAGGCAAAATCACAGGACAGACAGGGCCCTCAAAGCAATCAACTAAACAGTCACGAGAGCCTGTCGCATGAAGAGTAGCCCCAGTATCGAATATCCAAGGGACAGAAGAATTCTTACCTATCAGACGATCAGATTTTGATGAACCAGGTTTGGAAGGATTGTCGTTACCCAGCAAGCTCATCAGTTTCTGCCATTGTTCACCGGAGAGTGGCGAAGGATACCCTCCATGCATCATGTCTGCCGAACTCCCAGCAAGACCAGCAGGGACACCATGACCAGCAGCGGCGACATGATGAACAACTCCTGCGCTACCAGTACCGCGTCCCCCATCACGTCGCTGCTGTGGTGCCGTGCCTCTGCCACTGCCAGCACCACGTCCGCCCTCTCGCCGAGGACGAGTCTCCCACCACTCTGGATAGCCAATCTTGGCAAAGCAAGTGGCAACATCATGACCTGTTTTCTTGCAATGAGTACAGATCATACCTGATTTGTCCCTGGAATCTGAGGTTCTACTATTAGAAGTAGTAGAAAGACGAGGTGAAGTCTTGATAGTCAGTGCCAACACCTCCTCAGCAGCGGATTGGACCTGAGATTTTTGCATATCCTCCTCCTCACGGATTGCCTGGTATGTCCGATCTAAACTTGGCTGAGGATCCTGAGCCAGAAGATTAGATCGGGTATGACCATACAACTCAACATTCAACCCATACATAAAGTCCTGAAAGTGGTCTTCATCCCTCATAGCCTGTAGCTTTGCAGCAAGTTCGCCACAGGTACAAGTAGGCAATGAAAAATAAGCAGCTTGTTCATCCCACAAAGACTGCAAATTTTCAAAGTAGGTTTCCACAGACATCGAAGCCGTTTGTTTGCACTCAGCCAAAGCCACCTTAATTTGTTGCTTTCGAGTGCCATTGCTAACAACAAATCTTTTCTCCAACAAGTTCCACAATGGATAAACCTCCTCAAAGTACGGCAAAGATTTCTTCAGAGACGGATCAATGGTATTAAGAACCCATTGAACCAATAGCGCTTGCACACATCTCCAATCAAGCAATTTACTAGCATCATTAACAGGTTTGACTTCAGTACCCTCCAGAAAAGTGATCTTTCGCCTAGAGATCAGGGAGAGACGTATTGACCGAGACCACTCAGCTAGCATAGTTCGGTCCACGAAAAACAATAGGAGTAATGATATTTCCTGGTTGATCAGCAGAACTCAGAAAATATGGATCCTTCGGATTAGGATAATGTGGGTTGTGTGTACCGCCACCGTCAGTCGCGACGGAGTAGCTGTACGCAGCAGCATCTGCCATCGCGGATGTCGGATGTACAAAAATTTTGTACAACTCCGACGAATCGGCCGCTGATGGACGGGGTCGGCGGCGAATCGGCTGCGATCAGGGGCGCCGGATCTGGCGCGTAGGGACGAGCGGATATCGGGTGTACAAAATTATGTACAACTCCGACGAATCTGCCGCAGTCAGGCGCGTAGGGGACGTCCGGTGCAGTCGGACGCCGGGATCGGTGAGGAAATTTTTGCTTTGCTTTGTAAAAAAAAAAATTCCTACTCACCTTGCTTTTTTTTTTTTTTTTTTTTCTTTTTCTTTCTCTTTTTTTTTTTTTTTTTTTTTTTTTTTTTTTTTTTTTGATGCCAAAAAAAAAAAAAAAATTGCAGCGTACAAAAAGAAGTTGAGCAGGGAAGGGAAGGGAGCCGAAGTTGAGCAGGGAAGGGAGTTGCTTTGTCGAAGTTGAGCGTACAAAAAGTTGCAGCGTACAAAGAAATTAAAGCCGAAGTTGAGCAGGGAAGGGAGTTGCTTCTTTTGCTTTGCTTTGGTGAACAACTACACCAAACTTCACCACAGTTGCTTTGTATGAAATTGATGTTGTATGGAAGGGAGTTCTTCACCAAACTCTTCCACAGTTGCAGCGTACGGCGCGTACGGCGTCGGGTCTGCGGCGCGGTCAGGCGCGGGATCGACGGATTGTCGCGGATCGGCGGAAGCGGGATCGGTGGACGGCTCAGTCGGAGCCGGGAGGGGAAGGAAGATGTAGAGTCTGGCGGCTAGGTTTTTTTCGGGAGGCTCTGATACCATGTAGAAAATAATAATGCCTTATTCTCATTGCTAGGGTTTGTTACAATATATATAGTGTCTACATTTGGGCTTATGGGTATGGGCCATATTTACATTACAAATATAATCTAACATTTATACGCAGTGGCGGAGCTAGAAATTCAATATAGGGTGGTGGGCTAGGTTAGGATAAGGTGGGCTGAAGCGTCGTCAGACTGATATGAAACAAAAAAAATATGAAAAAAAAATTCAAATTTTTGTAGGGAGTGCTGGAGCCCACCTAAGCCCTAAGGGACTTCGCCTCTGTTTATATGATTAACTATAGTAAAAGGATTGTGGTCCAAAATCTCCACATTACGGAAGTCACCTCCTTATCAGTCTAGGAGTTGGTGCCACACACATAGTGATAGTTTTTTCTGCGATAGATAGACATCATGGCATAGTAAAATGTACTTAAAGTAAAAAAAAAAAAAAAAAAAAATCCAAGTCACTGAGATGCGAGGCATCAATTTTATCTGTTCGGATTCAAACCTGATGGAAGCGTATTATTTTTTCTATTTAATAAATGATGAGAGTGAAAATAGTGGGCCCAAAAAGACTACAATACAGCACGCAAGTTCCGAACATTTACGTCGGGCAATAAAAAGAAATTAAGAAAAAAAACTCCAAAGGCCATGTATGAAATATAAATGAACTTTTGGGCATTATTGACGACTGAGATAACCTAATCCACTGATAATACGTGAGTGCATTACCCATATACAACGAGTGTATGAATTTGATAATAGTACCTCACATAGATATGATGTTGCAACAAATGGTAGTCCACTGGTTGTATGCCCCATCCATCTCTTACTAACAACATGATCACGATAGAACCCGATACAATAGAAACATGAAGCATGAATAAGCAGAATAATACGTGAACATGAACTAGTATGACATGAAATATACCCTCTCAGTCACAAATTCAAAACAACATGAATCAAGAATCAACTAACATGAGTAGTAATATACGATGAAGGTAAAGAAAACGTAATACTGAACTTGCATGAATCTCTAAACGAAATGGTAATGAGAAATTTTTATCCAACGGGAGATTTTTTTTTCAAATGGCACAAAACAGGAGATGTTTGAAAAAAATTATGAAAAAAGGAATCCGGGACACTGGCGCCAAATATAATTTTTTTAAAAAAAATTTGTTTGGCACCAGTTACACTGGAGCCAAATTTAAAATATAAAAAAAGTGCCAGTGACACTGGCGCCCACAAAAAAAAAAAAATCCGATTTTGTTTCTTTGTTTGGTTTATCTTTTAGTTTGCATTAATCTATTAATAAATTTGATATTATATATACTATACTATGTGTTGAGAACTAATAAGGGACTTTAGTCCCACATCGGAAGTTGTATTGTGAAGAGGAGGTGTACTCTCTATAAGTAGTGGCAGGATCCCATCAATAAAATTATCTGAGAAATTTTACTCATTTTAACTTGGTGGAGAGGACATACCATCAGAGTCAGAGAGATCCGCATTGGAATCAGAGTGATTCAGTGCGGGGGCAACATCTTCAAGAGCCGCGGCAGGAGTAGACGGAGGGACGTCGCATGGTAAAGTGTGTAAACTAAAGAAGTCACTATACGGACTCAAGCAATTTCCTCGAGCCTGATTTGACAGATTCAGAAAGGTGATACAGGCATGAGGTACCATCAAACAAATACAGATCATACGGTCTTTCTCCAGCATACAAGAAGCCACATTACTATACTTGTTGTATATATGGATGATATAATAATCACTGGTGATGATGAAGTCGAGATTACTAAGCTGAAATCAAAACTCGCGAAAGAGTTTGAGGTGAAGGATTTAGAAGCGATGAGGTATTTTCTGGGTATCGAGTGTGTGACGGCGAACATAAAATTGTTCTCTCACAGAGAAAATACGCACTAGATCAGCTAAAGGAGACAGGGATGCTGGGATGCAAAGCAGTAGTAACTCCGATCACTACTAAAATCTGCTAGAATAGCGACGTATATTAGCGACGGCAAAAAAATCCGTCGCCGAATATTGATTATAGCGACTCCTAGTGTTACACGTCGCTATCCGTCGCTGTGTAGCGACGTTCAGCGACGTAGCGTGTATTACGTCGCTGAATGGTGACGTTCTGCGACGGATATTTTTTTACGTCGCTGTATTGCGACGTAACATTTATACGTCGCTGACGTATTTCATATAGGGTTACTGGCCCGATCGAAATCACAATTTTTCACCCAAATTTTTTTTGTTCCCGCTCGATCTCCCTCTCCCCTCTCCCCCCGGCGAACCCTCCCCTCCGGCGACCCCTCCCTCCGGCGACACCCTCCCCTTCTCCCCCCGGCGACCCTGCTCGCCCGCTGACCCCTCCCTCCGACGACCAGCCTCCCTTCTCCGACGAAGTCTCCTTCCTCGCCGCCTCCCTCCTCCGACGAAGCCACCCTCCTCGCCGCCTCCATCCTCCGACCGAGCTGCCCTCTTCATGTAAACCCTAACCCTAGCCATAGCTATCTAGACACAGACACGGACACAGAGATATTTTGATGGTTGGTTGTGAGTGAAATTTATTGTTGGGAGTGTGTTAGAGAGAGTGAGATAGGAGAGAGAGCTGCTGCCTGTGGCAGCAGCATGTAATCCCTCCCCCGATTACTTTCCATATCATTTCATTCAACCATTCCCCATACTATATCAGTCCACATATATAAACCCCATAATAGTCCATACAGTTTATATAAATTCAGTCCAACATTAAATATCTTAATGCCCATTTTCCATGCAATAGGACAGTTTGTTTCAAGTTTACTCAGGTAAACATGAAAGCAAAGATTATTAAATACCTATGAAGCTATTGTGTACCATCAAGTGATACTAAATCTGAGAAGTCATCAACTGTAGCAAAATTAGCATCGCGGTAAGAGGATCATCAAGTCTAGTACTTATGATCCAATTCCATAGCACTGATGTTGAGAATATGGTAAGTACTTACTAACTAAGCTGCTAGGTTTCTGATATGAAGATGGAATACCTTTACTGATATTTCACCAGTGTGTCAATTATTTATGGGCTCAAATATGTGGGATAATGGCTTAAAAATTTGTAACAGCACGCCATATGAAGATAAACCAATTATATTTAAAGCGAAATATAAAAACGGATTCCATGTACTCAAGAAGCAACTATATGTAGTAAATAACTAACATAACCGACCAAAGTCATGACAGTTGCCTAACTATCATGCCATTTTTAATCTAATTGATGAATTAAGCAATCATCCCCTCCTTTCTTTTGTCTCGTACATTTGAGGATAAATGTTAGAACATGAAAAAAAAGGTATTGAGTTAAGGCAGGTGGATAGATACTAGCCTAAGGTAATGGGTATGATGTTAAGGCAGGTGGATAAATGTTAGAACATGAAAAAAAGTATAAACCTACATTTGAGGATGAATTAAGCAATCATTCCCTCCTTTCTAAGGTAATGGGTATGATGTTAAGGCAGGTGGATAGATACTAGCCTAAGGTAGATAGTAATATCTATTAGCCTAAGGGACTGAGTTATCTACTAGCCTAAGGGTAGGATATTACTAGGATATGGTATTATCTAGTATCTAAGGTAAAGTGGATGTTAAGGTATTAGTTACCTAGACTAAGCTATTGAGATTCCAACTTAAGGTATTGGTATTGGGATACCAATAGCGATAAGGTAAAGGGTACCTTGGTAGGTAATGACCAGAAATAGGATATTTGACTTAGATTTGACCTTGTTTGACCAAGGTTGACTATTTTGACTGAAAGTCAAAGTAGAGTCAACATTTGACCTAGATTGGACTAAGAGTTGACAAAGTCAACTATAGGTCAACCCTTGACCTAGTTTGACCTTGTTTGACTTTGTTTGACTTAGTTTGACCTTGTTTGACTTTGTTTGACTTAGTACAACCTAGTTTGACCTAGATTGCATATCATTGTTATTAGTAACTGTCCGCTACTAATGTGTGTCCCATAATAAGACATAATATATGAATTTGTGCCTATTGGATAATGTGTGTCCATCTTTGCAGAATTATTTTCAAATGGATATGAATTACTACTTGCGGAATCGTTCATGGATGTACAATCGTCGTCCTGATGATATGTGTGGTGTGCGGGATGAATACATAGCGGGAGTAGAGCAGTTCCTGCAGTTTGCTAAGGCGCTCCCTCAGTACATGGACGGCACCAAAATTAAGTGTCCGTGTGTGAAATATCATAACGTAAAATATTATCCAGAAGTGGAAGTGACATATCATTTGTACTCGAGGGGTTTCACGCCTAATTACTATCAGTGGACCGCACACGGAGAACTTGTGTCTTTAGCATCAGAGCCGGAGCCTTATGTTGAGCCGTATATGCATGCGGGACCTAATTTTGTTTCAGATAATCATGCATACGACGATGGGTGCGTGAACATGGTTTTCGACGCTGCGGGGCCTAGTTTCGTTCATGATGCAGCTGAGGAGGCACCGAATATCGATGCTGCAAAGTTCATGGAGTTGCTGGAGAATGCAATGACTCTATTGTATCCTGGTTGTGAGGATCATTCACCGTTGGAGATGGTTACAAGACTTTTGAGCATTAAGTCATATTTTAACATGTCGTAAGAATGCTACAACAGAGTGTTGGAGTTGATTATAGAGATCTTGCCGGCGGGTGCTAAGTTACCTAAAGACTTCTATCGGTCTAAGAGGATAGTGAGATCACTCTGGATGGTATACGAGAAAATTAGTTCTTGTCGCAATGGGTGCATGTTGTACTACAAAGACGACAAGGACGCAGATGTGTGCAGATTTTGTGGTGCTGATCGCTATAAGACAACTAGTACATGAAGGTCTACCGGTGCAAGAAGACCGACCGATTTAATGCACCACTTGCCTATAACGCCGCGGTTGCAAAGATTATTTATGGTGTAAGAGACGGCCGAAAATATGAGTTGGCACATGCGAGAACAGATTGAAGGAGTGTTGGATCACCCATCCGATGGAGAAGCGTGGAAGCACTTTGATCGAGTGTATCATGATTTTGCTTCAGATCTGCGTAATGTCAGGTTGGGGCTATCTTCTGACGGTTTTACTCCTTTTGGTTTTTCGGGATCCCAGTATTCGTGCTGGCCTGTGATTATCACTCCGTATAACCTACCGCCTTGGATGTGTATGAAGACTAAGTACATGTTTCTAACCGTTATAATTCCTGGTCCGAACAATCCCAAGAGGAACATTGATGTGTACTTACAGAGGATAGTACTCAGAGGATGGTGAGTACCCAGAGGATGGTGGGTACTCAGAGGATGGTGAGGAGAGTACTCAGAGGATGGTGAGTACCCTTGTTGCGCATGTGAGGAGAGTACTCAGAGGATGGTGAGTACCCTTGCTGCGCATGGTGAGCGACTGCGAGAGCTGGAGCAGATACGTCCTACCGGTCTATCCACGGCGCCGACTCCAGATATTATACTGCCTCCTACTGCCCCTACGGTGCAGCTCACACAGGAGCAGTATGAGTACATGCTATCCCAGATGTGCGACAGGGGTCCTCAGTGATCCAGTAGATTTTTTTTTATCATCTTTGTATTTATTGGCCCTATGGGCCCATTGACCGTTATGTACACTGATTTTCATTATTATTTGACTCTTGGACATGTATGTTTGTGATATTTAATTTGTTGGTATTTTCATTGAGTACATGTATGATATTTAGTTGTAGACTGTTATGATGGGAGACTGTTATTCATCTATTAGTTATAGACTGTTATGATGGAAGACTGTTAATTGTGATGATATCTGCGACAGGGATGACAAATATACCTACGCTGGGTTATAAGCGATAATCTGATATACAAAGGAGGTGCTGCCCAAATTTTAAAAAAATATAATTGGTATTTTTGTTATGCTATGTGTCTGTGTTTACAGTGTGTGTGAAGTGCAGTGTTCGGAACCATCGACAGTTTCGATTACTGTTGTATGTTTTATCTTGGATAGAAAGAGCAACAGTTCAGGGTGTACTTCTGAGAGCTTCATTTTCGCATCCTTCACTTTCTCGGGACGTCGTAAAGGATCTCGAGAAGGTGAAGGACGTGAAGAGGAAGCTCTGAGAAGTGCACCCTGAACTGTTGCTCTTTCTATCCAAGATAAAACATAGAACAGTAAGCGAAACTGTCGATGGTTCGAATACTGTACTTCACACACACTGTAAACACAGACACACAGCATAACAAAAATACCAATTATATATTTTTTATTTTTTTATAAAATCTGCGACATTCTGCGACTTTCGACGATGTTCTGCGACGGAATAACCACGTCGCTATACGTCGCCAACCTGAGAGCTGACGTCGCTAAAGCTGTCGCTAGGCGTCGCTAAAATGCTGATGTGGCTGCCATGCCATGTCATCATATATAAAGTTGACTGCGTCGCTAAGTGGTCGCCCTACGTCGCTATAGTGGCGGCGTATACTTACTCGCTATCTGTCGCAAATTTTGCGATGTCTAGCGACACTAAACAGGACGTCGTAAATAGCGACGAACTGCGACGAAATTGTAATCTGCGTCAAGCCTATACGCGACATCCAATTTTCGTCGCTAAATACATCGCTAATAGATATTAGCGACAGATTTTTCTTTTTTAGCGACGTATTCTGACGTCGCTAAAAGGGGTTATTTTAGTAGTGGATTGACCCGAAGTGCAAGCTGGGAGCAGAAGTAGGAGAGCCTGTTGATCGTGAAAGGTATCAAAGACTTGTAGGAAGATTGATTTATCTGGGGCACACTCGCCCGGATATCTCATTTGCGGTGAGTGTAGTGAGCCGCTACATGCATGATCCAAGAACGTGTCATATGGAAGCAGTATTTCACTACCAGAATAAGTCGTTTTAGCGACGCCGAAAGACGTCGCTAAAACGACAATTTCCGTCGCTAAAAATATTTAGCGACGAAATTACCGACGTTTTGGGCTGGTCGCGAAAATGTAAGTCGCTGATCTGCAAAACGTCGCCAAACGTCGCAAGTACCGACGTGTACCGACGTATATATACGTCGGTATACTACCGACGTCTACCGTCGTGTCGTCGTTGTATTCGCGACGTGTTTGACGTCGCTACGCGTTGGTAACTTTACCGACGATTACCGTCGTGTCGTCGGTGGTTTAGTGACGTGTTCAAAGTCGCTACACGTCGGTAATATCCTGGGAATTCCTGGGATGATTACCGATGTGCACCGACGTTTACCGACGTTCTCCGACGTATAACGACGTCGGTAAACGTCGGTAACCTGGAAAATATTACAGATTTATCGACGTTTACCGACGCAAACTTACGTCGGTGGACGTCGGTAAACGTCGCTAAATCTGCAAAAAAATAAAAAAATAAAATACAGAATGTCCATTTCTTCCTGTAGTTTACAAAAAATAACCATAACCAATATAGGTTACACAATCACAGAATGTCCATTTCTCAGAATGTCCATTTCTCAGAATGTCCATTTCTCACTGTACACAGGTTTCAGTCCCTATAACCAAGTCTACAACAATCACACAACAACAAGTATCCAAATAACCAAGTCTACACCAAATATCCAAATAACCAAGTCTACAACAATCACACAACAACAAGTATCCAAATGACCAAGTCTACACCAAATAACAAAGTCTACAACCAAATAACCAATGTCTACACACAACCAAAAAATAGAATAGGATCCAAACATCCAAATCTACACAACCAACAAATATCCAAGTCACAAACAAAGAATAAAACAAACACAAACAAACAGTCCTAACTAGGACTACTAGGAATCTGGTGCAGGAGGGGCACCGCCGCGACGAAGGGATAAGAACAACTCATACTCCTCAAGTAAAATCGATACCGATGGAGCAGGCAGTGACGTAGGTGGAGTCGGTGTCGAAGAAGAAGGCGGTGGAGGCGGCGGAGTCGACGACGATGAAGGCGCACCCGGAGGACCAGCACGCTCCAACGCTGTAAGTCGCGGGTGGTATGAATCCATGATAGATAACATTCTATCACTGCTCTGGACCATCGACTCCTGCGCCAATCTCATCCTCTCGGCCATGGTCACCTGTCCCGTCTGCAGCTCCGTCACCGTGCGCTCTAATCCGCCAACGGTGCGCTCTGTCCTCTCAGTCGTCTCCCTGAGGTCCATAATGCCGCGGTCGAGCGCATCCAATCGTGCTAGCAGCGCAGGATCGTCCGTAGGGTGCTGAGACTGCTCCTCGATCTGTCGTAGCAGGTCGTCACGGAGAGACTCCATCATGTGGTGGACTCGGGCAGACTCCTGGGACGGCTGTAGACCATGCACACTAGCAGGAGATGTCCTAGAGGACTGGGTCGCAACTAGGGCGCCATAGGATCTCGTACCGTAGTACGTATCCCTACGGAGTCCACCAGCGGCGGCTATCCACAGCTCGTCCGCAGACGGAGCTTGAGTGGGCTGCGAGGAAGTACCGGCTCTCCTGCATCAGGTGCACTAGCAGCCGCCCGTTCCCGCAGCCTCTGATACTCGGCCTAGAAAGTACTTATTATTACTAACTTCTAATTTCTAATTAATGTACTTATTATTACTAATTTCTAATTAATGTACTTATTATTTCTAATTTCTAATTAATGTACTTATTATTACTAACTACATGAATATTTATTTGCATCATATTTACTAAGTTATATTAAAATTGACATAAAGTATTAAATTAAGATAACGTATTGTAATACTTACATAAGTCTGCTCGGCCCTCTCGTCAATAAGGTCACCATCGCGACGATGGGTGGCCAGAAAGACGGTCACCATGTCGGCGTTACCGACCTTCCTTACCTGTAATTAAATATATTATCTTAGTAATAATTTATCGGTTTTGCATTAAAATAATATTTCTAAAAGAGGAAGACATACCAGACGACGGAAATGTTCCGTCATCGAAATCGACCCACCGCACCACTTCGAGGCATGTTGCCTAGCCGCCTTGGCCTTCTCCGACTTCTCCTTGTACCTTGGCTCGTCGAATCGAGCCTTTATCGCATTCCACTGATCAGGGGTGATCCAACATTGGATCGCCTTTTTGGCACGATTACGATCCTTCTGATCATTGATAGCGTCGCGGATCAGCTTGGCAGCGACGGCAGGAAACATCCCCTCGATAAGCTCGCCCCGGTGCGGTGGATAGAAAAACATATCCTAGAAGAGCACAAACCAAATATTTATCAGTTATATATAATATGCAAAAATTATATGATTCATGTTAAAAGCAAATATATTTTAACCTTGAAGCGCGCAAACCAGAAGACCTTCCTCTCGTCCGAAGCATCAGAGTAGTTAATCCAAGCACCACCATAATTATGCCTCAGCATGTGGCCTAGACGTCTCTGTACCTCTGGGGGACGATATCTATACAAACATATAATATTCATAAAAAAAGTTAAATTATGATAAAAATAGAAAGAAAAAAATTATAAACCAAAATACCTACTTTGTACCGTCGTCCCAGATCTCCATCCTCCTCTCCTCCGGAGGTGCGCACGCATCATCTGCATGATGCTCGTCAGCCATCGGCGCTGCCGCCTCAGCCGTCGCCGCAGCCTCCGCCATCTGCTCATCCGTCTCCATCGTCGTATCAGCACCAGGAACGCTAGACGGGCGAGCACTCTCAACAGGCCTGGAACTGGTAATTCGGCATGAAACCCTTCGAGTATAAATGATACGTGACATCCACTTCTGGATGATATTTCAAGTTGCGAGATCTCACACACGGACACTTAATTTTGGTACCGTCCATGTACTGAGGGAACGCCTTGGCAAACTGCAGGAACTGGTGTACACCCTCTATGAATTCATCCCGCACACCGTACATATCATCAGGATGACGGTTGTACATCCAAGTACGATTCTGCAGATAGTAATTCAGCTCCATAATTCTGTAAGATAGATACATCAAGGTAGTGAATGATATGCAAGTGTCAAAGCTTTGAAATAGTAGCTCAACCGAGGGATAGAGTTAATTGGAGGAAGTTACTGGGGAAAGCGAAGACCGACATGAACTGATGACGCACAAAAATGAGGGTCTCAAAGCTGGAACAAGTCAAGTTGTGCTTTGAAAAAAGAACTCTTACAAGCTCTTTGTTCACAAAGCAAGCTATAAATAGAGAATACAGAACAAATAACGAGTTCGTAACTCAAGTATAGAGCATATAAGAGTCGTAAACTCGAGAGATGTTCTGCATTCGTTATATCTTACTTTGTGCACAAAGAGCTTAACAAGAATAGAACATATCCAAAACACAACTTTACTTGTTACAACTTTGATCCCCAAATTCTCGTTTGCCAGTTCATGCGGTCTACACTTTCTGCAGTATATGTACACATGACATTTTACATTAAATGGTCAGAGATTATCGGTCATCTTCTTTTCGCATTGCTAACTTTTGTTTCGCGTGTTTGTGCGTGCGATGGTCAGAGATTATCGCAGCGGTATATCACCCGTGTCTACAATATTTCATATAGGCTGAGTTGTATAAGTCAAGTTTTAGGATATTAGTCTATATATTATGTATAGTCCAACCGAGTCAACTCTAAGCTAAACTAGTCTAACTTGGTCAAACTAGCCATTTCTAAGTTGTATAAGTCAAGTTTTAGGATATTAGTCTATATATACTAGTCTAAACTCTCCCTCCTCTCCAAATACCTGGTACTAGTTAACCCTCCCCCTTTCTCCCACTAGACACACACATACATATACATGATGTATACAACCACACCATAGTTCACAAGTTCTTTTAACCTAACTTTCCAGTTGGTACTAACCTCAATAGAACAAACACTCTCACAGCTCAAAATACTAACACATGCTCACGTCTTACTCTTGTGACACTCCTTTCAAACACAAATACACACCTATATGTTCCCTTACACATGTTTCCATGTTACCTGTAAAAATAGGAAACCCTTGTTGTCTAAAATAAGAAACAATTCTACAAAGAGAACCATACTGTAGAACTCACACTTTAAGACAATAGATGAAGGAAGACTTGTATGGAAGATCGTCTACTTTATTCATAGAGTTGTCATAGGGTGTTGAGCGATGTCATTTTATTCTTTTCTTCTTCTTCTTCTTGGGATTTTTGACTATTGGATCTTGAGACATATATAGCTAGAACTTATGAAGAATGGAGTACCATACTTCAACAAATAGATGTTGACTAATTGGTTCATATACTTAAAATCTCCGGCCATTGGGGATATTGGTAAACTAATATACCTAGATTACCCAAAAGTACACTTGCGAACTAGGATAAAATAATTAGTTGTGTACTAAACGTCTCTAAGTGTAGGAATATTTCAAGGTGAAATAATGTATCAAACACTATATCGAAACCCAAACCCAATATGCAAATCCAAATTAATACGAAAATACACAAGTGTAAGTAGGGAATTAAGTGTACAGAGATGAAATACATATATATGCATGCTTGGGGGTGGCCACGTGTCCAACAAATGGACACAAAGTGTCCAAAACCTCACGAACACACTGTATCAGTGAACACATGGTCGTAATCTGTCTCCGTGTCCATTTTGGATACGAAAAACACCTCAATTAGGGTTAGGGTTTACCTTCAGTCTCCTCGTGGTGGTGGAGGAGGAGGAGGAGGACAAGTTCGGTGGTGGAGGAGGAGGATCTCGCGGTGGAGGAGGAGAAGGGGCTCGCGGTGGAGGAGGAGGAGGAGAAGGATCTCGCGGTGGTGGAGGAGGAGGATCTCGCGGTGGAGGAAGAGAAGGGGCTCGCGGTGGAGAAGGAGGAGGAAAAGGGGCTCGCCGGAGGGAGGAGAAGGGGCTCGCGGTGGAGGAGGAGGATGAGCGGCACCGGAGGGAAGGGGGTCGGGCTGTCGTCGAGGTCGGAGGAAGAGGGGTGGAAACAAAAATTTTGGTGAGAGGGAGAAATGAAAAATCGAACCGAGGAAACCCTATTAGCAGCAAGTTAGCGACGTCTGTAAATACGTCGCAAAGCGTCGACTTTCCTTTAATATTCGGCGACGCCATAAGCTATGCGACACTAAACGTCGCTGAACCAATAAAACTGGCGACGTTTTCCGACAAATTAACGACGTTGGTTTTTATTACACTAAAGGTAGTCACAATATGTCGCTGTTTGTCGCTATCAGCGACGTATTGTGACGCTTATTTTTGGCGTCGCTAATTCCGAAAATATTAGCGACGTTTTAAGTTGGCGTCGCTAATTTCGTCGCTGATATGGCTTATTTTGGTAGTGTTTCAGATCTTGAGATATCTGAAAGGGACGCCGAAAAAAGGACTATGGTTCAAAAAAATGGACACAAAGAAGTTGAGGGATACTGCGATGCAGACTGGACAAGCTGCATAGACGACAGAAGGTCTACCACGGGGTACTGTATTTTTGTAGGAGGAAACCTAGTCTCATAGAGAAGCAAGAAACAACCAGTGGTTGCACGGTCGGCAGCTGAAGCAGAATACAGGGCAATAGCTCTGGGAGTGTCAGAGTTGCTATGGGTAAGAGCACTGCTGACAGAGTTGAAACTGGACAAGGGAGCACCATTACGTCTTCTGAGCGATAGTTAAGCTGCAATAAGTATAGCTAACAATCCAGTTCAGCACGACAGAACGAAGCATATCGAGATCGATCGATTCTTCATCAAGGAGAAGCTGGTATAAGGGATACTGAAGATTGACCATGTTCGCTCAGAAGAACAAGTTGCAGACTGTCTGACTAAGTGTCTTAGTTCATTGAGTCTGTCAAAGATATGTAACAAGATGGGGATGATTAATATCTATCGCCCATCTTGATGGGGAGTGTTGAGAACTAATAAGGGACTTTAGTCCCACATCGGAAGTTGTATTGTGAAGAGGAGGTGTACTCTCTATAAGTAATAGCAGGAGCCCATCAATAAAATTATCTGAGAAATTCCACTCATTTTAACTCTATGGATAATAACAAAAATATAAATATTTTTTTGGTATTATCTATATTTATATATTAATTTGATATTAACAAAAATATAGATATACTATACTATGGATAATAATAAAAAATTACAAATTATATATAGATAATATCAAATTTATTAATAGATTAATGCAAACTAAAAGATAAACTAAAAAAATAAAACAAACAAACCAACAAACCAAACAAACTAAGTGAACAAAAAACAAGAAACAAAATGGGGAGCTAGTCACACTGGCGTCCAATTTTTTTTCTTTTTTTTTGTGTGGGTGCCAGTATCATTGGCGCCGAAATTTTATTATTATTATTTAAAAAAAATTGGCGCCAGTATAACTGGTGCCAAACAATTTTTTTGTATTTGACGCCAGTGACACTGGCGCCGGATCCCTTTTTTTTATAATTTTTTTAAACATCTCTTGTTTGAGCCATTTGAAAATGTTTTCCGTTGGATGAATTTCTGAATGGTAATTTTCAGCCTCAAATATGCTATCTCAAACCAATCCTCAAGCTATGCAAATACATACCAAGTGCATCCACGAATCCGATGATTAACCACATATTAAAAAATTTGTGCGAAAGGTTTGTTAACTTATTGATTAAATTATGTTTATAGGCACTAGCCTGTTTATAGAATAGGTTTTCTATTAAATAGGGATCAAGTAGTTCGAAGCTTATGTACCTCCAAAAATTTTATATTTTCGTGTCTTTCCATCATGTAGCATTTTTTTTATTGACCGAAACAAATAAAAAAAAGAGTTGAACGAATACATAAACGAATAGAAAATGACCATCTAACCGAGGGACATGGAAGAATAAAATTATGATGGTACGTGAAATATTTTCCAACTTAATATATCTAGACATGCAGTTTGAAGTTCAGTATTTCGTAATCCACGAACGACCACACGGAAATGAAGGTGAATAGTTGACAAAAAGTCACCTGTTCAAAAATAAAGTTTTGTCTGGGCAAACACATAGATTTCAGCAATATAGATCGCTGGAATCGAGAATCCACGAATTCCAAGACATGTAATTTTGAAGTCGCATGGTATTTAGAAAGTGCTATTAAACAAAATTTTAGAAATTATTAAATAAACAAATTAAAACACAAAAAAAAATCGTGGTGGGTCAAGTCTTACCAGGCTTCCAGGAGACTAGAGGTTAAAATTTCATTATAGAGTACTCCTGCAATCAAATAAAAAAAAAAAAAACCTATTATGGGGTCGATGTTACTCTCGGAGGTCACAGCGTGCATGGTTAGAATCAACATGCAACCTTCAGATTCCGAAAGCTAATTCGAAGCCTGAGGTTGAAGTCTTGGCAGGGCTGATCCGAAATATTTTAGTGTCCACGACGAAATCTAAAATGATGTCCCTTGTTCAAAAAAATATATTTAAAATTAAAGTATCATTTTTTGGAAAAATTCCACTATCTCATTATCATGAACATTTTAATTTCCAGGACAATCCTATGAAACATTATAAACTAAGCAAACAAAGCACTTCAAAAATCAAGTAAATGATAATATTAAGCAAGTAACAACAAAACCTGAATTCTCAGTTCTGATACTTCAATTCAAAGCTTCCAATTCAAAAAAATAACCTTCCAATTTGAAACTTCTATTAAGCCAATGAACTTCTAATAAACTGTAGAATTTACATAGGAAACTTGCATTAGAAATTATATCTAAACATGAGAAAGTTAATGGATCGATAACAGTCAAAGACAAACTAGTACCTAAATTAGAAGGATCAATTACAAGCCATAAGAAATAATTTCTATTTTAGACAAAAATACTTGTTTATATATGTTTCTCCTTCAAAGCCTTAGTTTATGAATCCAGTGCCTTTTCTTGCTGGATCATCTTGTGCTTATTGAGATATTTCTGTAATTCTACTTCTACTAGTTTATATTTTGTAATTTCATCAATTTTATAGTTACACTAACTCAAAATGAAATTGTTAATTGTTTGATAAATTTTAGTTTACTTTTATATCCATTATTCATAAACCATACCTTCCTAAAAGTCTGTATTAAATTGTAACTACTAAACATTCTTTGACTATACAAATACAACAATTAATCTATGGAAACACTCAATTAAATGAGTTTTGCTTTGAGTAGGGAACTCAGAGAGTCACTATATTAACTGAGTTATGCATTATTAGGAAGATGATTTCTTGGATGAAACTGTCACGATTCGCACCCGCTTTTCGGATACGAGACGTGTCCAAGTTCAGCCTACGCCGCAGTATCGGCGGTAGAACGCTGTCTAGTACATAAACAAGTCACAGAGGCAGTCTAGATCTCATCCACAAGATATGATACAATCACTAACACAAATGAAACTGAATAATGAATGATAATATAAATGGAGTATCAAGTTTATCAAGAATTTTCAGTTACGTCCGGTGGACACAAATCTACTACCAATAGACGATAATAAAATAGAAACATGGAAATGAAATAACTGAGTCCAAACTGTCAAAAATACCCTCAGCTGCAGTGGTACCGTGGTCCAATGCTAGCTCAAACTGCTCGTGTGCACCTGGCTCAATACTCGGCTAAACCTGAAGAGATCATCATGGTCCTCAGAGGACTAGCAAGATACATAAAACATGCCTACTAGTATGACAGTAAATAACATGTGAGAAGGGTAAGAACGGTGCCAGAAAGATATCTAAAATATGGAAATGTAATACTAGACTTGGCTATCAATCAATCGATTAACCCCCATAGCTTGTAGTACAATGCAAGATACTCCCAATCTATAGTAGGTTTCGACTGTAGCACAATGCAAGATACTCCCAGTCAAGATTAGCCAATTCTAGTATCGATTTTCTCTCCTAAAGGAATACAAGAATACACCTATAAACCGTAGTACAATGCAAGATACTCCCAATTTATAGTGTCGTAAGTCAAATCAATCAATCAATATCAAGGTAGAAGAATCTGCTATAGGTCGTAGTACAATGTAAGATACTCCCAATCTAAAGTATGTCTTAACTGTAGTACAATGCAAGCTACTCCCAGTTAAGATTAGTCAAGTCAAGGACACAGTATAGAACTGGCAATTCTATCATAGACACAATACATGAAAAAGAGTAATAGACAAGCAATATCCTATACGTGCATGTAATCTAGAACAAGACAATCAGGGACAAACCAATCGCAATATGAAAATCATGTGATAATATGAAAAGGGATACAATAGGAAGGAAACATGTAAATACTGCATATGTTCGGCAAGGTATACTTGCCTGTGGTCCTGAGCTGCGGATAAGGGTCAAGAATCCGTATCAAGGTCCAAGTAGCCTGTCCGATAAGTTACAATGTCAATATATAATCTAACATTAATAGCAAGCTGAGTTTCTAGGTTGACTTTTATGGAAATTTGTATTTGGTTATTATGAACTTATTTGCTCTTAATTAAAAGTATTCTAGTTTTCCACCATGCCCAAACTTGATACTTGGGTATACCCCAACCTGGCCTTACCGCTATCATCCTAACCTTTTGACTTAGACCCTATTCTCATATATAGTTGCTACTCAATCGACATGCTTCTGTTTCATCTCTAGGCCTCTGTTTCAATGGCATGTATCTGGTATTATAGTCCAAACATTGCATATGGCAGTATATCAAACTGCTGCCAAGCCTCTGTACACTACAGGGTTTTAGATGATACTTTGATACATGAAGTTGTCTCAGGTTTAGGATGTAGGAGAGTACCCTTCTACCCCCTTTTGGTACTAATTACATGTAGCCTATATAAATGTCTGCCCTCTTTAACCAACTGACATGAGAACCCCCACTATCCATTCGCTTTATATAAATAGGGTCCCTTTGATGATACCTACTCCTGAATCCTGTTGATTTATTCTGCCACTTACTCCCTTTCTCTGTTATTGATGTTGTTCCAACAGAGCTCTAGGCCAACTGTTTCAAGGTTCAGCATCTACTTGAACCATCAAAATCTCTACTGCCTATTCAGGAACAACTCCCCCTTTACTCTTGACTTGACAATAACGCCCAACAGGCAACTATGGTACTAAACCAGTGCTTACTTCTGTGGTGAAGAATCAAAGCTCATTTTATCATCATGTGAACAACGGACTAGATAATAATATGGAATATAAGGGGACTATAATCTAGATGCTTCAGCTGAGAAACTGGAGGTTATATGGTTGAAACGTCTAGAGGAAGAGTTACCAATGAAACACTGGAACCCAAAAGAAAATCTAGAAATCTCTTAACCTATAGTTTTCAGAACATACCTTTGCTAAGGAACTCTATACTCGAGCCCTCCCTTTCTAGCAAAACTCCTGATACCTGTTAATATGGATTAAACAAATGGAGGCAGGACTGAATCAGTAAAATCGAGAATGGACTAAAACATAGGAAATTGGATAATAGAGAACAGGGCTTTACTGGTCCTTTATGGGAATAGGGTTGAACTCAAGGTGAGATATCTTGAACAATAACATGAAGGGACTGCATCACATATACCCTAAACAGGGACTGAATCAAAATACGAACAGGGGCTGAACATCCTACTGCCTACTGCTACTGCACAGTAACCACTTACCCTCTGGATAGTCATTTCCTATCATATGACACACACACTCTCACACTAATCCTATTGCTACATGCCAAATTTTCCCATATAACTAACTTTCCAACTGATTGCTTGCTATTGTGACATTTCTACTTCTCTTTCCCCTCATCTCTTCATATCTATATATACCCTTCTAATTGTCTAATTAAATAATCTACTCTAACTCACCCATGTTCTTAGTACTCATGGCTGCATACCCCATCTTCTATCTCAGGCTTAAATACACCTCAACCCATACACTTTTCTTACTATTTATGTGATTGCTCTATTCCCCTTTTATTTGCTGTTAATGTCTTTATCACTGCCCCAAGCAACTTCCTTATCTCCATCTATATGTTGCTTCTTATGGACCTGCACGTCCATTCTTATTTTCATGATACTCATGTATCATATCAAGGTGTCCATGTTTCTTCTATGTGTATAATGGCTCACACACGAGCCATGCATCCCTCTTAATCTGCTGCCATGTACATCAGTCTAAGGACTGATGTCTGCCACCGCAAGGACAGATACATAATCCGCATGTATCTGCTACTTGCATCTTAAGATATTACCATTAGTATATAATATAGGGACCTGCACACCTATAATACATGTAGGTTTAGTCCTATCAACTGAAACCTTGCCTACTTAACCCTCTGTTTTTTTACTAGTACCTATCCACAGGTCTGCTAGTTCATACCCAAGTCCTGTGCACTCTTGACTTGACTTGGTATCACTATATTCTGGTACCAAACTGCTACCTAGATACAGTAGTCAAATATTGGTACTCTACTCGTTCGAATCTCGTACTCATTGGTATCTCAAAAATCCTGTCCACTAGGACATACCATTATATATATTAACTGATACCAAGGGAGAGTAATTCATTATTAGTATTGACTGATACAATATAGTAGAGGTTTGAAACAAAGGTCAATTGATTGATACTCTAGTATTATGAAAGCATCTCATGTTATTGATACATGAGGATACCTCCCTGCTACTGTACTTACATTTAATCCCTGTTTTCCATTCGACGACTCCAACTTGGTGGTACCTTCATCTTGTTAATACCTGGACTCACTTGTTCATCCAGCCTCCATGGGAACCAGAATTCCTGAACACCGAATACTCGTGTACCCTTCTCATGGCTTATGCCTAATGCTTCAATTCTGAACCCCTCTGATACCAAATACAATGTGCCTACCAAGTATGTATTGTAGCGCCCCGCTTTCGATAGGCGACGGAACTTCATAATATGCTAGCGCCGAGTCAGATCGGCCGGGAACTAAGATGGCCATCTGACTCGATCGCTAAGCTTGGTAAACGTTAACGCCTTGCGGCATCGATTCAAATCGATTTGGACGGAAATTACGAGAATCGATCCAACTAATGGAACGACTTCTGTTGGAATTAGTCCTAGATGCAGCGGGCTGCGTCTAGGCGAGTGAGCTCTCTATAAGAGTCCCTTCGACGGGACCGGACCGCTGTATGGTTTTCTTGGAGCTTTGCCGCTGGGCTTGATGAAGTGCTTTCGCGTCGTTTTCATGGATGCAATTACAATTTCGATGCAAAGGAAAAAGAAAGAATTCTAACAAAGCGTTGGTGCCATTGCAGGAGCTCGCGTAACTAAGGATTGACGTTGCGTAGCGCTTGGACGACCGGCACGAAGCAAAGTAATCGGTGGGTGATTCGACCCCTTCTTTTCTACTCTGTCCCGCAAACTTATTTCTTGCCGTGAATTCATTCAAATCGAACGATGCCAAGTTAATTGCATGCCAATCCACTAAGTCCAAGAACTCGGGAAAACGTATCGATTTAGAGAAATTCACTCTGAAAATACAAGTCTATCACATAAACCAGAAAGTTTAAGGTTCTAGTAAAAAGATAGACTATTTTACGTGCTGCAAAATATTATGAAACGTCGATCGTGGGTTATGATGCCTCGGACAATTTGGTGCCTACGGGACGCTAAATCGGGAGTACGACTTGGGGAAAAATGAATCGTTGCATAAGTTGAGGGAAATGATAATGCCGTTCAATACTGTCCGCGCTATACAAAACTGTTGCATATATTAAACTGTTCACGCATTGGCATGGTCATGGACAGCTTGTGCACAAGTTGATATTTTTCCTCGAATCGATATCCGGGGCATCGGAATCGAATCGACCTAGGGGGAATGAATAATCGTGCTTCGGCACTGATGCATTACGGGACCGTCAGTCAGGCTTGCAACCTAGACTGAGCGGGCCGAAATGCCGTTGAGATAGTCCCACGTGATGTGTAACATCAATGACCGCATATAAGATAGTAG
This sequence comes from Iris pallida, assembly GCA_029216955.1. Classification (NCBI taxonomy): domain Eukaryota; kingdom Viridiplantae; phylum Streptophyta; class Magnoliopsida; order Asparagales; family Iridaceae; genus Iris; species Iris pallida. Next base: position 4,320,467 of record JANAVB010022200.1, read on the forward strand.
CATGCTTACCTATTGTCTTATGCAGGTGTAAATATTATCACTGTTTTTATGCAGGGACGAGCACGGCCGTGGTAAGAAATATGATAAACTGCTATGGTTCACTGTATGCTTTATTACGCAAAGATGGCTATCGAATATGAACTGAATTCATTTAGTTCTAATATAAAGACAACTCTAAAGCATGCCTACCCTAACAATCAGAGTGGGTTTAGACGAGTGGGTTCGTCTCGTCCACTTAGCAAGTGTGCTAATCCCATTCCCCCAATTTCCCTAGGTGCGACGGGCGTGCTCAACTAAACTGGAGCTGAAGTACGGAGAGGTGTTTTGAAGCTCTTCCTATGCTGAAGTATTTTGAAGCCAATTCAAGTCGACGGCTTATGTATAAAAGGGGCGAATGTATGGGACGGCAAGCGTTAGTTCAGGCAACTTGTCGAATATAATTTTCTTCTGTTTTCAATCAATGTAGCCGCAACGGCATCCAATGTAATTACGACTTGCACTTCGTTGCAAGCTATGAATGAAAAGCATTTCTATCTTTCTATACTGCGTCTTATATTCTGATGTGATTTGTGAAGTTTTGACTTGGCGTATTTATATCAAAATCAAAAGATAACCATTTGAGAACTTGTCATCTTGCCTTGCACGAGCGCAACTCCAGGCTCGTGCGGCATCACGCCTTAGCGAGGACGATCGAATCGGCAAAGTAACACCGGGGACGAACGGTTTGTCGACTCGGGGCGCGACAAATTGGTATCAAAGCACAGTTATGTTTCCTCGGATTTTTGAAAGATGTTTCATTGTTGGAATGTCCGTTGCGATGGCTCGATTGAATGCTTGTCGACATACTGCGTAAAATAAAAGTTCCATACAGGTAAGCCCGTAGATATTTTGAAAAATACTAACGAGTTTACTATATTTTGTAGGAATGACTAAGAAAAGAAACAATCCCGCCCCAACCCAAACTGTAGATAGTACGTCGAGCACAAAAAGTACTGAGCCTAGCGAGACGACTATGCAGAAGATGCTACAGTTGATAGAACTGCAGCAGCAGCAGCTTCAAACACAATTCAAAGCCCAATTCGAGACGCAACAGCAACAGATGAATGCCCTGACTCAGATAGTGAGCAGAATGGCGGGCAATACCAAGACGACGGACGAAGAGCCCGAGGAAAAGCAAGGCGACCAAGAAGAAAACGAGGAAGAAGAGACTCAACCGTAAATGATAGATTCTTCTTCCTTGTTCAAGGCAAAGGAGTTCCGCAAGATGAATCCACCAAAGTTCAACGGCCGAGCGGAGCCTGATGTGATCGTAGGATGGCTCGCGGAGATGGAGGACCTGTTTAATCTGCTTAGCATTGAAGGGTCCCAGCGGGTAACTTGTGCGGTATTACAGCTGCAACTGAGGGCGTACGACTGGTGGGCCGCTAAAAAGCAGGAAATCTATGAAGCCGATACAGAGCCACGATTTCCTGGAAAATATTCAAGCAAGCCTTCCTCGAACAGTACGTTCCTCGTGCTGTCCGTCAACAAAAAGAAGACGAGTTTATGACGCTACGACAGGGAAATATGTCTGTCGACGATTATGATTCGAGCTTCTCAAAGTTGGCGAAGTTTGCCGGCGCCTTCCTGCCCAACAAGGAAGCCTGGTGTGAACGCTTCCAACAAGGCCTAAATGACGAACTGCGAAGGGACGTCATGAATCAAAGGTGCCGAACATACCGTGAATCCTATAATGCCGCTCTTGATAGTGAGCGCATCTTTAGCCGTATGTCGAGTAGAGGCATCTATAACCACTTCAACAAGAGTCCTAACGACACCGGCACCGGGGGATCGGGAATAACAAAGCGTCCGAACAGATTCGATGATCGAGGCCATGGCAGTCAACACTGCACCAGGTGCGGTAGGCGTGGGCACCGAACCGTCGACTGCGTCACGAGATCTTGCTACAAGTGTGGCAAGATAGGCCATATAATTACATATTGCCCGCACAAAGGTCCGAATCAACACAACCCACCGAGGAACGTCTCGAATCCGTATAAAGCGCCGATACTGCAGGGCGCGAATGCGGTGCCCGTCAACCATCAGAACCAACGCCACGGAGCTCAAGGCCAAGTTTATGCCTTAACTCGGGATGAGGCGCTTGCGTCCGATACGGTTGTAACAGGTATATTACTCTACAAAGATATACCTGCTCGAGTATTATTCGATTCGGGTGCGACGCATAGCTTTATATCTGCTGATTTTGCGAAAGAAAATAAAATAACCATGCAATCACTAGATATAAATATTAGCGTTAGCACTCCGTCGGGAGTCGATATGCCTACGAACTTTATTTGTAGGGATGGCCATATTTGCATCGAAGGAAGATATCTATCCTTGGATGCCGTCGTACTAGACATCAAAGATTACGATATAATCCTGGGCATGGATTGGTTGGGCGCTTGTCGTGCAACGATCGAGTGCACGGAGAAGAGAGTAGTGTTTCGTCTTCCTGGCGAGACAGAGTTCTCATATTTGTGCGGTACGATCTCGAAGGCGGCAATGATGGTGTCGGCAATCTCGGCAAGGCGTATGCTGCGTTCCAGCTACACGGGATACTTGGCATCAGTTCGAGACACGCGGAAGGATAATACAAACACGCAGGCTGATGTTGTGGCAGATTTTTCTGACGTTTTTCCTGACGAGATGTCCGGGATGCCGTCGGATCGAGAAATTGAATTCAGTATCGACACCTTTCCGGATACACGGCCGATATCCAAGACACCTTACCGAATGGCTCCAGCAGAACTGAAGGAGCTGAAGGTGCAATTACAAGAGTTGCTAGACCGCAGATTTATTCGCCCTAGCGTCTCTTCGTGGTGTGCTCCCGTATTGTTCATGAAGAAGAAGGATGGGTCGATGCGGCTATGCATCAACTATCGTGAACTCAACAAGGCGACCGTGCGGAACAAGTATCCTTTGCCGCGAATCGACGACTTGTTTGACCAACTGCAAGGCACGGTAATATTTTCAAAAATCGATCTTCGTTCAGGCTATCATCAATTGAAGATCAAGTCCGACGACATATCGAAGTCTGCCTTCCGTACTCGATATGGTCATTACGAATTCCTCGTCATGCCGTTCGGTTTGACGAATGCCCCAGCCGCGTTCATGGATCTGATGAACCGAGTCTTCCGACCTCAAATAGATAAATTTGTAGTCTTATTCATCGACGATATCCTTGTCTACTCAAAAAATCGTGAAGAACATGTAGAACATTTGAAGACGGTACTGCAGATTCTGCGTGAAAACAAATTGTACGCCAAGCAGAGTAAGTGCGAGTTCTGGATGAGTAGCGTGACATTCCTCGGGCACGTAATCTCTACCGAAGGTGTCGCGGTGGACCCAAAGAAGATTGATGCGGTGGTGGATTGGAAACGACCTGCCTCGGCTAGCGACATTCGGAGTTTCCTTGGCTTAGCGGGCTACTACCGTCGATTCGTGCGAAGCTTTTCAAAACTAGCGTCGCCTCTGACTCGCCTCACCCAGAAGGGAGTAGTATTTGAATGGAGCGACGACTGTGAATCCAGCTTCCAAGAGTTGAAGCAACGGCTCGTCTCAGCTCCAATCCTTGCACTTCCAGACGGTCCAGAAGGTTTTCAGATATTCAGCGATGCGTCGGGAACTGGCCTTGGGTGCGTACTCATACAGAGAGACAAAGTCATCTCCTACGCTTCACGGCAGTTGAAGCAGCATGAGAAAAACTACCCGACACATGACCTAGAATTAGCGGCGATCATCTTTGCGTTGAAGTTATGGCGGCACTACCTCTATGGTGTGGCATGCAGAATCTATACAGATCATAAAAGCCTGAAATACTTATTTACGCAACGGGAACTCAACCTACGACAGCGAAGTTGGCTCGAACTCATAAAAGATTACGAGCTAACGATCGAGTATACACCGGGCAAGGGAAACATGGTGGCCGACGCACTCAGCAGAATGTTTATGGGAACACTGGCCATAAACAAGGAGATACAGCGAGACCTTGAAACGATGGGTATCGAACTCGAAATTGAGTATCGACACCTGCACCTAGCTCAGCTGAAGTTAGAATCGAGCCTGCTTAGCAAGATAAAGACCGCACAAGAGGACGACTCATTCCTGAAGAAAATGCGTGAGCTGATTTCAACGGAAAGGGCGACTGACTTTGCGGAAGACAGAGACGGGACGATGCGACTAAAGGGAAGGCTTTGCGTTCCTGAAACTGTCAAACTCAGAAAAGAAATTCTGATGGAGGCACATTATGCGAAGTACTCGTTACATCCTGGAAGCACCAAGATATACAAGGACTTGTGCACAAACTTTTGGTGGCACGGCATGAAGAAAGACGTGGCTACGTTCGTATCGCAATACATGGCATGTCGGCAGGTGAAGGCAGAACACCAACGGCCAGGCGGCGAGCTGCAGAACATCCCCATTCCCGAGTGGAAGTGGGACAATATCTCGATGGATTTCATTGTGGGATTTTTGAAGACGCCGTGGGGGAATGACGCGATTTGGGTCATTGTTGATAGATTGACCAAGTCGGCTCACTTCATCGCAATTAAAGTAGGATGGAGCGTCGATCGGTTAGCACAAATCTACGTCGATGAGATTGTTCGACTGCACGGGGTACCGGCCTCTATAATTTCGGACAGAGACGGGCGATTCCTATCGTATTTCTAGACGAGCCTCCAAGCGGCGATGGGGACCAAACTGAACTTTAGTTCGACGTACCATCTCCAAACAGACGGTCAGACAGAGAGGGTCAATCAGATCTTAAAAGATATGTTGCGTCTGTGTGCGATCGACCTAAAGACTAGTTGGGATACACATTTGCCGCTTGCGGAGTTTGCGTATAACAATAGTTATCAGTCGAGCATTCAGATGGCTCCATACGAAGCGCTCTACGGGAGGAAGTACCGTTCGCCGATATGCTGGGATGAAGTCGGAGAGCGACAAGTGCTTGGACCGGAACTGGTGGAGCAGGCCGTCGAAAACGTCCGCTTGATTCGAGATAGACTCCGCATCGCACAAAGTCGACAAAAGAGCTACGCAGATCTTCGTCGACGTCCGCTAGAGTTCTTGGCCAGGGACCATGTGTTTCTAAAAGTAACACCCATGCGCGGTGTGATGCGGTTCGGCGTTAAAGGCAAGTTGAGTCCGAGATTTGTAGGCCCCTTCGAGATCATTGAGCGAGTTGCGACTGTTGCTTATCGGATCGCACTACCTCCTGCCTTAGTTGATGTGCACGATATTTTCCACGTTTCACAACTTCGAAAACACGTGCACGATCCAAGTCATGTGGTTAGCTTCGATCAGTTGTAGCTACGTACTGACTTGTCTTACTCGGAGGAGCCTATTCAAATTTTGGACCGCAAGGAGAAGGTGCTGCGAAATCGGTCGATGTCCTTGGTCCGCGTGCTTTGGCGGAACCATTCAGTCGAGGAGTCGACGTGGGAGATGGAGGCGGAGATGAAAGAGAAGTATCTCGCGTTGTTTGTCTAAATTAAGGTCAGACCCTTGTTCTTAAGTTTCGGGACGAAACTTTTTCTTAGTGGTATATTATGTAGCGCCCCGCTTTCGATAGGTAACGGAACTTCATAATATGCTAGCGCCGAATCAGATCGGACGGGAACTAAGATGGCCATCTGACTCGATCGCTAAGCTTAGTAAACGTTAACGCATTGCGGCATCGATTCAAATCGATTTGGACGAAAGTTACGAGAATCGATCCAACTAATGGAACGACTTCTGTTGGAATAAGTCCTAGATGCAGCGGGCTGCGTCTCGACGAGTGAGCTCTCTATAAGAGTCCCTTCGACGGGACCGGACCGCTGTATGGTTTTCTTGGAGCTTTGCCGCTGGGCTTGATGAAGTGCTTTCGCGTCGTTTTCATGGATACAATTACAATTTCGATGCGAAAGGAAAAGAAGGAATTCTAACAAAGCGTTGGTGCTATTGCAGGAGCTCGCGTAACTAAGGATTGACGTTGCGTAGCGCTTGGACGACCGGCACGAAGCAAAGTAATCGGTGGGTGATTCGGCCCCTTCTTTTCTACTCTGTCCCGCAAACTTATTCCTTGCCTCGAATTTATTCAAATCGAACGATGCCAAGTTAATTGCATGCCAATCCACTAAGTCCAGGAACTCAAGAAAACGTATCGATTTAGAGAAATTCACTCTGAAAATACAAGTCTATCACATAAACCAGAAAGTTTAAGGTTCTAGTAAAAAGATAGACTATTTTACGTGCTGCAAAATATTATGAAACGTCAATCGTGGGTTATGATGCCTCGGACAATTTGGTGCCTACAGGACGCTAAATCGGGAGTACGACTTGGGAAAAAATGAATTGTTGCATAAGTTGAAGGAAATGATAATGCCGTTCAATACTGTCCGTGCTATACAAAACTATTGTATATATTAAACTGTTCACGTATTGGCATGGTCATGGACAGCTTGTGCACAAGTTGATATTTTTCCTCGAATCGATATCCGGGGCATCGGAATCGAATCGACCTAGGAGGAATAAATAATCGTGCTTCGGTACTGATGCATTGCGGGACCGTCAGTCAGGCTTGCAACCTAGACTGAGCGGGACGAAATGCTGTTGAGATAGTCCCACGTGATGTGTAACATCAATGACTGCATATAAGATAGTAGCATGCTCACCTATTGTCTTATGCAGGTGTAAATATTATCTCTGTTTTTATGCAGGGACGAGCACGGCCGTGGTAAGAAATATGATAAACTGCTATGGTTCACTGTATGCTTTATTACGCAAAGATGGCTATCGAATATGAACTGAATTCATTTAGTTCTAATAGAAAGACAACTCTAAAGCATGCCTACCCTAACAATCAGAGTGGGTTTAGACGAGTGGGTTCGTCTCGTCCACTTAGCAAGTGTGCTAATCCCATTCCCCCAATTTCTCTAGGTGCGACGGGCGCGCTCAACTAAACTAGAGCTGAAGTACGGAGAGGCGTTTTGAAGCTCTTCCTATGCTGAAGTATTTTGAAGCCAATTCAAGTCGACGGCTTATGTATAAAAGGGCGGATGTATGGGACGGCAAGCGTTAGTTCAGACAACTTATCGAATGTAATTTTCTTCTATTTTCAATCAATGTAGCCGCACCGACATCCAATATAATTACGACTTGCACTTCGTTGCAAGCTATGAATGAAAAGCATTTCTATCTTCCTATACAGCGTCTTATATTCTGATGTGATTTGTGAAGTTTTGACTTGGCGTATTTATATCAAAATCAAAAGATAACCATTTGAGAACTTATCATCTTGCCTTGCACGAGCGTAACTCCAGGCTCGTGCGGCATCACGCCTTAGCGAGGACGATCGAATCGGCAAAGTAACACCGGGGACGAACGGTTTGTCGACTCGGGGCGTGACAAATTGGTATCAAAGCACAGTTATGTTTTCTCGGATTTTCGAAAGATGTTTCATTGTTGGAATGTCCGTTGCGATGGTTCGATTGAGTATTGGTATGTCTCGTGCACGCACGGGAGTGTTCGGGGGGTAGACATGGACTGGCACACTTCTATGCTGATTGTGGGATGATCTAAAATATCAAACTCTATTTTTGAGTATTGGTATTTTAGTCCCACATCGGATAGGAGAAGAGGTGAAGTCTCAACTCCACTATATAAATAGAGCCCCTTGGCCTCATTTGAAAGATGCACCAAGAAGAGAGTTAAGGGAGTCTGTAAAGTCCAGGAAGCCCGTTCAAGTCTCAAATTTTGACTTACGAGCATTCCAGAAGTTCTTCGTGAACTTGCTGGTTCCTGGAAGCAGATCGTGGTGGGGCAAATCTTGTTTTGTGCAACGGTGATCTTAATCACCCCAGCAAGAACCTTTCCTCTTCTTCTTTCTTCTTTCTTCTCCTTCATCTGAGTTGTAACTCAGTTCTGTCCGTCTGCAACTGCGATTGCAAGAAAGAACGTGAGATTTATTTTTTGAACTCAGTTCTGTCCGTCAGCAACTGTGATTGCGAGGAAGAACGTGAGATTTACTTTCTGATTATTGTTGCTTTTGTAATCAGATTTATATTATACTGTTTCTCTTGGATCTCGAGAATAATCAGAAGGTGAACGTTTATTGAACCTCTGATCTCGACATCGAGTCTACCATCTTTGATCAAGTCCCGGAACTAACAATCTCAAAGCAAGATTCTTGTAGATGGAGAACTCTCGTGCTTCTCTCATCGATACCAGTTTTAACAAGTTAGAGAAATTCGATGGAGAATATTTCCAAATTTGGAAGAGGAAGGTCACCCTTAATCTTTAACTCGTGGACGTAGACCATGTGTTGATTGAGGATGAACCTACAATTCCAGAAGGAGGAACTGCCGATGCTATTGCTGCTGCACTCGTCAAGCAGAGCAAATGGAAGAGAGAAAATAGCATCTGTAAACTGTTGATTCTCAATTCTATGGAAGACTCTCTGGCAGAGTCATATTCCAAGAAGGTGAAGGCCAAAGAGATCTGGGATTCTTTGGGTAAGCTATATGAAGATGATGAGAACAGGTCCAAAATCTTCATCGTCGAGAAGTATCACAAGTGGCTCTTCGAAGACGAGATGGCGATGCTACCTCAAGTAAAGGAATTCTTGAAGTTGAGCCAGAAGTTAGATGACGAGAAGATGCCCCTCGTCGACAAGTTTGTCGTTGGAGGGATAGTCTCGAAACTTCCTGCTGGTTGGAGCAACTTCTATGCTAGAATGCATCGAAAGAAGCTGGACATTAGCTTGGAAGATCTTCTACAAGAGATCCACGTTGAGGAAGAAATGCGATCTCAACAGAAGATGAACTCTCTGTCCAAACAACTGGCTAAGGCCAACTTGGTGCAGACAAGAGAGTTCAAGGGGGAAGCAGGTGGCTTCTCATCACAAGAAGAAGGACTCCACTAATCTAAAAGTGAACGGTCCTTCAGTCAAGCAACAGAAGTCCAAGTCCCACGTGACTTGCTTCAACTGTGACAAGAATGGCCACTACATGAGTGAATGCAAATCCAAGCCCAAACCAAAATAGCAGGTATAGCTAAACTTGGTTATTTTGATTACGTAACTTGGTTGCTAGTGTTGCACATGTTGAGTTATCGACCGTGGTAGCTGACTAGTGGTCTGACACTAGTGCATCTGACCATGTGTGCTCTCAAAGGAGCTGTTCACCAAGGATGAGCCATGTTATGACGAAGGTCTCGATAGCGAACATATATCTAGCAGAAGTTCTGAAGATCGAGACAGTGGTTATTAACCACCGACAAGGACACTGGAATGCGTGTTGCACGTACCAGAGATTTTTTGGTGATCTGATCTCAGAAAGTCTGTTATCTGATACAAACTTGAAAGATGGACATTCGTACTAGCCAGATGGTAATTTCTTGGCGAGGAACATGCTTCGAAAAGATGTTCGATGCTGAAGGAATATTTAAACTTCTGCTGATGGCGATGAAGTTATTTCATTGAGTGGACTGAGAGTTGTTCTATGACAGAAGCAGACTCAAGCTGTCCTACCGGGACCTTATCTTCGGAATATGGGGGTAAGGAGGTAGAGGATTTTAAGGTCTGTGCTGATACAAGACTGTTGGAAAGCTGCTCAAACGATTGAACTAAAGTACTGATCATCTAGAGTTAGTACACTCAGATATCTGTGACTTTTATCAATTCTCCACAGAGGCCGGTTCGAAGTGTTTTTCGAAGTGCACGTTCGTATGACTTCTCAAGTAGAAGGATGCAGCATTCGAGTAGTTCAGAGACTTCAGGGCTGAAGCTGAACATTAAACCGATCTACAACTACTCAGAAGTGATCGAGATATATAGGTCTCATGAATTCGCATCGTTCTATAAAAAACATGGAATCATCAATGAGACTACTGCTCCGTATTCTCCTCAATCTAACGGGATAGCGGAGAGGAAGAACAGAACGTTGACAGAAATGATGAACTCAATGCTGCTAACTACGGGTCTTCATAAATGCTAATGGGGAGAAGCTGCATTGACGACCACTTTTATTCTAAATAGAGTGCCGTATACAACTTCGGACGTAACTCCTTATGAGCACTGGTTCAAAGTCAGACCTAACTTGAATGTCATTCGAGTGTGGGGGTCTCTGGCTTATGTGAAGCTCCCAGATCTGAAGATTCAGAAGCTGGGGACTAGGACTACGAAGATGATTTTCTTGGGGTATGCCGAGAAGAGTGATGCTCGGAGATTTCTTGATATTGAGTCAAATCATATCATCGAATCTTGTGAAAATAATTTGCAAGGCACAAGAATATTATTCTTACGGATAAACTGGAGAACAATAAGGGTGCACAAGAAACTGAAGTTTTCAATAAAGAAGTAGTCCAAGAAGATGTTGTTGTTGAAACAACGGTTGAACCAGAACTCGCTGAGCCGTCGTCGAAGCGAGCGAGGAGGCCGAAGAACTTCAGAGATGACTTCATCACCTATCAAGTGGTAGCAGATCCGCTTACCTATGACGAGGCGATGAAGACCAGAGATGATGTTTTCTGAAAGGAGGCGATTGACAATAAAATTGATTCCAACACTTCAAATAACACTTGGGTGTTGGTTGATCTTCCTGAAGGAGCAAAATCCATCGGATGCAAGTGGATCTTCAAGAAGAAGATGAAAGCAGATGGAACTATTAACAAGTTCAAGGCCAGGTTGGTGGCCAAGGGGTTTTCTCATAAGCAGGGGATCGACTACTTTGACATGTATACTCCAGTAGCCCGGATGACCACTATCAGAATGTTGATTGCTCTCGCAGTGATACATAAGATGGTGTTACATCAGATGGATGTGAAAATAACATTCCTGAATGGCAAGCTGACCGAAGAGATCTACATACAACAACCAGAAGGGTTTGTCATCAAAGGTCTTGAAAACAAAGTCTGCAAGTTGGTAAAATCCCTGTACGGTTTAAAGCAAGCTCCCAAAATGTGGCATGAGAAGTTTGACAAAGTCATAAGATCAAATGGCTACTGGGTCAGTGAAACAGACAAGTGTGTCCATACAAAGTTTGCTGACGGAAGAGGAGTCATTGTTTGTCTATACGTGGACGACATGCTAATCCTAGGTACGAATATAAGCTGTGTCACGGAGACAAAGAAGTTCCTCTCGACGAAGTTCAGTATGAAGGACTTGGGGGATGCTGATGTTATCTTGGGACTCAAGATCATCCGGACAGATACTGGACTAGCGCTGGCACAGTCTTATTATGTTGAGAAGATGATCACTCGTTACGGATATCAGGATCTTCCAGGGATCGATACGCCGTACAAGTGTGATCTGAAACTGAAGCCTAATTCAAGAGAAAGCGTCAGGCAGCTGGAGTATGCAAGCGTAATCAAAAGTTTGATGTATGCTACTACTGCCACAAGGCCTGACATAGCTTTCGCTGTGGGAATGCTGAGTCATTTCATGAGCAACCCAGGCATTGAGCACTGGAAAGCTGTGAAACGGGTTATGAGATATCTCAAGAAGACTCAGACATATGTACTGCACTACAGCAGAGATCCACCGATAGTGGAAGGCTTCAGTGATGCCAGTTGGTACTCAGAAGTGGAGAGCGAGAGGTCCACAGGTGGATATATTTTTACAATGGGTGGAGCTGCTATATCGTAAAAATCGAAGAAGCAGACTATGCTCTCGCGGTCATCCATGGAATCTGAGTTCTTTGTACTTGATACCACAGCGGAGGAAGCAGAATGGCTTTGGAAGCTCATGTATGATCTTCCAGTGGTTGGGGCGCGAATACCGACGATACCGATATACTGCGACAATCAGACGACTTCGGCGGTGGCATCAAATGACCTCTTCAACGGGAAGAAGAGGACTGTACGGTTGAAGCACATGACAGTACACGATCTCATCAAGAGGGGGTGTTATTGCAGCCAGAAGCACAGTTAATGTCATTATGTGAGTAGGAAGAATTACAGTTATGGTGCAGAATTTAAGGCTTAGTCTATTCTTGTATCATGCTATTATTTAACCTATGTAGGAAGATTCAAGTCGTAGCGACATCTCTCCTACATGATGGACAGTCACTGTGGGGAACACTCAACCCATATATTGAGATATGTGGGAGATTGTTGGTGTTTTTGCCTTTGGACTAGAAATAATAGTCCCACATCGGCTACACCAAATGGTGAGTATCTCAATATAATACATTGCTTGTGTTGAGGTGTGCACGTAAGGTGTAGTGGGGCACAAGTTTGTGCCATGTGGGAGTATTTTCCTAGAAGAAAAAAGGATTAAATCCAACAATGATGCAAGTTGATTTTTGTTGTGCGGACTCAGACTCGGACACGGACTCCAGGATGTCTCGTGCATGCACGAGAGTATTCGGGGGGTAGGCGTGGACTGGCACACTTCTATGCTGATTGTGGGATGATCTAAAATATCAAACTCTATTTTTAAGTATTGGTATTTTAGTCCCACATCGGATAGGAGAAGAGGTGAAGTCTCAACTCCACTCTATAAATAGAGCCCCTTGGCCTCCTTTGAAAGATGCACCAAGAAGAGAGTTAAGGGAGTCTGTAAAGTCCAGAAAGCCCGTTCAAGTCTCAAATTTTGACTTACGAGCGTTCCAGAAGTTCTTCATGAACTTGCTGGTTCCTGGAAGCAGATCGTGGTGGGGCAAATCTTGCTTTGAGCAACGGTGATCTTAATCACCCCAGCAAGAACCTTTTCTCTTCTTCTTTCTTCTTTTTTCTCCTTCATCTGAGTTGTAAATCAGTTCTGTCCGTCTGCAACTGCGATTACAAGAAAGAACGTGAGATTTATTTTCTGAACTTAGTTCTGTCCGTCAGCAACTGCGATTGCGAGGAAGAATGTGAGATTTACTTTCTGATAATTGTTGCTTTTGTAATCAGATTTATATTATAATGTTCCTCTTGGATCTCGAGAATAATCAGAAGGTGAACGTTTGTTGAACCTCTGATCTCGACATCGAGTCTACCATCTTTGATCAAGCCCCGGGACTAACAGTAGAGGTCAGAGAAACTTTTGCCAAAGCCTTCTCTGCGTAGTATGACATTGCAGAGTTCCTGTGAAGGAGTTAGAAGAAGATATTGAAAAACAATTAGGGATTTGTGGTTCAATTATAAGCCAATCTGCCAAAGGAAGAAGGAAAGAGAGAATTAAAATTTACAATTTCAAAAAAAAAACCTTACGGGAAGACATTAAATTGGAAGCGACTGAAAGAAGAGGAAAAAGAAGCGACGGCATACGGGAAGACAATTTTCTCTCTGAAGCGGAAGAGAATTTGGTGGATTGTGGTTTGTAGAATTTTTATTTATTTATTTAGGACATATTCATGTTAGATTATATTTATAAATGTAAATATGGCCCATAAGCCCAAATGTAGACACTATATATGTTGTAACAAATCCTAGCAATGAGAACAAGGCATTATTATTTCCTACATGGTATCAGAGCCTCCCGAAAAACCCTAGCCGCCAGACTCTACATCTCCCTTCCCCTCCCGGCTCTGACTGAGTCGTCAGCCGATCCCGCTCCCGCTGATCCGCGACGATCCGTCGATCCCCGCCGTACGCGCCCGCCGCCGTACGCGCCGACCCGTCGCCGTACGCGCCGACCTGCCGCCGTACGCGCCGACCCGCCGCTGTACGCGCTGATCCGCGCCCGACCTGACAGCGCCGATCCGTGCCGATCCGATCCCGATCCCGATCAGTGCCGATCCGCGCCCGACAGTGCCGATCCGCGCCGATCCTGACAGCACCGATCCGCGCCCGACCGAGCTGATTTGCCCGCCTGACTGTGGCAGTCCTGCCACCAAGATTTGCGCCAGACAGTGCCGATCCGCGCCGATCCTGACAGTGCCGATCCGCGCCTGACTGAGCCGATTTGTACGCCTGACCGTGGCAGCCCCGCCACCGACCCTGACAGCGCCGATCCGCGCCCGACTGCGCCGATTCGCGCGCCTGTCCCCGTTCATCAATGGCAGATTCGTCGAAGTTGTACAAATTTTTGTACACCCGACATCCGCTCGCCCCTTCGTGCCAGATTCGGCACCCTTGATCGCGGCCGATTCGCCGCCATCTGCGGCCGATTCGTCGGAGTTAAACAAAATTTTTGTGCACCCGACATCCGCGATGGCAGATGATGCTGCGTCTAGCTACTCCGTCGCGACTGGCGGTGGCAGTGCACACAAACCAAATTATCCTAATCCGAAGGATCCATATTTTTTGAGTTCTGCTGATCAACCAGGAAATATCATTACTCCTATTGTTTTCCGTGGACCGAACTATGCTGAGTGGTCTCGGTCGATACTTTTCTCCCTGGTCTCTAGGCGAAAGATCACTTTTCTGGAGGGTACTGAAGTCAAACCTGTTAATGATGCTAGCAAATTGCTTGATTGGAGATGCGTGCAAGCACTATTGGTTCAATGGGTTCTTAATACCATTGATCCGTCTCTGAAGAAATCTTTGCCGTACTTTGAGGAGGTTTATCCATTGTGGAACTTGTTGGAAATTTTTGTTGTTGTTAGCAATGGCACTCGAAAGCAACAAATTAATGTGGCTTTGGCTGAGTGTAAACAGACGGCTTCGATGTCTGTAGAAACCTACTTTGGAAATTTACAGTCTTTGTGGGATGAACAAGCTGCTTATTTTCCATTGCCTTCTTGTACCTGTGGTGAACTTGCTGCAAAGCTACAGGCTATGAGGGATGAAGACCACTTTCAGGACTTTATGTATGGATTGAATGCTGAGTTGTATGTTTATATCCGATCTAATCTTCTGGCTCAGGATCCTCAGCCAAGTTTAGATCGGGCATACCAGGCAGTCAGTGAGGAGGAGGATATGCAAAAAACTCAGGTCCAATCCGCTGCTGAGGAGGTGTTGATGCTGGCTATCAAGACTTTACCTCGTCCGTCTTCTACTTCTAATAGTAGGACCTTAGATTCCAGGGACAAATCAGGTATGATCTGTACTCATTGCAAGAAAATAGGTCATGATATTGCAACTTGCTTTACCAAGATTGGCTATCCAGAATGGTGGAAGACACGTCCTCGACGTGAGGGCGGACGTGGTGCTGGCGGTGGAAGAGGTCCGCCACCACAGCAGAGACGTGATAAGGGATACGGAACTGGTGGCACAGGGGTTGTTCATCATGCCGCCGCTGCTGGTCATGGTGTCCCTGCTAGTATTGCTGGGAGTTCGGCGGATATGATGCATGGAGGATATCCTTCACAACTCTCTGGTGAACAATGGCAGAAACTGATGAGCCTGCTGGGTAAGGACAATCCTTCCAATCCTGGTTCTTCAAACTCTGATCGTCTGATGGGTAAGAATTCTTCTGTCACTTGGATATTCGATACTGGGGCTACTCTTCATGTGACAGGCTCTCGTGACTGCTTAGTTGATTGGTTTGAGGGCCCTGTCTGTCCTGTGATTTTGCCTGATGGGAGCATTATTGAGGCTGTTTTGAGAGGCAAAGTATTTTTGACTGCTTCGTTAGTGTTGACGGATGTTCTTTATGTTCCGACATTGACTTGCAATTTGATCTCTGTCTCACAATTGTTTGGTGCCAGAAATTGTGATATATTATTTACTCCTGATTTGTGTTTTGTTCAGGACCGAAGTACGAGGATGGTGATTGGGGCAGGTGAACAAAGGGGTGGACTTTACTTCTTGGGGGGAGGTTCCAGCTTCTTTGGCTTCGGTGATCCCGGTATACAAAGAAAGTGATTTCGAGGTTTGGCATAGTAGACTGGGGCATCCTTCAGATAAGTAATGCAGACTTTACCTTTTCTCTCTGGTAGTAGTGTGTTTTCTCATAAGGCTTGTGATATTTGTCATCAAGCTAAACAGACTCGTGATGCCTTTCCTGATAGTAGTAGTCGTGCTTTGAGATGTTTTGAACTTATACACTGTGATCTGTGGGGACCATATCGTGTTCCGTCATCTAATGGGGCACGATATTTTTTGACTTTGGTGGATAATTTTTCTAGAGCTGTTTGGGTTATTTTATTGACGGATAAGTGTGCTGTTTATTCTATGTTTCTTAAATTCATTGCTATGGTGAAGCGTCAGTTTAGGGATGATATACGTCGTGTACGGAGTGACAATGGCACTGAATTTAATTGTTTACGAGATTATTTTTCATCTCAAGGTATATTGTTCCAAATATCATGTGTTGTGACACCTCAACAGAATGGAAGGGTGAAAAGAAAACATCTATTTTAAATGTAGCCAGGGCATTGAGATTTCAGGGTTCTCTTTCCGTAGATTTTTGGGAGGTATGTGTTCTGGGTACATGTTATTTGATAAATAGAACCCCTTCTAGTATCTTGAATTTTAAGTCTCCTTATGAAGTTTTATATGGTTCGGCTCCTTTGTATGATCATCTACATATTTTTGGTTGTCTGTGCTATGCGTATGATTTAAAATCCCGACATGATAAATTTGCTAGCAGGAGCAAAAAATGTATCTTTGTTGGGTATCCACTTGATAAAAAGGGATAGAAACTGTATGATTTGGAGACTGGTGAATTTTTTGTGTCCCGTGATGTTACTTTTTATGAAAAAGAATTTCCTGGGTGCGGCTCTGCTAGCGAGATATCTTCTGCGACACGCCATCCATCTATTGAGGTGTCGGGAGACGATATAGAGGCTTTTGAGATGGTGCCGGCTACGGTTGCTGAGGCCGGAGTGGTTGATGATGGCACCGAGTAGCGATGATGCACAGGTAGATGCAGAAGTATTGACAGGAGAGTCTGCTGGAGGTGATGCGAGTACTACTGATGATACAGGGGATACAGTATTGCCAGAGGTGCCCGACGAGGTAGTATTGGGAAGAGGAATGAGAAAGAAATCACAGCCAGTACGATTACAGGATTTTGTGACGAATGCTGTTAGAAGTAAAAGTCCCCCCTTCACCACAGTTCATCTGTTCCCATCACTTCCTCAGGTATTTCGTATCCTATAACACAATTTCTAAGTTATGACATATTTACTGCTGGACATAGAGATTTTCTTGCAGCTATCACTGCAGGTGTTGAGCCTACTTCATATCGCCAGGCCTCGCGAGATTCTGGCTGGCGCACGACTATACAAACTGAAATACAGGCTCTGGAAGATAATGGGACATGGAGTCTTGTCGATTTGCCTCCTGGGAAGAAAGCATTGGGAAGTAGATGGGTGTACAAAATAAAGTACAAATCCGACGGCAGTGTTGAGCGCTTAAAGGTACTGCTGGTTGTGTTCGATAATCATCAGGTTGAGGGGATCGACTATTCAGAGACATTTGCCCCGGTAGATAAGATGCCTACAGTTCGGGCATTTTTGGCTGTTGCAGCTGTGAAAGGATGGACTTTGCACCAGATGGATGTGCACAATGCTTTTCTTCATGGAGATCTGACAGAAGAAGTGTATATGAAGTTGCCGCTAGGTTTTTCGCATAGTGAACCCAACAAAGTGTGTCGCCTGCGTAAGTCTCTATATGGATTGAAACAGGTACCATGTTGTTGGTTTGCTAAGCTTGCTGCTTCTCAGATATCCTATGGATTTATTCAATCTCATTCCGATTATTTCTTTTTCTCTTTTTTAAAGGGAAGGTGGAGTTGCATGTTTTGATCTATGTGGATGATATGATTGTGTCTGGTAATGACACAGGTGCTTTAGATGCTTTCAAAAAGTACCTTAGTTCTTGCTTTCACATGAAGGACCTTGGTGTGTTGAAGTACTTCCTTGGCATAGAGGTGGCTCGGAGTGCAGAAGGAATTTCCTTGTGTCAAAGGAAGTATGCTTTGGACATCATTTCAGAATGCGGCTTAATGGGGTCTCGACCCGCTGGCTTTCCTATGGAGCCCAATCACAAGCTGGCAGAATCGACTAGTCCAAAGATGACGGATACAGAGTCTTATCGGGGGCTGGTTGGGAGGTTGATTTATCTATCATTTACTCGCCCTGACTTAGCCTATGCTGTGCATATCTTGTCTCAATTCTTACAGGAGCCTCGACAAGATCATTGGCATGCTGCTTTGAGGGTTGTCAGATATCTCAAACATGCATCGGGACAGGGTATTCTTTTGAAAGATGATTGCGATCTTCGTCTTTTTGGTTGGTGTGATTTTGACTGGGCCAGTTGTCCCTTGACTCGCCGCTCTGTTACAGGCTGGTTGGTATTTCTGGGGGGGGGTCTCCTATTTCTTAGAAGACCAAGAAGCAATCAACTGTTTTTCGATCTTCCGATGAAGCTGAATACCGATCTCTTGCTGCGCTTGTTTGTGAGTTGAAATGGTTGAAGGAGTTATTGGTGTATTTGGGCGTTCACCAGGAGTCTGCTATGTCGGTGTATTGTGATAGTCAGTCTGCCCTACACCTGGCTCAGAACCCGGTATTTCATGAGCGCAGTAAGCATATTGAGGTGGATTTGCATTTTGTTCGCGATGCTATTCGAGATGGCACCGTAATAGCCTCGCATGTTCCTACTTCTTCTCAACTAGCTGACATCTTCACCAAGCCCCTTGGAAAGCATGTGTTTGATTCTTTCCTTCCCAAGTTGGGCATTTGTGACTTGCATGCTCCAACTTGAGGGGGGTGTTAGATTATATTTGTAAATGTAAATATGGCCCATAAGCCCAAATGTAGACACTATATATATTGTAACAAATCCTAGCAATGAGAACAAGGCATTATTATTTTCTACGATTCATTATACTAAATTTTAAAAAAATTGGGGCTTCTTGGACTTTGGGGCCCCGGGCCCAAGCCCTGTTTGCCCCTCCCCCGGGCTGCCCCTGTCTTGGGTCATTCTATGGTCAAGGGTGTCTAGAGTAATTCTTGTAGTCTATTGACAAATTATTTTCTTATATTAAAACCTATTTTTGTGTTTTCTAAACTATTTGGGATATTTGGGGTCACTTCTAGGAAAAATTATTGGGTGGTCCGGCCTCACCACGTGACAATAATGAATGGTGAGTCCGGCCACTAATTTTTTGACACTTGGCATGTTACGTATTCCTAATCCTACGTAGATTGGACTAGGACGTGACACATAATGTCCAAGATTTATGACAATTATAACATTAAACTTGAGATTTATCATACATTTGACTTTCATCTCTTCTTTTGAAGCTTTCTCTTTCACGTTCTCTTGTAGGATAACTTTGATCTCTTCTCCATTGGTGAATATCTTGTAAATAGTTCTTCCCTAGATCTCTTCCTCGACCACGACCACGACCCCTTTGACTTTTTGATTGGAAAAGCTTTTTTCTTTCTCCTTGAAGGTGAGCTTCGTTTGAGGGACTTGCTCCAATATCTCTTGGTTTTCTTCCTCATTTCTTCATAAGCTTGTAATGAGCCCTTAAGTTGCTCAATGATTATGGTCTCCAAGTATATAGTTTTTTCAATAGTTACTACGATATGGTCAAATTGTGGAAGCAAAAGAGCAAAAAAATTTCTCCATCATTAGTGTTGGTCATTTTTCACAATTTTTTTTTCAATTGATTAACAATAGCTAAAACTCTAGCAAAGTAATCCGGAATAGTTTCATACTCTTTCAGATGTAAAGCTTCAAATTCACCTCTTAAAGTTTGGAGGCATACCGCCATCACCTTCTCATCTTCTTTGCAAAAAATTTGAAGTTTCTTCCATGATTCTTTGGAGGTTGTTCTACTTGAAATCAGCTCGAATGCATCATCCACGACTTAGTAGATGAGGAAGAAAGCTTTTTTTTCCCTCTTTCTTGAAGCTTTCAACAATTCTTTTTGAGCTTAAGATAATGAATCCCATCTTGTGGCTGAACATAACCTTTTTAGACGACCGCTCATGCATCTTGTGCTCATATATAGCAAAGCCTTCATTTTGATGCTCTAATTGGCATACTTTCTCCTATCGAGGACGAGAACTTGGACGAGAGTCATCTCACTTGTCATCTTCGACCTTGAACCGTCTTGCTCTGATACCACTTTGTTGGATATTCCAACTACTCTGATACCACTTTGTTGGAATTGTGGCAGACCAACTAGCTAGAATGAACAAATTTGGAGAGAGAAAAGAATTTAGTGAAAGAGAAGAATGGAAGAAAAAAAACTTTATAAGATCACTAAGCTTGTAAATTTTTGTTGTTTACAAGATGGGGGGAGAGTAACCCTATTTATTGGACTTTTAGAAGAGTCTACACACTTATTAAAATAAAATTTGATCCATCATTGTAGACACTTTTATAATTATAATATTATGATCTCTCTAGAACATAGATATTTTAAATGATCAAAAATATTATACGTATAGAACATCCTAGAATATGGACTAAGCTCAAAACTGAAAGGGCCTAATGAATAAAGCATTTCAATTAGATTTATCGGGCTCAAAAAACATAGTTACAAAATCAAGTTTATTTTCAACACAAAATTTGTATGAAGGTTTCTACACGGAGAACCATGAGAGAGTATTTTTGTTTGTGTGCAATTTCTATGTAGAAACTATCAACTATCATAGAAATTTTCTTGAAGTGCATTGATAAGTAAGATAGAACCTCAAATTTAAAAATCTCCATTGGAGAATATGGCCTAAGTAGAGACTGCCCACCATGACGTCGGCGAGGCGGAGGATATAACAATGCTCATATTATGTCTCGTTGTTTCTTGAAATTCAAGTATTGCATATTCGACTCTGAATTCTCCGAGGTCGAGAAGGAGAAGACCTGCTCCATTTCCTGTAAGTATTGGCCTAGCTGTCGACATGCAAAACCCATGGTGGAGATGGCGGTAGCCCTTGAGGGGGTTTGGGTGGAGGTGTTGGATACAGCTGCTGTTGGTTAACGCAAAAATCAACTCCCTCTTTAATGTCGACCGTTTTTCTTTATCAATTCTTGAATGTTTGAAATTATTCCAACGGTCAATTAATGTCCGACCGTTTTCCTTTATCAATTCTTGAATGTTAGAAATTATTCCAACGGTCAATTAATGTCCAGCCCATTATTCTTCATCAATTTTCATTATACTCCTTTAATCCTTAGGTTATGTTTAGCTCTCTATATATATTTCCATTGGTTGCTGTTAGAACCGAGGCACAATTTTCGATAGAAAACTGAGAGAATGAAACAATTGTAAAAATAATATTTTAATGCAACACTTCAAGGAAGTTGCGTAACAGAGATTCTTAAAGAATTCTGAGTTACGATAATCTATAAAGATTTTACAACAGTAGAAAACGACAGCAGTACTTCTAAACAGAAAGTACTAATCGAAATGCTAAAGGCAGCAGCGAAGATGACATGCGATAGATAGAAGGTGGTGGCCTGCTGGGGTGTTAAGAACACCAGTGCTCAAAGCTAGATCCGCCCTCACGGTCAGCTTCCAGGAACCAGCAAGTTCAAGAGAACTCTGGAATGCTCTGTTGATCTGCTCAAGAACTGACTGCTCGGAAAGACGAGGAAGAAATACAAGTTGCGTGAGGTCATGCAGAAGGCGCTGGAACATAATAATTCGAGGAACTCTCTCTACTCTCGGTGTAAACTTTTTCGTATGAAGAATAATCCAACCTTTTTCTGAGAGAAGAAAGGCCCTATATATAGTATCATGTTATAACAGCCCAGATCCGTGACGTGCACGACTTTATGATGTCAGATCCGAAATCCCCGGATCAGTTATCGCACGTTACGAAACGGTCAGAACGTAGACATCCACGATCTGTACGAAGCGCCACTGTGCGAGTTGCGCGTGCGCCACCAGCGCACCCGGCACAACCTGTGCAACCCGCGTGCCCCGCGGAACCTGTGCATCCAGCACGTCCCGTGCAACCAAGTGCACCTCGCGCAACAAACGTGTCCACGTACCCAGAGTAACTTCCGCAACCCGCGTGCCCCGCACGCACCGTGCAACCCAGCGCGCCGGCCCGCACACCCAGCGCACCCCACGCAACCAGTGCGCCCGCGCACCCAGCACAACCTGGGCGCGCACCTGGGCGCGCACCTAGGCAGTGCAACTAGGCGCCCAACTAGGCCGCGTAACGTGGTCGCACAACGTGGCCGCGCAAATGGCTTGCGCAACGAGCGCAACTTAATCGCACTATACGCCTAGCGACGATGCTGACGTGCTAAGTACAAAGTGCGCCAACAAAATGCCACATTACGTCTTATGAGCCCATGAGCCCGAGTCCGAGTCCGAGTCGTTGGCTTAGCCCCAATGGAAATTAATTTTCCAAGAGCAAAAAGCATGAATGCATCTTGGAGCCTTATCCTTACCTCCTAGTAAAATCACCCACATGGTTCCCTCCTTAGGGTCACCACCCCATGTGCATATCCCAACAACACATACAAGTATATATGTTGAGATAACTCATGGTACATTTTTCGTTTGGGACTAAACTTTACTAGGCATGTTGAGAGCAAGCTCTCTTCATGTCAAGTAGCAAAAGTATCAACAATCCCCCACATATCTTAATATATATATGTATCTATGGTTGAGAGTTCCCCACAGTAACTTTCTATTTTGTATAGGATAGATGTCGCTGACGACTTGAATCTTTCTGCATGGGTTGAATAACAATGTGATACAAGAATGGACTACGCCTTGAATTCTGTACCACAATTGTAATTCTTTTCACTCACGAAGTGTAGTTACATGTGCTTCTGGCTGCACATTAAAGGCCCTGTGCCAGCCTGGTATCAGTGTATAATTTTTGGGCATCTATAAGTTTACCCTCGAGGGACGGCCTGATATCTCTTTCCATACACTATAGGTGAGTTCTTTATTAAAGAGATATGGCATGAAGCCTTGTGCTTGCTTGCGGTGCTAAGCCGCTATGACATGGCCTAAAGTCGAGGTATTACCCCTACCCGGGAACCTCATCGTAGTGTCATACTACTGTAGCATGAGGTCACAGCCTCTTTATAGTTCCATTCTACCCAGCATGAAGCCTTAGGCTTCCCTGCGGTGTTACGCCGCAACGACATGGCTTGCAAGGCCGAGGCTTTACCCCTACCAGGGTACCTCATCGTGGTGTCGTGCCACTATAACATGGGGACACCCTCCCCTTTGTAGTGCTGTCTACAAATCTTCAATTATATCATACAGCATTAGGCTACCTGCCTATTTGCGGTGCTACGTCGTTATGACTTGGCTTGCAAAGCCGATGCATTACCCCTACATGAGAACCTCATGGTGGAGTCATCCCACTGTAGCATAGAGTTTTACTCCTGGTAGTGCTGCGCTACCGTGCTTTCCGTAAAGCACACCAGGCATTCACTCTGCCTGAGAACTCATTAAGGCATTTAAATGAACCTCAACACAGGATCCGTTTTTCGCAAAAAACACATAGTAGACAACAGTGGTTATGGGTTCGTAACCCTTCCATGTTTTTAAGAACAAGTACCTACTGTTACCTGATAGTTTTCCAGTCAGTGGTCCTCCCTTGAACCGAAAGTTAGATGTCTAGTAGATTCATCTTTGAACTAATAACATAAAACTTTATGGTAGGATTACAAAGACATACTTTCAGAATGCCTTCAAGCCCATCTTTTCTGCTGTGTCTTCAACCAGCTGGGGCTTGAGGCCCTTCGTGAATGGATCTGCTAGGTTCTCCTGACTTCGAACATCGATTACTGCAATCACTACAACAGATATGGGATACGATATCGTACGAGGAACGCTGTAGAATGCTTATTATAGCGTATTCGGTTCGCTATAAATGCCCCCGCTATAATTATCCCATTTACAAGAAAGCTATAAAGTTATAGCGTTCATAAACGCTATTGATGGATGATAGCGTTCGATGGCGCTATAGACAGGTTATAGCATTTATGAACGCTATACAACACTTATAGCATATAAGAACGCTATAAGACAGTAATAGCATTCATGAACGCTATTTAGTTATTATAGCGTCCGTGAACGCTATAGATTTGTTATAGCAGTGACAAATGCTATAGAGTTACATAGCATTTACGAACGCTATAGTTTCATAATAACATTTGAATAACTTTTCGATGAAAATTGGTTTTTATAGCGTATCTTTCGCGCTATTATATGTGCACCAATATCATGTCAGAATGCTATTGCAGAGTGCATTAGTGTAAAGAAACAATTCACATCAGAATAGTATTACAGCACATCAAAATAGCATTGCAGATATACAGAATGCCACAGATATCTATTGCATATATACACAGAATGCGAGTATTCAAAAATTTAAATGCTTCTCGACGAATCAATCACAGAATGAATTCCGAACACAAGTAAATTCATTAATTTTACTGTCAAGAACATTCAAAATCTTTCATAATTTTTCCAAACTTAAATATTAACAACGTAGTCAGCGTTTAATTGTTTCTCTTGATGAGATCGTTCACTGCCCTGTGCTTTAACCACACAGTTCTCTTCTTCCCGTTGAAGAGATCATTTGATGCCACCGTCGCAGTCGTCTGGTTGTCGCAGTATATCAGAATTGCCAGTATCTGCGCTCCAACCACTGGAAGATCATACATGAGCTCCCGAAGCCACTCTGCTTCATCTGCTGCGGTATCAAGTGCAAAGAACTCAGATTCCATAGATGACCGTGAGAGCATAGTCTGCTTCTTCGACTTCCATGATATTTATAAAAATGAATCCACCAGTGGACCTCTCGCTCTCCAACTCTGTCACGCCCCAGAACCAGAATACTGGAGAGCGGGGGTGTGATTCAGCCAGCTACGTATTACGGATATAAGAATACCATATAATACGATCAATGCTGTCTAAAAGACGAGGGGGTGTATACTACATGAAAGTCTCACTATGGTCACTCCATATCTATTGTCTCAATCATTTAAACAAGAAACAATAATAGAGAACATGTAAGATAAAGCAGTAAGGCGTCCTAAACGCTCAGTCAAAATGTTCTTGAGATTTGGCTGTACAAAATATAGCCAGATGATATAGCAAGGTATACACAATTGTTATCAGCTGCAGTCTGACTTAATTACAATTATGTAAAAGTAAGTACAAGATAATCCGAATAACATGTCGGTGCCAAGCGACAAAATATAAAGTAAGTAGCAAAATGAGCAGGGAAGTAAAGAACCCACTCGTGTCCTCCTGCGATCATCCCTCTAGTATTGACCATCTTGGAGGTAGAAGTAAGCTGAGTCTTCAGGAACTGGCTCTAAATCTGGCCATGCAAAACCAGAGAGGTTAGACCTCTACTAGCAAATACCACAAGAAAGAAAGACATGAGAACTAAAACCAATGGTAAGAGTTAATGATATGATAAATAAATCTTTGCTTGCTACTGTGGTTCACACAATATCACGACACTTCAAACCAACTTCACAACCAAACAAGGACAGAAGTTGACCCGTCATGTCCTGACATTCTAATCATCTCAGTAGTTAACAGAGTAGGTACAATACACAAACAAATCAATTTAATCGGCAATACAACTACTACGGCTTGCTAACTGTGAGTTCCAAGTTACCCTGGGAATATACAATAAGGATTCCTCAGTTCTTACTATGTACAAGCAAGGCTAGTATATCCAATAATAAATTGTGTCAATCATGAATTAGACGAGTTCCAGCGGGTTGCCCGTCATCAGTATACAATAAATAAATATAAACAGATATCGCTCCCTGCCCGTGTGGCAGATTTGCAGTATCTGTGGAAACCAGCTGGCATGTCGGGACACTAATTATCCCAAGGATGGCTGCCATGTAAGAACTCGAGAATCCATTCTCTCCATACAATCATTATTTTATTTAACTTAGCAGTCCCTATGTTAATTGAAATCCCATGTCATGGACCATGGTCATTCAGAATGAGTACTTTCGTACAAAGTACGATATACACAACTCTACAACGATGCCCGTGCGGTTAGGTTGTAGGTCTTACATAGTGTAATGCAACAATCAAACCTAGCCACGGAATAATCATGCCTTGACTGTAAGGTACATATGCTACTTTTATAGAAACAAGTTGAAGTCTACACGTGTCCATATGCCAATATTCGGGATCGGCTAGTCGATTGTAATAGTTCATGGTTAATCTGAACGTGTCTCATTCAATTTCAATAAGACGACTAGCCACCGTCTTAGTTTCAATTAGGAACACATGATCAATCATTAGTCAAGGTAACAATCAATATCAATTCGCGACAAGGTATGAAAGTCAATCTAGCATTTAGCATGGTCGAGTCTATAACTCTCAGGGTTAAGTTTCAGTCATTCTGGGCATCCATAAACCAATCAAGGCACATGGCACATTCCACACAACAATATGTAATAAAATATTAACATATCATGATTTTATCGAGTTCATGTCAAAATGGCGTAAGGATAAATAAGAGATTCCATGTACGCCAAAGGAGTACGCTCAATGAATTACGCCAAGCCAGAAGAGTACGCCCAATAAAATACGCGTAAAGGAAATTTACGCGTGAGGGAAGTTTACGCGTGAAAGAATAAAGCTTGTGCGTAAAGGAGTATGCTCTAATAAAGGAACAATGTTGCGCGTAAAAACTCATCTTACGCTAAGCCAGAAGAGTACGCGTAAATAATAAAGTTACGCGTAAAACTTGTATGCGTAAAGAGTCCAAGTTTACGCATGAATCTTGTATGCGTAAAGAATAATCGTTACACGTAAAATAATATATGCGTAAAGGAATCGTTACGCGTAAAATAATGTACGCGTAAAGGAATCGTTACGCGTAAAACAATGTACACATAAAGGATTAAAGTTCATGAATGAGTATGCGTAAAGAGTAGTATTACGCGTGAATCTTGTATACTGTTACGCGTAAATCAATACGCGTAACAAAAGTACGCCAAGCCAGAATAGTAGACTTGCGTAATCCAGATTCACGCTGACATGATTGTTCGTGGGCGTAGAGCCCGATATTACGCGAGGACGTATAAACGTGTGCGTAGAGCCTGATATTACGCGAGCACGTATAAAGTTGTGCGTAGAGAACCTCCGGAACTCCAATTCCGTGAACTTCAATCTGAGCCAAACCTGGGAGTTCCACGGATCGAAAGGGGTTATAACACAAATCTCAACAGCCTCGAACGATCAAAACTTGAGAATATGGAAGTTTGATAGATTAAAACCCCAAAAATCCAAAAATAGCAATTTTTAGATCTACAAAAATGAAACTTTCAAAATGCAAAATGTCAAGTTCTAAACTATCTTAGAATCATGAGAGGAAGATAAATGAACCATAAAATAGGTTCTCATATAGAAGCAAGATGTACTTGCCTATGGGTTTGGTAGGTGGAGAGTAGGACTGTGCACAAACCGACCAAACCGATCAAGTCGACCCAAACTAAAACCAAACCGGTCGGTTTTTAACCGAACCGAAGGACTAATTGATTTGGTTCGGTTGAAAACTGAAATAAACCGACCGGTTCGGTTCGGTCAGCGGTTTGTCTAAACAAAAACCCGACTAAACCGAACCGAACCAAGCCTCACGTGACAGTTTTTTTTTAGGGTTTAAGTTTAACTAAAGCTGCTGGTCTGCTCATTTCTCTCCCTCTCTCCATTTTCTTTGAGAGAACGAGCGGCTGGCTGCTCATTTCTCTCCCTCTCTCCAATTTTTTTCTTATTCATCGGCTCGTCGGCGAACTCCTCCTCCTCCAAAGTTCAGCCTCCGGCCCTCCCGCCTCCGTAGTCCTCCGGCCATCCGTAGTCCTCCGGTCGACTACAAACACCTTCGACTCCAAGTCGCCCAATCTCCATCCGGTCGACTACAAGCTCGATCCCTAATTGGTAAGTACTAAGTATAATATAGATGTATTATGTATAGATCTAATATTTAACAGCAAATTTTTAGGGTTTATTTTCTTCTTCTATAGATGTATAGATGATAGGGTTTTTTTAGGGTTAGGGTTTATAGATGATAGGGATTTTTTTAGGGTTAGGGTTTATAGATGATAGGGATTTTTTTAGGGTTAGGGTTTATTTTCTTCTTCTATGGATGTATAGATGATAGGGGTTTTTTTAGGGTTTATTTTCTTACTGCATTTAAGATTTAGGGTTAGGGTTTATTTTCCTAGTATTTTTTCCTATTTTTAGTGCTTTGTGGTTCCATTTAGTATTTTTCCCTATTTTAGGGTTAGGGTTTTTTAGGGTTTATTTTCTTACTGCATTCAAGATGTAGGGTTAGGGTTTATAAACTTAATGGATTGCATGATCTACAGATCTAGTAGCTTTGTGGTTCCATAACTTCTATTAGTATTTTCCTAGTAGTTTGGCTAATGTTCCCTTATTTTCCTAGTATTTTCATATTGTTGTATTTTCTGCAAAAACTAATATGATACAGGGACATGGACAGGTTTATTTCTGCACAAGTCAAAGTTTTTGTCACTGTGTCTGTGCTGAACCTGCTGGTCATGGCTTCTTCATCATCATCTTTCTCTGTAAGATAAATTGAACTATGTTACTTTTCATTTTCGTCTATTATATTTTTCTCTTTGTGTATGAGTTGAAATTTGAAACAATTTTATTTTTGTTGCACAGCTAGTTTCATCTCCTGTTTGCAATGCAACTGCAAGTACAAGTGAAACTAATATAATATCAAGTTCAAGTCCAATGGATGACTCTCCAGCCATTGCATATGATGAAGGTGAGGTTCCTCCAAGCTCAAATAATAATAATCCAGCTTCATCTAATAGTCTTGGTAAGAGGAAACCCACAAGGCCCCCTGCAGCAGCTTGGGCACACTTTACCAGAGTTGGCCTCCGAGCAAGGTGCAACTACTGTGGTAAAGATTATGCTAGTGACCCCAAAAAAAATGGTACTTACAATTTGAATACTCACATCAGTCTTCAATGTAAAAAGTTCCCTGGTCGAGAGTCGAAACAAAAATCCTTATCTTTTCAACCCAAGAAAAGTGGGGAAGATGGAAGCAATCACAAACTCATTGCCACCTCCTATGATCCGGAGTATCTTCGAGAGTCAGTAGCCAAGTATATTATCAAAGAGGAGTTGCCATTTCGGCATGTAGAGAGTGAGGGGTTTAGAGACTTGTGTAGAGACTTTGAACCAAGATTTAGTGTTCCATCTCGTACTACTATTACACGAGATGTTTTACATATGTATAAGATGGAGCGTGAAAGGTTGAAGGATATCTTGGTTAGTGATAATCAGAGAGTTTGTCTTACCACAGACACATGGACATCTATTCAAAATATGAATTACATGTGTCTCACAGCGCATTATATAGATAGTGACTGGAGTTATCAAAAAAGAATCATAAACTTTTGTCAAGTTCTCGACCATAAAGGTGAAACCCTTGGCAAGTCAATTGAAGCATGTCTATTGGAGTGGGGGATTGAAAAGGTATTGACTGTGACAGTTGACAATGCAAGTGCTAATGATACAGCTATTTCATTATTGTCAAAGATAGTGAACAATTGGAAAGGTTCAATTATGGGTAGTCAATTTATCCACATGAGATGTTGTGCACACATACTGAATCTCGTTGTCACAGATGGTTTAAAAGATTATCATGAGTCAATCAATAAAATTCGTGATGTGGTGAGATATTGGAGAGGTTCCCCAGCAAGGTTGCTAAAGTTCAAGGCATGTGTAGACAAACAAAAGATAACTTCAAAGGCTCTTTTATGTCATGACGTTCCAACCAGGTAATAAGAATTTTTTTTACTGATACTCCAGTTTAATTGATACATTGGTTTACTTCAATTATGCTTAGTTGCTTTGCAAATGCAGAAAGTTAGATATTAGAAGCTTGATATATTGGTTTACTTCAATTACTTCAAATGCAGAAAGTTTAGTAGAAGCTTGATATTGGTTTACTTCAATTACTTCAATTCCTTCAAATGCAGAAAGCTTGATATTAGAAGCTTGATATTGGTTTACTTCAATTACTGCAAATGCAGAATGTTTACTTCAATTACTTCAATTACTTCAAATGCATAAGTCAAACAGGAGATGAAACTTCGAAGCTTTGAATTTATATCATAGTAATTTTCATAAGTCAAACTTCAAAAGCTTTGAAGTTGTCCAAGACTTATATGCATTGCAAAGTACTGATAGTCTGATACTCCCAAGACTTATAAATCATTTTAACTGATATCATTCTACAGAAAACTGATACTATTTCATTTTGCCCAAGCTTTGTTTCCTCAAGCTTTGTTTGCCCAAGCTTTGCTTTGTTGCTTCATTTGCCCAAGACTTATATATCTAGTTTAACTGATACATTTGTTGCTTCCAACTTTTTTTACATGCTACAAGCAAAGTGCAGGTCAGTGAATTTATATCATAGTAATTTTCATAAGTCAAACTTCAAAAGCTTTGAAGTTGTCCAAGACTTATATGCATTGCAAAGTACTGATAGTCTGATACTCCCAAGACTTATAAATCATTTTAACTGATATCATTCTACAGAAAACTGATACTATTTCATTTTGCCCAAGCTTTGTTTGCCCAAGCTTTGCTTTGTTGCTTCATTTGCCCAAGACTTATATATCTAGTCTACAGAAAACTGATACTTCATTTGCCCAAGCTTTGTTGATTCATTTGTTGCATTTTTTTGTAAATTAAGTTCTTTATGACTAGAAAAAACTGATACTATTTTTTTCCATTACAACAAGGTGGAATTCGACTTATTTGATGTTAGACACTGCCGAAAAGTTTCAAAGGGCATTTGAACGCTTAGAAGAGGAGGATGGTCAATTTGTGCGTGAATTTTATAGAAGTGGGACGAAATTGACTCCTTCTGTTGATGATTGGAATAATGTCCGTGCTCTCACAAAGTTCTTGAAGGTATTTTATGATGCAACTTTGAGTTTTTCTGGTTCTACATGTGCCACATCCAATGAATTTTTATGGCAATTAGTTGTTATTCATGAACAATTAAAAACTTGGATGTCTAGTAAAGATAAGTTTCTCCAGTCTATGGGTGATAATATGAAAAAAAAGTATGATAAATATTGGGGAAGTTATGAAAAAATGAATCCCTTTCTATTTGTTGCTATACTACTTGATCCACGTCACAAGGAAGACGGTCTTGAATTTTGTTTTGGAGAATTATGTGGTGAAGACATGGGTAGAGAATTGACAAATAAGGTGAAGATTTTTTTGCATGAATTGTATGAAGAATACAAACTGCTTTATCCTGAAACTGGAACCGAAAAACATCCAAATGAGCAAAATTTGGTCAATGAG
This sequence comes from Iris pallida, assembly GCA_029216955.1. Taxonomy (NCBI): domain Eukaryota; kingdom Viridiplantae; phylum Streptophyta; class Magnoliopsida; order Asparagales; family Iridaceae; genus Iris; species Iris pallida. Next base: position 4,351,635 of record JANAVB010022200.1, read on the forward strand.
GTTGATGATGATAATGGTGATGTTAGTAGGACAAAAATTTGTTCTCGCTATCTCAAGAAAAAGAAAAGAAAGGTGGTTGGGGAGTACAAAACAGAAGTAGATCAATATTTGATGGAATCATGTGAAGCAGACAAACCTAGCTTTGATATCTTTGAATATTGGAAGAAAAATTCAGATAAATACATGGTTTTATCTTATATTGCTAAAGATATTTTGGCTATACCTGTTTCTACTGTGGCTTCTGAGTCGGCTTTTAGTACTGGCGGTCGCGTTCTTGATCCATATCGGAGTAGTTTATCTCCAATGACAGTACAAGCTCTCATTTGCACTCAAAATTGGTTACGCTCAAAAGTGAAAAATGATCGTAGTTTAGTAGACGATCTTGAAGACATTGAAGCAGGTAATAAGAACTTTAATAGCTTCTTTTTGTTGGTTTGTTGATAGTTATTATTCTTGAATCTTGATACCTTTAATGGTTTATTATTTTCTTCTCTTATAGATATTTTAGGTGGTGCTTCAGAGTTCAGAGAACACCTATGAACTTTGATGAGAACTGACTGTTGCAATCGGGCAAGGCTGCAAGCTGTTAAGGTGTTATTGATTGGTGCAAGTCTGCAAGATGTACTAATATTGCTGGGCTACTGGTGCAAGCTGCTGTTGCTTGGATATTTGTTCAAGTTTGCAAGCTGTTGGGTTTTGGATATATTAGTTGCAAACTGTTTTTTGAGATGTTCATTATTTGCTTGGATTTAGTTTGACAGTATAAGCTGCTGTTGCTTGGATATTTGACAGTACAAGCTTTCATTAGTTGCAAACTGTTTTTTGAGATGTTCAGATTTAGTTTGGTTGCTAGTTGCAAATGAGAACTCACTGGATAGTATATTTGTTGTTGTGTGGCTCTGTGCTTTGAGTATTGATTCCAGATTTAGATTTAGTACAAGCTCTCATTAGTTGCAAACTGTTTTTTGAGATGTCCAGATTTTTGTGTATTGATTCCAGATTTTTGGTTGATTCACATGTGTATTGATTCCAGATTTTTGTGGCTCTGGATAAATGGATATCATTGTCATTTCTGTTTTTGTTGCAAGTTTGATTCCAGATTTCTGTTTGCAACTTGCAAGTTTGAATGTGATATGATGAATCGATGATATCCAGTGATCATTTTATTTGTGGGTCCATTTTTTTTAATGTGATCAAAACCGAAGAAGTCGAGCCGAGCCAAACCGAACCAAGTCGGTCGGTTTCAAAACCGAACCGACTAGTTGGTTGGTTTGGTTCGACTTTGATTATTGTCAAACCGATTAACTTCGGTTCGACTTCGGTTGTGATCAAATAGGTCGGCCACCGACCGATGCACACCCCTAGTGGAGAGAGTTATGAGGAAGAAGAAGAGTAAATGAGAAAGAAGAAGTAATGAAGAGAGAGAAAGAGGTTGGGGCTTTAAATAGAATAATGGTAGGTAGGGGGTTGGTCGGGTTCATGATGAACCACCAAAATTTGGAAATAAACTAACCCAAGCCGAACCCAAGAGCAAAGCAAAAGCAGAAAATAAAATACAGAAAAATAATTAGCGAAGAATTAAGGGAATTAAACACAGAACAAATGCATAATAAATATTAAATAAATACATTCAAGCAGTACATGTATTAAAATACGTATTAAATAAATACATTCAAGCAGTACATATATTAAAATACATTCAAGCAGGATAGAAATATCAGGGCCAAACTAATCTAAGTACAGCAATTTTAGCTAGCAAGCAATCATTTTACAATACCAATAGCAAGTAATATATCTATGTTTATCAATCTACAACATTAAGCAATTTCTACTCATAGGGTGATAAGCATGAGGAATCAAGACAATCAAGGTACACGAAAAGAAATATACCTTGTGAGTCAAATAGGTACGGATACCGTGATCGGATATCATCCTCATATTCCCACGTTGACTCTCCTAAGGAGTGATGACCCCAAGCAACACGGACAAGGTTAATTGTTCGGTTCTTGAGTGTCTTCTCCCTTTGGTCCAAAATGTGGACACCGGCTGTTTCTCATAAGATAGGTTGGTACTAACAACCAGCTCAGAATGATCGAGGATATGGCTTGGATCCGATCATACCTACGCAATTGAGATACATGAAACACATCATGCACCTCTCGTAACGAAGGTGGAAGGAATAAACGATAAGTAACACCGCCTACCCTATCGAGGATAGCAAATGGGCCCATGTATCGCGGACTCAACTTCCCGCGAACGCCAAATCTAATGACCCCACGAGTAGGTGAGATCCGCAAGAACACGTGGTCCCCAACAGAAAATTCTAGCGGCCTAAGATGCTAGTCCGCCCAATATCGATGTCGATCTTGCGTAACTCGAAGTCGCTATCTAATTCCCTTAATCACTTCAACCGTGTGAACAATTATCTCTGGGCCTAACATCTTCCTCTCTCCGATATCGTCTCATGCAAGTGGAGACCTACACTTCTTACCATGTAGTGCTTCGAATGGCGCCATCATGGTACTGGCTTGATAACTGTTGTTGTATGAGAATTCGATTAAGTGCAGGTGACTCTCCCAAGACCCTCCAAAATCTAGGATGCAAGCTCGTAACATATCTTCTAAAGTCTGAATTGTTCTTTCTGATTGTCCGTCCGTCTGGGGGTGGTAAGTCGTACTAAATCTTAACTTGGTACCCAGACTATGATGTAAACTCTTCCAAAAATGCGACGTAAAATGGGTGTATCTATCTGATACAATACTGACAGGGATCCCATGCTGCCTGACTATCTGCTGCATATATAATTCTGCCAATTTTTTTATAGATTGCCCTACTCTAAAAAGAAAAAAATGTGCCACCTTCGTAAGCCGATCCACTATTACCCAAATAGCATCCTTACCACTTGGTGATCTCGATAAACCGGTCACAAAGTCCATTATGATATGCTCCCACTTCCATTTCGAAATAGAAAGCGGTTGTAATAATCCAGCTGGCCTCTGTTGTTCTGCCTTCACTTGCTGACATATTAAGCAACGAGAAACGAATCTAGCTATCTCCCTCTTCATTCCGTTCCACCAGAAGTGCTGCTTGATATCTTTGTACATTTTGGTCCCTCCGGAGTGTATGGAATACTGAAAACTGTAGGCTTCGGTCATAACCTCCTGTCTGATATCTCCACTTGGCACACATAGACGTGATCTAAATCTAAGTGTACCATCTTCATGAATTTTCATCTCCTTCCCGAGTCCTGACTCACATTCTGTCCTAAGCTTCTGGATCCTTGGGTCCCGTGCCTAGGCTGCCTTGATCCTGTCTACCAAGTCGGATTGAACTCATAGACTTGCCAGAATTCCCACATCACTAGGAAGTATAACCTCGATGTCCATCTCTTGAAGATCTTCTAAAATATATTTTTGTGATGTTAACATAAATGCACCGCCTCTCCTGCTGAGAGCGTCTGCTACCATATTAGTCTTGCCTGGATGATACTGAAGCTCTACGTCGTAATCTTTGATCAATTTTAACCATCTTCTCTGCCTCATGTTCAATTCCTTCCGAGTAAAGATTTACTTCAGACTTTTGTGGTCTGTGTACATATCCACTCGATCACCGTACAGGTAATGCCTCCATAGCTTCAAAGCAAATACTACTGCTGCCAACTCCAAGTCATGAGTCGGATAATTCTTCTCGTGGTCTTGAAGTTGCCTAGATGCATATGCTATCACCTTTCCATGTTGCATTAGGAAACACCCAAGTCCTTTTCCTGATGCGTCACAATATACAGTAAAACCTTCAGGTCCAACCGGTAATGTAAGAATAGGTACCGTGATCAACTTCTGCTTCAAATTCTTAAATGATGCCTGGCACTCTGCCGACCAAATGAATAGCACATCCTTCCGTGTTAAGCGGGTCATGGGTACTGAGAGTCTTACAAAGTCTGATACAAACCTTCTGTAATACCCTGTCTATCCTAAGAAACTTCGTACATCTGCTACGGTCTTAGGTAGTGGCCAACTCTCTATTGTTTCTATCTTCTTGGAATCTACTACTACTCCAGCCCCTGATATGATGTGTCCCAAGAATGATATGTGATCCATCCAAAACTCATACTTACTGAGCTTGGCGTACAACTGGTTCTCTCTCAGAACCTGCAACACTTTCCTGAGGTGATCTTCATGCTCTTCTTCACTAGCTGAGTATACGAGAATGTCGTCAAGGAACACAATGACAAATTGATCTAAGTACGGCATAAAGATGCGGTTTATCAAATCCATAAATATTGCTGGAGTATTGGTCAAATCGAACGGCATTACTAAGAATTTGTAATGCCCGTACTTGGACCTGAATACCGTCTTAGGAATATCCCCTTTCCGAATTCTTACTTGATGATACCCTGATTGAAGATCTATCTTGGAGAAAACCCTTGCTCTGCTCAACTGATCAAACAAGTCGTCGATCCTTGGTAGTGGGTACTTGTTCTTTACTGTTGCCGCGTTGAGCTTTTTGTAGTCAATGCATAATTTTGATGACCCATCCTTCTTCCCTACAAGTACTATTGGTGCTGCCCATGGTGATTTGCTAACTCGAATGAACTTCTTTTCCTTCAGTTCCTCTATGTGCTGATATACCTTGGCCTGCTCTGAATCTTCCATTCTATAAACTCGATCTGATATCGATTTAATTCCAGGTGCCAATTCTATACTGAACTCAATATCCCTAACCGGGGGTAGACCTGGAAGTTCTTCGAGAAATACATCTAGAAACTCTTCAACTACCTTTGGGACTTGAACTTCTTCCATTGCCGTCACTACTCCTTGTTCTTGTTGAGTTCCCACTGATCTGACTAAGGTGAACCGCTTCATGCATGGAATATTAAAAGATACACTTCCTCTACGACAATCTATTGTTGCATGACTGTCTTTCAGCCAGTCCATGCCTAAGATAACGTCGAAATTTCCAACAGGAAATTCTATCAACCTGGCGGGTAAGGAACGCCCACAAACTACAACTCTACATGCTAGAATAACGCTACTAACTCCTGCGAGTCTATTACCAGTGAGTATATTCAACCTTCCTGGCAATGCCTCGAATTCCATTCCTAGTCGTGTCGCAAATTGTGCAGGTATAAATGAGTGTGATGCTCCTAAATCAAACAATGCTGCTGCGGGATATGAGGAGACGAGAATGTTACCTGCCACAACATCTCCTGATGCCAATGCCTCTTCCAAGGACAGATTGAATACCTGCCCTCGGCCTCCTTATTGGTTCCTATGCTGTAGCCTAGCCTAGTGTTGCTGTTGGCCCCTGCCTTGGTGATGCTGGGGTGGTCTTTGTTGTTGCTGCTGTATCGACGGTCCCTGCTGCCGAAACATCTGAGCTTGTGACATCATCGGGCGTTGTGCCAGCGGTCTCACTGCTACCGCTTTTCCTTGATACTGGCCTTCCCCTGGTGCTGGCAGTACAGGAAATTATTGCACTGGTCCTTCTGACCTCAAATTCATGGAACAGGTGAAAACCCGTTGATCTGGACTTCCACATAACAAACACTGCCCGTTCAATGCCCGACATACGCCTCTAGTGTGCCGTACCTTCCCACAATAGGTACAGCCCACTGGGGGTTGCTGGTTCTTCCTTTGCTGCTGCTGCTGCTGCTGCCGCCTTGGTGGTGCTGGCCCTCGCATCGCCACATCGTGAATGTGAATGCCAGGAGACGGTGCTGTTATTCGGGGCGCTACTCCCCCTCCTTCAATCTGATTGTGAGATCTCTTCTGACCTTTAGTCCTTACTGTGATCCTCTGGATGGTGATCTCATGCCTTCGGGTTGCTGTCAACACCTCATCGAAAGTCTGGTAGTTATTCCCCTCTATCAATTGCAAGAGTTCAAGATGAAACCCTTGCTGAAACCTCATAGCCCTCTGGCTCTCTGTTGCCACATCTCCGGGGTGAACCTACTCAGTCTGCAGAGCTCTATTGCATAAGCATCCACTATCTTGTCGGTCTGTTTGAGGTTGATAAACTTCTGGTATAGCTCAAACTGTGCCACAACTCCATAGTACTTCGTCTTGAATCTCGCAGTAAAATTATTCCAAGCAAAAGGACGTCTGATGCCCACTTCTTCTGATTCCCACCAATCACGTGCGAGGTCCTAAAGTAACAGCTTCACTAGATCCACATGTTCTTCCGTCGGTACCTTAGATGCTGTCAGAATAGCCTCAATATCCTTAAGCCATGCATCTGCTGAAATGGCATCTTCCATGCCTTCGAAACGGCGGGGTTGTACTTACAAAATCTGGTTGATGCTCCTGAATCTGTCCTCACCCCTCTTTCCAAAGCCGTTTGCAATCCTTGGTTGAGTAATATATTCTGCTCTTGTAGCTGAGTATGCATGCGTTGCTGGGCCAATATCTGATGTTGTTGAGTGGCCATCATCCCTCTCATGATTTCCAGAAGGGCTAGTGTGTCTACTTCCATGGGGGTTGGTGGAACTGTTGGTGGTATTGGAACCTTCGTATACTGCGGTCCAGCTGCTGGTTTCACTATCACCTCTTCTTGGATAGTCTCTTGAGGTAGCACTGGCCCTTGTTGCTGACCAACATGATCAGGTTGTTCGTGTTACCCTTGTTGTTGCTGTCCAGCTCTGACAGGTGCGGACGAGGTGCCCCTAAGAAAAGGGACAAGAGAACAATCAAACGATCGGACGGGAAAGATCAATGAAGTCAAAGAATACTAGAATGTCAAGCTTGGGTCGAGAGTAAAGAATCATGAGATCAAGGGGAAACATGTATGATTGAGACATCCTACAAATTAAAATATCCCACAAGTCTGAACTCAGACCTGCATGGGCCACCACTCTAACCTTGTCACACCCCAGAACCAGAATACCGGAGAGCGGAGGAGTGACTCAGCCAGCTACGTATTACGGGTAGAAGAATACCGTATAATACGGTCAATGCTATCTAAAAGACGAGGGGGTGCATACTACATGAAATTCTCACTATGGCCACTCCACATCTATTGTCTCAATCATTTAAACAGGAAGCTATAATAGAGAACATATAAGATAAAGCAGTAAGGCGTCCCAAACGCTTAGTCAAAATGTTCTTGAGATCTGACGATACAAAATTTAGCCAGATGATATAGCAAGGTATACACAATTGTTATCAGCTGCAGTCTGACTTAGTTACAATTATGTAAAAGTAAGTACAAGATAATCCGACTAACATATCGGTGCCAAGCGGCAAAATATAAAGTAAGTAGCAAAAGGAACAGGAAAGTAAAGAACCCACTCGTGTCCTCCTGCGATCATCCCTCTAGTATTGACCATCTTGGAGGTAGAAGTAAGCTGAGTCCTTGGAAACTGGCTCTAAATCTGGCCATGCAAAACCAGAGAGGTTAGACCTCTAATAGCAAGTACCATAAGGAAGCATGACATAAGAACTAAAACCAGTGGTAAGACTTAAGGATATGATAAATAAATCTCTGCTTGCTACTGTGGTTCACACAATATCACGACACTTCAAACCAACTTTCCAACCAAACAAGGACAGAAGTTGACCCGTCATGTCCTGACATTCTGATCATCTCAGTAGTTAACAGAGTAGGTACAGTATACAAACAAATCAATTTAATCGACAATACAACTACTACGGCTTGCTAACTGTGAGTTCCAAGTTATCTTGAAAATATGCAATAAGGATTCCTCAGTTTTTACTATGTACAAGCAAGGCTAGTCTATCCAATAATATCAATTGCGCCAATCATGAATTAGACGAGTCCCAGCGGAACGTCCATCATCAGTATACAATAAATAAATATAAGCATATACCGCTCCCTGCCCGTGTGGCAGATTTACAGTATCTGTGGGAACCAGCCGGCATGCCGGGGCACTAATTGTCCCAATGATGGTTGCCATGTAAGAACTCGGGAATCCATTCTCTCCATGCAATCGTTATATTATTTAACTTAGTAATCCCTATGTTAATTGAAATCCTATGTCGTGGACCATGCTCATTCAGAATGAGTACTTTCGTACAAAGTACGATATGCACAACTCTATAACGATGTCCGTACGGTTAGGTTGTAGGTCTTACATAGCATAATGCAACAATCAAACCTAGCTACGGAATAATCATGCCTTGACTGTAAGGTACACATGCTGCTTTTATAGAAACAAGTTGAAGTCTGCACGTGTCTATATGCCAATATTCAGGATCGACTAGTCGATTGCAATAGTTCATGGTTAATATGAACGTGTCTCATTCAATTTTAATAAGACGAATAGCCAGCCTCTTAGTTCCAACTAGGAACGCATGATCAATCATTAGTCAAGGTAACAATCAATATCAATTCGCGACAAGGCATGAAAGTTAATCTAGCATTTAGCGTGGTCGAGTCTATAACTCTCAGGGTTAAGTTCCAGTCATTCTGGGCATCCATAAACCAATCGAGGCACAGGACACATTCCACACAACAATATATAATAAAATATTAACGTATCATGATTTTATTGAGTTCATGTCAAAATGGCGTAAGGATAAATAAGAGATGCCATGTACGCCAAAGGAGTACGCTTAATGAATTACGCCAAGTCAGAAGAGTACGCCCAATGAAATACGCGTAAGGAAAATTTACGCGTGAGGAAAGTTTACACGTGAAGTAATAAATCTTGCGCGTAAATGAGTACGCTCCAATAAAGGAACAAAGTTGCGCATAAAAACCCGTCTTACGCTAAGCCAGAATAGTATGCGTAAATAATAAAGTTAAGCGTAAAACTTGTATGCGTAAAGAGTCCAAGTTTACGCATGAATCTTGTATGCGTAAAGAATAATCGATACGCATAAAGGAATCGTTACGCGTAAAATAATGTACGCGTAAATGAATCGTTACGCGTAAAACAATGTACGCGTAAAGGATTAAAGTTCATGAATGAGTATGCGTAAAGAGTAGTATTACGCGTGAATCTTGTATACTGTTACGCATAAATCAATACGCGTAAAAGAAGTACGCTAAGCCAGAATAGTAGACTTGCGTAATCCATATTCACGCTGACACGATTGTTCGTGGGCGTAGAGCTCGATATTACGCGAGCACGTATAAACGTGTGCGTAGAGCCTGATATTACGCGAGCACGTATAAACGTGTGCGTAGAGAACCTACGAAACTCCAATTCCGTGAACTTCAATCCGAGCCAAACCTGGGAGTTCCACGGATCGAAAGGGGTTATAACACAAACCTCAACAGCCTGGAATGATCAAAACTTGAGAATATGGAAGTTTGATAGATCAAAACCCCCAAAATCCAAAAATGGCAATTTCTAGATCTACCAAAATAAAACTTTCAAAATACAAAATGTCAAGTTCTAAACTATCTTAGAATCATGAGAGAAAGATAAATGAACCATAAAATAGGTTCTCATGTGGAAGCAAGATGTACTTGCCTATGGGTTTGGTAGGTGGAGAGAATTATGAGGAAGAAGAAGAGTAAATAAGAAAGAAGAAGTAATGAAGAGAGAAAAAGGGGTTGGGGCTTTAAATGGAACGATGGTAGGTAGGGGGTTGGTCGGGTTCATGATGAACCACCATAATCCGGAAATAAACCAACCCAAGCCGAACCCAAGAGCAAAGCAAAAGCAGAAAATAAAATACAGAAAAATAATTAGCGAAGAATTAAGTGAATTAAATACAGAACAAATACATGATAAATATTAAATAAATATATTTAAGCAGTACATGTATTAAAATATATATTTTGGTAACTGGGAGTGACAAACTCTGAGCACCAGTTGGCATCACTGAAGCCTTCTACTACCGACGGCTCTCCACTGAAGTACAGTGCATATGCCTGAGTCTTCTTGAGATATCTCATAACACGCTTCACAGCTTTCCAGTGCTCAACACCTGGATTGCTAGTGAATTGACTCAGCATCCCCACGACGAAAGCTTTGTCAGGCCTAGTGGTAGTAGTAGCGTACATCCACTACTAAAATATGCTCTATTAGCGACGTCGTTTAGCGGCGGAATGAAATTACGTCGCTAACTATATAATATAGCGACTCCTTTCTAATGACGTCGTAAAACGTCGTTGAATAGCGACGTTCAGCGATATTAGATAAAGTATGTCATGGAATAGCGACGTTCAGCGACATATTAAGAAAATATGTCACTTATATTAAAAATTTTGCGACGGTTAGCGACGACCACTTTTGACGTCGCAAACTTTTTTACTTAGGGCACATGACTCCTTTTTCCCCTCACTCGAAAAATTGAAACTCTTTTTCCCCCTCCCTTCCGGCGACTCCCTCCCCCCCCCGGTGACTCCCTCCCCCCTGGCGACTCCCTCCCCCCCCGTCGAGCTCCTCCTCCTCTCCTCGAGCTCCTCCTCCTCTCCGACGGTAAACCCTAACATAATTCCTCCTCCTCCTTCTCTCCCACAGACACACACACGCACACAGACACACACAGACACACACACACAGAGAGACACACACACACACACACACGGAGGGTGACACACCAAGTATTTGTGGAATGGTCATTTAGAATCCTAATTTCAGTTTTGTGCATAAATGAGGGTAGGTTAGTCATGGTTAAGGTATCCCAATTGGTTTTCATATGGATTCCTATATATATCTATGTATTTTTGACCCACAAGTCATGTATATATGTAAATATATATAAATTGGTATATTTATGTATGTGGACTATTTTAGATAAAAGTTTATAAATATATAGTGTGTGCGGTTGTGTCTTGTGTGAGAGTGAGAGAGGGGGAAGCATGGCAAGTTATTGGCTATCCATTTGGCCTTTGGTTTGTGTGTTTGTGGCTTGGATTTGTGGTTAGTTGTTTGTGGTTATGTGTGTTTGTTTGAAGAGAGGGATTAGATATTGTTTTAATAGTGTGTTTGTGCTTGTGATGAGATGTGAGAGTGTGTGAGTGTATGATTGTATTTTTTAGTGTGTGTTTGAGGAAGGGGAGGTTAGATATGGTAGTGTGGTAGTATGGTAGTGTGAGTGTGAGTGAAGAGGGATATTGAGATAAGTGTTAGAGTGTGAGTGTGTGTGTGTGTGTGTGTGTGTGTGTGTGTGTGTGTGTGTGTGTGTGTGTGTGTGTGTGTGTGTGTTTGAGAGTGAGAAAGGTGAGAGGGATTTAGATGTGGTAGTGAGTGTTGTGTGTGTGTTAGAGAGGGTATGATAGAGTAGCAAGAGGGGGGAACAAGTGGCTGCAAAGGCAGCAGCAGCAGCAGCTTGTGCTGCAGGGTAGTAGCAGCAGTAGCTGCAATGCTAGCAGCAGCTGCTAACAGCAGTAGCAAGAGTAGTGAGGGCAGCAGCTGCAATAGTGACTAGAAGCTAGTGTCTCTTATTATGTTGGGGGGGTGGTTTTGTTTTAGGATGAGTATGTTAGTGTCTACACATAAGTTAGTATCCTAAGTTAGATATTTAGGATAGTATCATAGGCACTAATTTAATATCTTGTTTAGGATGTTAGTATCCTAGAGTTAGATAGGTGAGTTAATATCTTAGGATACTAGAAGTTAGTATCCTAGATATGTTAGTTAGTGTCTTGGATAGGTTAGTTAGTATCCTATTTATCCTAGATAAGTTAGTATCCTAAGTTAGATATCTTAGGGTAGTTAGATTATGCTAGTATCTTGAGGGTATCAAGATAATAGTATATTAGGATATGGGCTAGAAGTTAGTACCCTAAGTTAGTACCCTAAGTTACTATCTTGGCTAGAATTTGGTATCCTAGGATAGTTAGATATCCTAGTATCTTAAGAGTGTCCTAGATTAGTCTATGGTAATAGGATACCCTATAGGGTATATCTCTATGTAAATATTAGAGTATCTTAGGAGTGTTGGTATATTGTTAGAACGGTAGAGTTAGTATCCTAAGGTATCTAAGGTATTAGCAAAGTAATGAGAATTACCTATAGCCTAAGGGTAAGTTATAGCTAAGGTAATGGGTATAATGTTAAGGCAGGTGGATAGATACTAGCCTAAGGTAGATGGTAATATCTATTAGCCTAAGGTATTGCGTTATCTACTAGCCTAAGGGTAGGATATTACTAGAATATGGTATTATCTAGTATCTAAGGTAAAGTGAATGTTAAGGTATTAGTTACCTAGACTAGTATTGGGATACCAATAGCGATAAGGTAAAGGGTACCTTGGTAGGTAATGACTAGAAATAGGATATTTGACTTAGATTTGAACTTATCTGACCAAGGCTGACTATTTTGACTGAAAGTCAAAGTAGAGTCAACATCTGACCTAGATTGGACTAAGAGTTGACAAAGTCAACTATAGGTCAACCCTTGACCTAGTTTGACCTTGTTTGACTTTGTTTGACTTAGCTTGACCTTGTTTGACTTTGTTTGACTTAGTACAACCTAGTTTGACCTAGATTGCATATCATACACTAGAAATCATGCCTACATTGTTATTAGTAACTGTTCGCTACTAATGTGTGTCCCATAATAAGACATAATATACGAATTTGTGCCTATTGGATAATGTGTGTCCATCTTTGCAGAATTATTTCCAAATGGATATGAATTACTACTTGCGGAATCGTCCATGGATGTACATCGTCGTCCTGATGATATGTGTGGTGTACAGGATGAATACATAGCGGGAGTAGAGCAGTTCCTGCAGTTTGCTAAGGCGTTCCCTCAGTACATAGACGGCACCAAAATTAAGTGTCCGTGTGTGAAATGTCATAACGTGAAATATTATCCAGAAGTGGAAGTGACATATCATTTGTACTCGAGGGGTTTCATGCCTAATTACTATCAGTGGACCGCACACGGAGAACTTGTGTCTTTAGCATCAGAGCCGGAGCCTTATGTTGAGCCGTATATGCATGAGGGACCTAATTTTGTTTTAGATAATCATGCATACGACGACGGGTGCGTGAACATGGTTTTCGACGCTGCGGGGCCTAGTTTCGTTCATGATGCAGCTAAGGAGGCACCGAATGTCGATGCTGCAAAGTTCATGGAGTTGCTGGAGAATACAAGGACTCCATTGTATCCTGGTTGTGAGGATCATTTACCGTTGGAGATGGTTACAAGACTTTTGAGCATTAAGTCATATTTTAACATGTCGTAAGAATGCTACAACCGAGTGTTGGAGTTGATTATAGAGATCTTGCCGGCGGGTGCTAAGTTACCTAAAGACTTCTATCGGTCTAAGAGGATGGTGAGATCGCTCTGGATGGGATACGAGAAAATTAATTCTTGTCGCAATGGGTACATGCTGTACTACAAAGACGACAAGGACGCAGATGTGTGCAGATTTTGTGGTGCTGATCGCTATAAGACAACTAGTACAGGAAGGTCTACCGGTACAAGAAGACCGACCGATTCAATGCACCACTTGCCTTTAACGTCGCGGGTGCAAAGATTATTTATGGTGAAAGAGACGGCCAAAAATATGAGTTGGCACATGCGAGAATAGATTGAAGGAGTGTTGGATCACCCATCCGATGGAGAAATGTGGAAGCACTTTGATCGAGTGTATCCTGATTTTACTTCAGATCCGCGTAATGTCAGGTTGGGGCTATCTTCTGACGGTTTTACTCCTTTTGGTCTTTGGGGATCCCAGTATTCCTGCTGGCCTGTGATTGTCACTCCGTATAACCTACCGCCTTGGATGTGCATGAAGACTCAGTACATGTTTCTAACCGTTATAATTCCTAGTCCGAACAATCCCAAGAGGAACATTGATGTGTACTTACAGCCTTTGATAGATGAGTTGAATCAGTTATGGGACGTAGGCGCTAACACGTACGATGTTTCCAGGAAGCAGAATTTTCAGATGAAGGCAATTCTTATGTGGACCATCAACGAATTTCTGGCCTATGGAATGTTATCTGGATGGAGCACTCATGGCCATCTCTCATGTCCATATTGCATGGACCGTAGTAAGGCTTTCCGTTTGAAACACGGAGGAAAACCGTGCTTCTTTGATTGTCATCGGCAATTTCTGCCAAAAGATCATCCGTTCAGAAGAAACATAAATGCATTCGGTGTCTGCATTGTAGAGAAGGGTGATCCACCGCCAAGGTGGTACGGAGCCACGATATGGAAGGAGGTTAGAGATTTTTCAAGTGCTATCGAAGATCCTACAACTGGGTACAAGTGCGATGGATTTGGTAGAGATCATAACTGGACAAAGAGGAGCATATGCTGGAATCTGCCATATTGGAGTACCAATCTGATCAGACATAATCTTGATGTCATGCATATTGAGAAGAATGTGTTTGATAACATAATTAATACTGTAATGGACGTAAAGGGAAAAACGAAAGACAATCCCAAGGCCAGGTTGGACTTAGAAGAAATATGCAAACGCCCTGCGTTGCATTTGATAGAGCAGAATAGAAAACAGTTCCTGCCGAAGTCAATTTTCTCGCTGGACAAGGAGGATAAAGTGAGACTTTGTCGGTGGATCCAGGGCCTAAAATTTTTAGACGGATATGTGTCAAATCTGAGAAGATGTGTCGATCCGATGGAAAATAATTTGACGGGTATGAAGAGCCACGACTGTCACGTATTCATGGAGAGGTTAATTCCGATTGCATTTCTGGAATTCTTACCGCAGGCAGTTTGGGATCCGTTGACGGAGCTTAGCATATTCTTCAGAGATCTTTGTTCTAAGAAATTGCTCGTTGATCGTCTAGAAAAGCAAGAGAAGGACATTGCGGTAACACTGTACAAGCTAGAGAGGGTGTTTCCTCCTGGATTCTTCGACTCTATGGAGCATTTGCCGATTCATCTATCCTATGAGGCACGTGTTGGTGGACCCGTCGAATATCGATGCATGTACCCGTTCGAGCGACATTTGAATCACCTAAAAAAAGGTAAAAAATAAGGCACGGGTCGAGGGTTCTATTTGTGAAGCTTATGTTCTCGAGGAGATTACAAACTTTTGTTCAATGTATTTCAAGCCTCATGTTGCAACTAATAGAATGAGAGCTTCCAGAAACGACGACGGAGATCATGAAAGTAATGATACAATACTGAAGGTATTCAATGCTCCAGAAAAGCCATCGGGTAAAATGAAGAAAAGATATCTGAACGATGATGAGCTAAGGGCTGCTCAGGTGTATGTATTACTCAACTACGACGAGGAGGAAGTAGAGAAACTGGAGGGATAAGTAATTAATACGTCTATATTATTTTAATAGTGTTGATTATTATACTATTACATTAATTGAACGATGTTATTTTCAGCATATTTAATGATGATGTGAGGTCAGGTAGGCCACACATAACAGAAGAAGAACTAGAACAAGAAATAAGGCATTATTTTCCATCATGGTTGAGTGCATATGTAAGACTTGAGAACTCTGTAATTACCTTTCTGTATATGCACTTGATTGAGAATGAGCTTAATTTCTTCTTTCGTGGTATTTAGATCGATCGTCCATACACAAGACTTGAGAATGAGTCTATTAGAACGCTAGCCAAGGGACCAATTTATGCTGCAAAAATATGGCCAAGCTACTGTGTTAATGGGTTTTGGTTCAAGTCAACAACTTGCCCGATCAGAGACAACTTTGTGGATCTCGACTCTACCAAAAATAGCTGTTTGTGTATCAGATCTTCGAAGTACAAAGATGTTGATGCGGACAACGATTTCTATGGCGTGCTACGGGAGATCGTGGAGCTGACATATAGTTATGGAATAGAGCCTGCTAAGATTGTGTTATTCAGGTGTGATTGGTTCGATCCAATTGAAGGTCATGGTTGGAAAGTAGACAAGCACGGTCTTGTTGATATAAAATATCGGCGTCGATATCAAGCCTATGAACCATTTGTCCTATCAAATCAGGCTCAGCTCGTGTACTTCACAAGTTATCCTAAACGGGGAACAACAAGGTCGGACTGATGGGCAGTATGTAAGACCAAAGCTAGAAATACCTTTGAGGTTGACGATATATCTTATCAAGAGGATGAACTACCTCTTGTAACAAATATTATAGAAGTGGACACGACGGAAGTTCCTCATTACACATCTAATTGTGTAGAAGAAGTAGAATAATCTGAAGAGGAAGATGCAGATAAAAGTGAAGATGTAGAGGAGGAAGAAGAAGAAGAAGAAGAAGAAGATGAGCTAAACGAACTAGATAAATTTTCAGAAGAGGATTAAATTTGTACGTTTGTTTTATCATCATATTTGACACTTTAGTGATACTTCTATCATATAAATCTGTGACACTTTAGTGACCCTTTTATCTGTGACTATGATATTTTTCAAAAATCTGTGATGTCTATCATATAAATATGTATTTTTGTTTTATTGTATATGTTATTATCAGGTATGACTAGACCATCTGGACGACGCGGAGTATTTTATATTAGGCAGTCCCGTCAGCCTCGGGCTGGGGATGGAGATTTCGTACCCTCATCCTCATCTTCGAGTACGCCATTGTACCGTTCTGTTCCCGGTCCATTACCGGGACAGGGCAGTTACAGCATTCCTGATCCCGCTTCCAGCATTCCTGATCCCGCGTCCAACATTCCTCCTGCCGACGGCTCCATAGGGGAGCCGACGTCGAGCATATAGAGGACGGCGATCAGACTAATCCTGCCCAGGCAAGAGGTGAGAGCGACCCTCCATGCGCTCCCCCGGGCGAGACGCGTATGGAGATTTGGACGGACGAGCCTACGAAATAAGTTAATTAGTTAATATAGATTTCTCAAATGATTATATGTACATATATATTCATGAAAATTATTATTGTATAGATATCGGCCTTCTGTAGTACAGAGACAGCTGGAGGTATTTCTGAGGCAGAATTATGGTGGACCTTGGATTAACTACTTAGATGCTCCTGTAGATAGGAAGGCCTTTTGGTTCGCCCACTTCAAGGTAAAAAATTTGTTTATTTTTAAATTTTAATAATCATTTATGTATATTATACAACTTTTCTATTTTACTTCTTGTAGAGGACCTATTTCTACCCACCCCACCGGGCGGCGAAGATCGAGGCCCAATTTTCTGCCGTCGTAGGCAAGCTCATCCGTGATGCGATCTACGACCAGAAGTCTCGTGATCGCTCCGGACAGCCGATCCATGGTTGGATCACGCCAGAGCAGTGGACTGCGATGAAGGCTAGATTCAGCGAGCCCAGGTACCAGGAGTGTTCTGACAAGGCCAAGGTGGCGCGGTCGAGCGCCGGTAAGTGGTGTGGTGGCTCCATTCCGATGATGGAGCATTTTCGTCGTCTGGTACGTTTCCTATGACGGACATTAATTTATATCTAGTTCGATAGAATGTATAATACTAATAATAGATAATATAATTTAACAGGTAAAAAAGGGTGAGGACCCCAACATGGTGACCGTCTTCCTGGTCACCCATCGGAGGGCTGGGGAGTTCATTGACGAGAGGGCAACGCAGGCATATGTACGTTCTATTCTTTATATTAATTTACTATAATTTGGAAAAAAAGGAAAATAGATATCAATATAGACTTTAGCAAATACTTACACGTTAGCAAACATTGTTCTAGGCCGAGTTTATTCGGCTACAGAAGGAGGCGGCTGCTGCTGCTAGTGCGCCAGCAGAGGGAGGGGCTGGTACTTCCTCCCAGCCGCCTACAGCTTCATCACCGGACGACCTCTGGATGACCGCCGTTGGCGGTCTTCAGATGGGTACGTACTACGGTACGGGATCCTACGGCACATATTTGGCTTCGGAGTCATCCCGGGCCCCCTTTGTCAGTGCGCAGTCTCCGACTTCGCAGGCGTCGTCACGAGCTCAGGATATTCGTCGTCAGATCGATGAGCTGCGTCGCGAATTGCAGCAGCAGATTTCTGATGCGGTCGAGCGACGATCCGACCCTCCGATGATCACCGGACGATTTGATGCGGTCGAGCGCAGTATACAGGAGCTGATGAGTCTGTAGCAGGCTACAACTGCCAGCTTGCACACGCTCACCGAGTCTACGCAGTGCACAGAGCGTAGACAGGTCGAGCTAGAGGGATCGCAGAGGACCATGTCTGCCTCACTCACTCAAGTATCGACTTCGATTGAGGAGAGTTCTCAGAGGATGGTGAGTACCCTTGCTGTGCATGGTGAGCGACTGCGAGAGCTGGAGCAGATACGTCCTCCCGGTCCATCGACGGCACTGACTCCAGACATTGCACTGCCTCATACTGTCCCTACGGTACAGCTCACACAGGAGCAGTATGAGTACATGCTATCCCAGATGTGCGGCAGGGGTCCTCAGTGATCCAGTAGATTTTTTTTATCATCTTTGTATTTATTGGCCCTATGGGCCCATTGACCGTTCTGTACACTGATTTTCATTATTATTTGACTCTGTTGGACATGTATGTTTGTTGGACATGTATGTTTGTGATATTTAATTTGTTGGTATTTTTATTGAGTACATGTATGATATTTAGTTGTAGACTGTTATGATGGGAGACTGTTATTCATCTATTAGTTATAGACTGTTATGATGGGAGACTGTTAATTATGAGTATATCTGCGATGGGAATGACAAATATACCTACGCTGGGTTACAAGCGATGATCTGATATACAAAGGAGGTGCTGCCCAAATTTTAAAAAAATATAATGTGTATTTTTGTAATGATGTGTGTCTATGTTTACAGTGTATGTGAAATGCAGTGTTCGGTTCACACACACTGTAAACACAGACACACAACATAACAAAAATACACATTATATTTTTTTAATTTTTTTTTAGTATTCTGCGACGGTTAGCGACGTATAGCGACGGATAGCGACGAAAAGTGGACGTCTCTATACGTCGCTAATTAGCGGCGGTACGTCGCTGTACGTCGCCACCTTGCTGACGTGGCAGGCATTGCCACGTCATCACGTCAATAGAACTAAACGTCGCTACAATGTCGCACTACGTCGCTAAGTTTGCGACATAAAGTTCTCTTCGCTCTACGTCGCTAACTTTGCGACGACCTAGCGACACGGGCGGGACGCCGCAAACAACGACGTAGGGCGACGTATTAGCTATCTGCGACTAGCTAAAAAGCGACCTTCACTTTACGTCGCTAAATCCGTCGCCAATTACGATTAGCGACGTAATTTTTATTATTAGCGACGTATCATGGCATCGCTAATTTGCCTTATTTTAGTAGTGATCAAACTCCCGATGATCTCCAATTGCCTGACGCTTTCCTACGAGTTTGGCTCCAGCTTCTGGTCACTTCGGTACGACATATCAATTATAGGAAGATCATGATACCCGTATCGAATGAGCATCTTCTTAATATAATGAGATTGTGACAGTGCCAATCCAGTGTCTGTCCGGATGATCTTGAGTCCTACGATAACATCAGCATCCCCAAGTCCTTTATACTGAACTTTGTCGAGAGGAACTTCTTTGTCTCCGTGACACAGCTTATATCCGTTCCTAGGATTAGCATGTCGTCCACGTATAGACAAATGATGACTCATCTTCTGTCAGCAAATTTAGTATAGACACACTTGTCTGTTTCGCTGACCCTGTAGTCATTTGACCTTAGAATTTTGTCAAACTTCTCATGCCACATTTTTGGTACTTTCTTTAAGTCGTACAGAGATTTTACCAACTTGCAAACTTTGTCTTCTAGGCCTCTGACGACAAATCATTCTGGCTGTTGCATATAAATCTCCTCGGTCAGCTCACCATTCAGGAATAATGTTTTCACATCCATCTGATGTATTACCAGCTTGTGTATTGCCGCAAGAGTAATCAACAATCTGATGGTTGTTATCCGTGCTACTGGAGCATATGTGTCAAAGTAATCGATCCTCTGCTTTTGAGAAAACCCTTTGGCCACTAGCCTGGCCTTGAACTTGTCAATGGTTCCATCAGCTTTCATCTTCTTCTTGAAGATCCACTTACATTCGATGAGTTTTGCTCCTTCGAGTAAATTAACTAACACCCATGTGTTATTGGAGGTAATTGAGTCAATTTCGTTGTCTATTGCCTCCTTCCAGAAGACAACATCTCTGGTTTTTATCGCCTCATCATAGGTAAGCGGATCTGCTTCCACATGATAGGTGACGAAGTCATCTTCGAAGCTCTCCGGCCTCCTTGTTTGCTTCGTTGACGGCTCAGCGAGTTCTGGTTCAATTGTTGTTTCCCCATCAAAAACTTCATCTTGGACTAGTAGCTCATATGAGATCTCAGTCTCATTTGCACCTTTGTCATTCTCCAGAATATCTGGAAGAACAATATTTTATGTCGTGCAAACTTGTCTTCAAAGTATTCAGTATTGCGAGATTCGATGATATGATTTGACTCAATATCAAGGAATCTCTGGGTATCACTAGCTCTTCTCGGCATACCCCAAGAAGATCGCCTTCGTGATCCTTATCCCCAGCTTCTGAATCTTCAGATCTGGGAGCTTCACATAAGCCAGTCACCCCCACACTCGAATGACATTCAAGTTAGATTTCACTTTGAACCAGAGTTCATGAGGAGTTATGTCAGAAGTTGCATATGGCACTCTATTCAGAATGAAAGTGGTCGTTAATGCAGCTTCTTCCCAGTAGCATTTTGGAAGACCTGCAGTTAGCAGCATAGAGTTTATCATTTCTGTCAACGTTCGGTTCTTTCTCTCTGCTACTTCGTTAGATTGAGGAGAATACGGAGCAGTAGTGTCGCAGATGATTCCATGTTCCTTGCAGAACGATGCGAATTCATGAGACCGATATTCTCTGCCTCGATCACTTCTCAACCTCTTGAGTTGTTGTCCAGTTTGCCGTTCAGCTTCGGCCCTGAACTTTTTGAACTTATCAAAAGCTTCGTCTTTAGACTTCAGTAAGTAGACAAACACGTACTTCGAGAAGTCATCGATGAAGGTTATGAAATACTTTATCCCGGCTTTTGTAGAGAATTGTTTGAAGTCACTGATATCGGAGTGCACCAACTCCAGAAGATCTATGCTTCGATTGACCCGATGAAAGAGTTTTCTAGTGATCTTCGTCTGAGCACATACTTCACACTTTTCTACCTTACTCCCACATTTGGAGATAAGTCCTAGACTAGACATTTTGTTTATTCTTTTACAATGAACATGTCCTAGCCTATTATGCCACAACTCAAGAGAATAATCAGAAAAAGCGACTGCATTAATTTTATTAGACTTGATTACAAGCTGAATTTTAAACATTCCTTCGGTTTGATAAGCCTTTCCGAAGTATGTTCCCTTCTTGGACATCACCATCTGACCACCATTAATGTCCATCCTCAAGCCAGCGTTGCTAAGCAGGCTCCCAGAGATCAGGTTCTTGGCAATCACCGGAACATGCTTCACTCCTTAGAGTGTTAGAGTGTTCCCGGAAGTGAGTTTCAGCTCCACAGTCCCGATCCCCAGAACTTCAGCTTGGGCCTGGTTCGTCGTAACAACTTTTTCAGACGTTGGTTGGTACGTGACAAACCATTCCTTGCCAGAACAGACATGTCACATCGCACCGGTGTCTATCCACCAGTCAGAGTCAGCCCCCACAGTTGTGACCTGATCGATCATAGCAACAATGTTAGAAACCAAAGAAACCTTACTAGGCTCACCTTTCTCTGATTATTTAGGCTTGGATTTGCATTCACTTTTGTAGTGGCCTTTCTTGCCACAATTGAAATAAGTCACGTGGGATTTGGATTTCTGATGCTTGAACGAAGGACCCTTCACTTTCAGATTAGTGGAGTCCTTCTTTTTATGATGAGAAGCCACCTGCTTCCCCTTGGACTGTCTTGTCTGTACCAGATTGGCCTTAGCCAATTGTTTGGACAGAGTGTCCATCTTCTGTTGAGAATGCATCTTGTCCTCAACATGGATCGCTTGTAGGAGATTTTCCAAGCTAATGTCCAGCTTCTTCCGATGCATTCTTGCATAGAAAGTACTCCATCGAGCAGGAAGTTTCGAGACGATCCCTCCAATGACAAATTTGTCGACGAGGGGCATTTTTTCGTCTTCTAGCTTCTGGCGCAACTTCAAGAACTCTTTCACCTGAGGCAGCATTGTCTTCTCGTCTTCGAAGAGCCACTTGTGGTACTTCTCGACGATGAAGATTTTTGATCTATTATCGTCGTCTTCATACAGCTTTCTCAAGAACTCCCAGATGTCCCTGGCAGAAGTATTCTTGGAGTATGATTCTGCCAGGGAGTCCTCCATTGCATTCAGAATGATCAATAGCCTACAGAGACTATTATCCCTTCTCCATTTGGTCAGTTTGACTTGTGCAGCAGCAATGGCATCTGCTGTACCACCTTCTGGAGTCGTCGGTCCTTCTGGAATCATTGGTTCAACCTCAATCAACACATGATCGACGTCCACTAGTTGAAGATTGAGGGTAATTTTTCTCTTCCAGATTTGAAAGTGTTCTCCGTCGAACTTCTCTAGTTTGTTAAAGCTGGTATTGAAGAGAGAGACACGAGAGTTTTCCATCTTTTGATATAGCTTTGAGATTGTTAGAACCGAGGCACAATTTTCGATGGAAAATTGAGAGAATGAAACAATTGTAAAAACAACGTTTCAACGCAACACTTCAAGGAAGTTGCGTAACAGAGATCCTTAGGGGATTCTGAGTTACAATAATCTATAAAGATTTCGCAACAGTAGCAAACGATAGCAATACTTCTAAACAGAAGGTACTAATTGAAATGCTAAAGGCAGCAGCGAAGATGACAGACGATAGATGGAAGGTGGTGGCCTGCTGGGGTGTTAAGAACACTAGTGCTCAAAGCTAGATCCGCCCGCACGGTCACCTTTCAGGAACCAACAAGTTCAAGAGAACTCTGGAACGCTCTGTTGATCTGCTCAAGAACGGACTGCTCGAAAAGACAAGAAAGAAATACGAGTTGCGCGAGGTGCTGCAGAAGGCGCTAGAACACAATAATTCAAAGAACTCTCTCTACTCTCTGTGTGAACTTTTTCGTATGAAGAATAATCCACCATTTTTTCTGAGAGAAGAGAGGCCATATATATAGTGTCATGTTGTAACCGCCCGGATCCGTGACGTGCGCAATGTTATGATGTCAGATCCGAAATCTCCAGATCAGTTATCGCACGTTACGAAACGGTCAGAACGTGGACAGCCACGATCTGCGCGAAACAACGCCACTGAGCGAGTTACGCGTGCGCCACCAGCACACCCAGTGCAACCTGTACAACACGTGCGCCCCGCGCAACCTGCGCATCCAGCACCCCTCGTGCAACCAAGTGCACCTCGTGCAACCCGCGCTCCCGCGCACCCAGAGCAACATACGCAACTCGCGCGCCCCGCGCAACCCAGCGCACCCGCGCAACGTGGCCGCGCAGTCGGCTGCGCAAGTGGCTTGCGCAACGAACGCAACTTATACGCACTATGCGTCTAGCGACGATACTGACGTGCTAAGTACAAAATGCGCCAACAAAACGCCACATTACGCCTCATGAGTCCGAGTCCAAGTCTGAGTCGCTTAGCCCCAATGAAAATTAATTTTTCAAGAGCAAAAAGCATGAATGCTTATCTTGGAGCCTTATCCTTACCTCTTAGTAAAATCACCCACTTGGTTCCCTCTTTAGGGTCACCACCCCATGTGCATATCCCAACAACACATACAAGTATATATGTTGAGATAACTCATGGTGCATTTTTCGTTTGGGGCTAAACTTTACTAGGCATGTTGAGAGCAAGCTCTCTTCATGTCAAGGAGCAAAAGCACCAACAGTTGCTAGTCCAAGAGAAGAAAGAATAAAACAAAAAGAGAATTACACTATGCTATTTTATTCTCCTCTCAAAACACGCAAAATTCTCTAAGAAAAATTTCTCCGAAATTCTTGTCTTACGAAAATTCTTTCCGTTCTTCGTATCCTCGTTCTGGGCAGAGCTAAGTCAAGGTCAATCTCTCCGAGTCGTGTGCGACGACGGGATACCGGTAGAGCTGGAGTTTTACCCCTAGGAGCATCCAGAAAAGTCTGCACATTGACCTGGATTAACTCTTAGGACAGTGCTTCGTGCGCGACTTCCCCGGAGGCCGGTAACTTTAATTTTTGTTTATTTTGTTTGCAGATTATTGGAGGAGAAGAGCAATATTTTCTAACAATCTAAGAGTTAATATTTTATTTGGAAGAACATATAATTGATATAATATAT
Source organism: Iris pallida (assembly GCA_029216955.1). Lineage (NCBI taxonomy): Eukaryota > Viridiplantae > Streptophyta > Magnoliopsida > Asparagales > Iridaceae > Iris > Iris pallida. The sequence continues at coordinate 4,375,753 of JANAVB010022200.1, forward strand.
ATCTCTCAAAAATGAATAATACATTCAAGTGTTTTGGAGGATGAAGATGTGAAACTATGCAAAGAGAAAAACTAGTAGCATAACTCAGGGAGAAGATGTCATTTTTGCAATATTAGCCAAAAAGTTTTTGGCCGAAGTGAAGTTTTACATGAACTTGCAATATTATACAAGAAAAGATGGCATAGATTCTTGCATTAAGCTATTTTAATAGATTTGATAAAGGTAAAATTTTCCAACGGGAGGCACCTCAGTCCTAGCTGGGCCCTTGATGGTCGGTCGAGTCAGTATTGGAGTCCATATTGTGTGAGCTCGAGGGCCCATTTCTCCTTTCTGCCATTCATGTCGACCATATCTTAATGTCTGGTAAGTGAAAGTTGACAGAACGAGGACTTGGTGGGCTTGGAAATAGTATATAGAGTTCTTGATGTGATGACGAGGTAGTGGATGATCTTTTCTGCCATCATGTGTTTGAGTTCGGAGCCCCGCAGGATCTTACTGACAAAGTAGACTGGTTATTTGCTGTCTGCTGACCATCATCGATCTTTTATAAGCACCGAGCTTACTGTTTCTTGCCAAGACTTCGGACTTAGACAACTTTTCTCTGCTTGGGACAACCCCACGCTCAGCATGATCTCACATAAGAAAGGAGCTGTGGATGACCCTCCAGGATCGGCTCACAATAAGGATCAAGATCCCCCACACCCCACGGAAAAAAGTTATTCCAATGGTTTGCGTCTATTGGAAGAGATGTTTCCAATTTCGTTATGTCTATTAGAAAAAGGTGTATTCCTTCAAACATCGTGTATATGTTCACATTTTTGTGTCTTTTCGTTAGTTATAAAAACATAGTTCTGTGAGTTTTTGAAAAATTAATCCAAACTAATTCGTACATTCAAGTAATCAGTTTGAGAGAGGCTACTTTGATTACTTCTTCCGGTTTCTGCGGTTTGGAGTGCTGCTATCGGAAGAGGAGTTACATTGTATCATGGGAGATTAAATCGCCATTTAATCGTAAGTACCTGTGCAAGACGATTTTAAAGACATTCAACCAAGTTTAAAACTCGATTTCGATCAGATTTTATAATTTTTAATATTATAATACAGATTGGATAACAGTGCATGCTGCTAGAACACGGTGTAACACTGCATTAATCTTCAACACAAGCTGCGGTGGTGTGGTTTTGCAGTGATGAGCAATTACTTCTTGTAGGTTAGATGAGGGTGTGAATATTGTAATGTCATGTGGAGAGCCCTAGTTACATTAATGGCTTGCTTTGACATGGAGACTGGAGACCTTATCTCTTTATTCAATTCTTCACTTCGTCAGTCAATTTTTAATTCTCTTTTACGTTCCCCACGCGTTCCAGAAAAGTTCACAGTAATGCAAAACAATTGTGAATTATTGAATATGGTTCTTTATTTGTTGCTTTTCAAATTTCAGATAGTCAGTAGCTGCTCTTTCCATATTAGAGGCACAGCTCCTAAGCCTCCAGGGCCGCTCCAGCATTTTTGGAGACCTAGAGAAGTCCCAAAAAATGAGACCCTTATCCTCCTATATAATTTTTATTGTTTAATTTACATGCAACAAAGATATATTTATTTGCGATCTCGTTCACTTATGCACATTTTTTCAATCTTTAAACAATAATATTAAAAGTTTCAAAAGACAAAAGAAGACATTAGAAAGTAGAAAGGAGGAAAAAAAAATGCATTGACACATCTGTTGAGGGATGGAGAGAGTTTTATTTTTTCGTAAAATAGAGATTTTTTATAGGAAAGTGAGAGAGAAAAGATAAAGAGGCGACTTCGAAATATGTGTAACATTTCTTTTTCGTTCTTTTGAATGTTTTAACTAAATTAAAAAAATGGAGGCCCACTAGGGGGAGGAGGCCCTAGACGGCTGCCTAGCTTACCTCCCCCTGGAGCGGCTATGTAAGCCTCGTTTGGTTCGTGGAAAGGAAAGGAAATTAATTCTTTGTTGTTTCCTTTTCTTTGGAAAATTTTAATTTCTTTCGGGTTTTTTTTTTCCGGTGTTTGAAAATGTCAAGAAAATTTGGAGGCAAAATGAATAATACTTAAAGGTGGGATTGGTTGGATAGAGGAAACCGTTTACCTCCCTAATTTTCTTTTTATTGAGAATTACTTTTTTTTTCCTTTCCTTTTCAATTTCTTTGGCATCCAAATATAGAAAACTGATGACTTTTCTCTCCCAACTCCATGATTCCGTCGAACCAAACAAGGCCAGTATTAGTTTTGTCCGTGTCTAGTTGATCGATTTCTCCATTCTCTCTCTGTTTGAAACTTTGATGTGGGAATCATGCTCGTGTGTTTGAGCTCTACTTAAATTATTGCTCGTTCCATTAACGCAAATGTAGTTTCTCATGTTTTGTTCTTCGTCGTTTCCCCTCTTATTTTGTTTTGGGCTGTAGTTTTGGTGAGAAACCAGTGGGTATGGCTCAGTTATTTCTGTCTAGTGCTGTTTCTGGTCATCTCAGAAAGACGCTAAAACTATTGATACCAGTTATTATCGTCACTATGTATGCAATCAGAGGCAGAGCTTAGTGGACTACTTGCTTCAGTCAGTTGGTCATTTATTATGAAACTTCGGACGTGGTTGTTATGTTCAATGGATAGAAAATTTAATATAAGATAATATATTATAACTAAATTGTAAATAAGATATAACTAGTTTTTTCAAATACAAAAATAAATAAATAAATAATGGGTCGCCATTAGCAATGTAGACATGCTAGTACCAATGGCGACCTGAGGTGTTAGTGTTTTTGCCTTTGGACTAGAAAAGATAGCCCCACATCGGCTACACAAAATGGTGAGTATCTCAATATAATGCATTGCTTGTGTTGAGGTGTGCACATGAGGTGTAGTGGGGCACAAGTTTGTGCCATGTGGAAGTATTTTCCTAGAAGGAAAAAGGATCAAATCCAACAAGGATGCAAGTTAATTTTTGTTGTGCGGACTCAGATTCGGACACGGACTCCAGGATGTCTCGTGCATGCACGGGAGTGTTCGGGGGGTAGGCGTGGACTGGCACACTTCTATGCTGATTGTGGGATGATCTAAAATATCAAACTCTATTTTTGAGTATTGGTATTTTAGTCCCACATCGGATAGGAGAAGAGGTGAAATCTCAACTCCACTCTATAAATAGAGCCCCTTGGCCTCCTTTGAAAGATGCACCAAGAAGAGAGTGAAGGGAGTCTGTAAAGTCCAGGAAGCCCGTTCAAGTCTCAAATATTGACTTACGAGCGTTCCAGAAGTTCTTCGTGAACTTGCTGGTTCCTGGAAGCTGTTCGTGCTCGTGTGGGGCGAATAAAGCTTTGAGCAACGGTGGTTCATTCACCCCAGCATCTCATTCTCGCCTGTCATCGCTGCTGTTGCCTTTTACAGTAACTTCTTTTTAGAAGCTCTACTGCCGATAGTCGCTTGCACAAAAGTCTCTTTAGATTTTTTGTGTATTACGTAGAATCTTTTTAGATCCTCGTAATTCAGAATCCTCCAGGATCTCTGTTGCACATCTTCTTTAAGGTGTTGCATTTGAAACGTTGTCTTTACAATTGTTCCAGTTTTAGAATTTTCCATCGAAAATTGTGCCTCGGCACTAACAATCTCAAAGCTTTATTGAGAAGATGGATAATTCTCGTGCTTCGCTCATCGATACCGGCTTTAACAAGTTGGAAAAATTCGATGGCGAACACTTCCAGATATGGAAATGAAAGGTCACTTTAAATCTTCAACTCGTGAATGTTGATCACGTGCTGTCAGAAGAAGAACCGATCGTTTCAACCACTGGATCTGCTGCAGCTGTGGCCACTGCTACGACCAAGTAAGCGAAGTGGAAGAGAGAAAACAGTATATGTAAACTACTGATACTCAATTCCATGGAAGACTCTCTGGCAGAGTCCTACTCCAAGAAGACATCTGCCAAAGAGATATCACTACAACAAAAATACCCTTTAATGACGGCTAAAAACCGTCATTAATCACGAACCATGACGCTTTTTTTCTTAATCCAAGCGTTATGAAATCGGGTGTTATAAATGTTTTTCAAAGCGTTATAGATAAATCGTCTGAAAACGTCATTAATAGATTGAATTTCTACTACGTTCTATTTTCAAAGCGTTATGGATAGTTATGTAAAAACGTTATGAATATTTAATATGGTTGGAAGTCAGGACATTTTGAAAGCGTTATGATTGGTTATTTGTATAACATTTATAACGCTCTATACTGCATGTTATACATTCCAAATCCTGCTCAATTCAATTCAAAAACAACCACTTAATTTGAACCATATTCACAACAAAACATTGAAATGTAACATTAATCTCCATTTCATTGTCTCAAAATAGGGTACATTCCATTGTCTCAAAATAGAGTACACTTTAGCTATCATTCCACATTTCTCAGGCCATATATATATATATATATATATATATATATATATATATATATATATATATATATATATTTTTTATATATATATATATATATATATATATATATATATATATATATATATATATATATATATATATATATACATCTTCACAAAAATCTATAGATCAATATCCAATATAGCTAGTACACTTTACATCAAAACTATTCACATATCCCACACCACAACATACAACTTACCTTACGAGCTTCTATATCCTTCCAAATGTTACCAGCAAAACCTAAAACAACAACAACTACAATTTGAAACAAAAATATTGCTCCAGTCAACTTGTCAATCATTGCATCCATAGCAGTAAGTTTAGGCTCTGGTATGCCCCTGCTCATTTCCATCTTTGTTTCATTGCCTGAGAGTATGTTAAACATCATTAGCCATCACACAAAAACACATTCAACAGTTAAATAATTACTATATTATATATTTTTAGCAAAAGACTCATGATTTATTGGCCTTTCCCGCAACAGTTAATATTGGGTCAAGCACAGTTTTCTTGGCAACATCCTTCTTTGCCCTTGGACCTTCATAAGGTGATTCATTATCTATTTCCATTAATAGTAGATGAAAGAATTATAAACTTAAGGTACCAATTAACTTTATAGTAAGCTTGCTTACTGTGAAGACAACATAAAAAAGACACAACTTACATGGCTATAAAAACCAAGTGGAAATGTACCTCCAGCATTGTTAAGTAGAAAGTTCATATTCAAGTATGATAAAATTACTTCTTCATAAACATAGTACACGTTTGATTTTCTGGATAGAGAACAGAGTTCTGCAAAAGTACAAGGGAAGTTTTTAGACAGGAAGCACAGTCAATAAACATACCCCGCGGCCAAATGTTTGATTTTCTGGATCCGACACATACTTATTTCTGCACATTCTTGTTCTTGACAACCAGCCAACAAAATCATTCGAATGGTTTTCCCTGTTATACAACTGCTTGACGAATGATGCTTCCATGGAATCAAGATACAAACTGTGTTTCTTGTCTGTCTATTTGTTAGCCATAACATCTACTACCTTGAGAGCAGATAATAGAGATATTCACATCAGAAAAATGTTGGTAAGTGACACTTTTACATATTTATGTAACCTATTACACAAAAAGTTACACTTGTAACATGATTCATACCTAATGGAAATTTAAAAGCAATACGCAAGTCCTAAATGCATACATTCCAGAATAACTTGAAATGGAATCTCTGATGCTCCATCATTATGATATTTTATCCTAAATAACAGATCACTCCATATTCCTAACAAGATACCCACTACAAACAAGTATACTGACTTTGTATGAACTGAAGATGAGAGATTAATCTACTGGTTCCAATCAAATGGTTGTTAAAAAAGTCCCAATATAGAAACAATAGTGAAATTACGGAAATATTTAAACTTCAATAGAGGCATTCTTCAAAAAGACCCCTCCATTATAGACTGCAACCCGGTCGTTCTGCAAATTAAACCATATTCCCATAGATGACAACAACTTGAAGGAAAAAAAGCCAATTATAAAGTCTGAAAAGGTTGCCCAAAATATCCTTCGATAAGCCCAAAATATCCATTCATACTATTCATTGGCATGGATTTGCAGTCAGTATTAACTATTCATTTATACATGCATAAGATAGCTTATCTGAATCACAAGCATAAGGCTTAGGCTGGCTTTAATTGAATGAGGCGTTCCAAATCCATTGGACTTTATTATTATTCTTATGGTAAACATTTACATGGTCACATTGACTACTTCCAATAGATGAAATTTTGCTCTATGGTTTTCCTTTATCCTAAAGGAAGTAAAAGCCAAACCCAAATATAGATTCAACAAACCTAAACCAAACTGAATCGATAAAGTTGCTTTCTGGTCAGGATGACAGAAACATATTAATGCTAACCCTGAAACATGATACTCATCAATGCATATTATGGGCCTAAGACAATTGGGACATATTTTAGAGCTACAAATGAAGATGAAAGCTAAATGAGAACAAAAATTTAGTCCTTGTAAACAAAGTAAGAAAAGGCAAGAAAATAAATGTTATCAACTATAATTGACATTTTATATGAGGACTTGTGCCAGAATACAACCCTCCATTTCCATCAGGAGGTTTTGCCACCAGGATTTAGAAAATAAAGTTCAACTACTTTATTGAGTGGAAAGATAAGAAACTGGCCTGTAGAAATAATGAAGTCCATGGCGAGAAATATTAGTGCATCTAGAAATTTAAAGGAAACAGAAATGAAACTTCAGGAGAAAGCTCTGCATATGGCTCAGACATTAGTATGCAAACTTCACAAGTTAGAACTATAATTTCCCAATCTCCTGTGACTTCCCAATCTATTTGCCTACATTATAAGCCACTAATTACTAGAAAACAAAGCCCTGCATATGGCTCAGACATTAGTATGCCGCCAAATAATATATCCCACCCTAGACATTCAACATGTGATCACTTACATCGTGCAACTATACACTTTGAGCTGATTTTCTGACCACTTCACCTACTAGATATCCTCCAATTGTGTGATTCTCCACTCTTACTAGAAAACGTAGAATCAATATGGTACCCGGTAAAACCAAATGACACTAACCAAACTAAAGAAATCAGACTAATTATTCGTACAAGAATCTCATGGAAAAATATCATCCTATAACTATCTGAGCCGAACAATCGAAAAGATAATTAATTGAAATTTCTGAAGTACATAATCCTACCATTATTTGAACTAAAGACTACCCAAAATACAAATTTATTTAGGCATACAAAATACTAGATAATAGCTCCAAACAGTATAAACATGAGTAGGAAGATGTTAAGCATTATTGCACTGGTATGAGGACAGCAAATGGTAGCAACAATCTACTCTGAAATGAGGACAGCAATGGTCACATAATCAACTCTGAAATGAATATCGCTTGGAATACTTGTTAACAGTGCTAAATAGGCGAATATTTGGGATAAGGCTGATGGATATGGTCATGTGTTAATGTCTTGTTATATAAAACACATCACAAGGTTCTATTACTCAAACTTGTCAGTTCTAATTTACCATGTTCTGGTCTTAATAGCAGCAAGATTTAGCTCAACCTTATTGTGGAGGTTTTATGCCACATTGTTTTGTTAAGGCATGAGCGGTTCTTGTTCAATTAATAATGTATATAAAGCTCCTGAATTCCATCAAAGATAGAAGTTCAATTAAAAAAGTTGGTAAAATAAGAAAAGATGAAAAAGAGTACCTGGATGACATGGATGTAATACAGACAACTGGGAAGAAACAAAATCTCCAAGTGAAGACTTTTTCATAGTATTGTAGAACTAGCTATTTGCACATGAATATGTACAAGTGAAGACTTTTCACTTGAAAATCATAACTAACTTTTTGCAGTATTGGGTTGTAATTCCATTCCATGAGTTAGTTAACTGGACTTCATCTAATTCGTGAAAGATTGGTTCTAGTTTTAACAAGGTCAGAGTGTCCAATAGCTTTATTTATTTAGGATTAAGTTCAGTCACATATTTGTGTATTTCTTGTAAGAATTAAAGAGCAGAAGTCCAGGATGTATATAATATCAAAACTATATTCTTAGATTTGTTTGACATTTTTTGTTTTACTTTGTTGCAAAATATTTCAAAATATTGGACAATAACGATTAAGTACAATAACCATGGTAAAAAAAAACCCCTCATTTTCCTGTCTATTAAGTACAAATTTCAGGTGAGCCATAACAAAAATCTACTAAATTCTAACAAAAAGGATCAAGATCCACCAGATCTAAAGAAAGAAAGGGAGTACGGAAGAGAGACCTAAATCGTCATGGCTTTCTTGTTTGATTCCAGTTGGCTTCCTGCAAAAAGAAAGGAAAAAAAAGATTTTGATCGATCGATCAATTATTTGCCAGGAAACCTAAAATAAAGGAAATAAATTGAGGGGAATCGATGAAAGAGGAAAGGAAGAGGGGTCCGACTGACCTTTGCCTGCGGCCTTCTGCTTCTCGAGGTTCTTCTCGCGAGCCATCTTGGCCTTCTGACCGTTGCCTCCTCCCATTCTCCGATCTTCTTTCTTTTTCGACTTTTTTTTTTTCTGGGATTTAGGGTTAGAGTTTGGAGAAGGGGGAAAAATTAGGGTTAGGGTTATAGAGAGAGAAGGAGAGACAGGGTTTAGGCTTTTTCTTAAGTGGGGGAGCGGGGAGAAGGAGAGCGAAAGCGGCAAGTTGGGGAGCGGAGGAAGAAGGAGAAGGAGAAAGAGAGAGGATGAGGGTTTAGAATTTTTTGTAAGTGCGGAAGAATTGTGGGGGAGTCGAGATTTCAACTTAAATTTCTGTACTTTTTTCATAACGCTCGTATCACTAGAGGACTATCAATAACGTTTTTATTGTAAACCGTCATAGAATCTAGTCTTGCTGAACTTTGATGACGCTTCTTTATCAGCCGTCATGAAATCCACTTATCAAGCGTCATTAAAAGGTATTTTTGTTGTAGTGTATGGGACTCCTTGGAAAAGCTCTATGAAGATGACGAGAATCGGTCCAAGATCTTCATGGTAGAAAAATACCACCAGTGGACCTTCGAAGACGAGAAGGCGATGCTGCCCCAAGTGAAGGAGTTTCTGAAGTTGCGTCAGAAACTAGAAGACGAGAACATGCCCCTCGTCGACAAGTTTGTCGTTGGAGGGATCGTCGCGAAACTTCCTACAGAATGGAGCAACTTCTATGCAAGGATGCATCGAAAGAAGATGGAAATTAGCTTAGAAGATTTCTTGCATGAGATCCATGTTGAGGACGAGATGCGCTCTCAACAGAAGATGGATACTCTGTCCAAACAACTGGCGAAGGCAAATCTGGTCCAAACCAGAGAGTACCAGGGGAAGCAGGCTGCTTCTCATCGCAAAAAGAATGACTTCACGAATCTGAAAGTGAAGGGTCCTGCTTTCAAGCAGCAGAAGTCCAAGTCTCATGTGACTTGCTTCAATTGTGGCAAGAAGGGCCACTACAAATCCGAATGCAAGTCCAAGCCCAAAGAACAAGGTGAGCCTAGTAAGGTTTCTATGATTACTAATCTAGTTGCCATGATAGCACAGGTTGCAACTGTGGGGGCTGACTTGGACTGGTGGATAGACACTGGTGCGACCTGCCATGTCTGTTCAGACAAAGACTGGTTCGTCTCTTATGAGCCAACTTCAGAGAAGGTCATAATGGCAAACCAGGCACAAGCTGAAGTACTGGGGATCGGGACGGTGGAGCTGAAACTCACATCGGGGAACACTCTGACGCTTCAAGGTGTGAAGTATGTTCCAGTAATTGCTAAGAACCTGATCTCTGGAAGTCTGCTCTGCAACGCAGGCTTGAGGATGGACATCAATGCTGGCCAGTTGGTGATGTCCAAGAAGGGTACATTCTTCGGAAAAGCTTTCCAAACTGAAGAAATGTACAAGATTCAGCTTGTTGTAACCCAGCATGATAATATAAATGCAATCACTTTTTCTGATTATTCTCTTGAAAGGATTAACAGAATGTCTAGTCTAGGACTTATCTCCAAGTGTGGGGGTAAGGTAGAGAAATGCGAAGTATGTGCTCAGACGAAGATCACAAGAAAACCCTTTCACAGGGTCCATCGAAGCACAGATCTTCTGGAGTTGGTTCACTCAGATATCTGTGACTTCAAACAATTCTCTACAAAGGCCGGGATTAAGTATTTCATTACTTTCATCGATGACTTCTCAAAGTATGCTTTCGTCTACTTGCTCAAGTCTAAAGACGAAGAATTCGAGAAGTTCAAGGAGTTCAGGGCCGAGGCTGAGCGGCAAACTGGACAATAACTCAAGAGGTTAAGGAGTGATCGAGGCGGGGAGTATCGATCTCATGAATTTTTATCATTCTGCAAAGAACATGGAATCATCAATGAGACAACGGCTCCGTACTCTCCTCAATCCAACGGAGTAGCAGAAAGGAAGAACAGAACGTTGACAGAGATGATGAACTCCATGCTGTTGACTGCGGGTCTTCCAAAGTGCTACTAGGGAGAAGCTGCACTAACGACAACGTTCATTCTGAACAGAGTGCCATATGCAACTTTTGACATAACTCCTCATGAACTCTGGTTCAAAGTCAGACATAACTTGAATGTCATTCGAGTGTGGGGGTGTCTGGCTTATGTGAAGCTTCCGGATCTGAAGATTCAGAAGCTGGGGACAAGGACTACGAAGGCGATCTTCTTGGGGTATGCCGAGAAGAGTGATGCTCGGAGATTCCTTGATATCGAGTCAAACCATATCATCGAATCTCGCGATGCTGAATACTTTGAAGACAAGTTTGCAAATCACAAGAATGTTGTTCTCGCGGATCTTCCGGAGAATGATGAGGGTACAAAGCAGACAGAAGTCTTTAATGAACCAGTAGTCCTAGATGAAGCTGTCGTCAAGGGGACACCAGCTGAACCAGAACTCGCTGAGCCGTCATCTAAGCGAACGAGGAGGCCGAAAGACTTCGGAGATGACTTCGTCACCTATCATGTGGAAGCAGATCCGCTTACCTATGATGAGGCGATGAAGACCAGAGATGCTGTATTCTGGAAGGAGGCGATAGACAACGAGATTGACTCAATCACCTCCAACAACACATGGGTATTGGTTGACCTGCTAGAAGGAGCAAGACCCATCGGATGCAAATGGATCTTCAAGAAGAAGATAAAAGCAGATGGAACGATTGACAAGTTCAAGGCCAGGCTAGTGGCCAAGGGGTTTGCTCAGAAGCAGGGGATCGACTACTTTGACACTTATGCTCCAGTAGCACGGATGACAACCATCAGATTGTTAATTGCTCTAGCAGCAATACACAAGCTGGTGATACATCAGATGGATGTGAAAACGGCATTCCTTAATGGCGAGCTGACCGAAGAGATCTACATGCAATAACCAGAAGGTTTTGTCGTCAGAGGTCTGGAAGACAAAGTCTGCAAGTTGATGAAGTCTCTGTATGGTTTGAAACAAGCTCCCAAAATATGGCATGAGAAGTTTGACTAGGTGATAAGGTCAAATGGCTACAGGGTCAGTGAAACAGACAAGTGTGTCTATACGAAGTTTGCTGACGAAAGAGGAGTAATCGTTTGTCTTTACGTGGACGACATGCTAATCCTAGGTACGGATTTAAGCTGCATCACGGAGACAAAGAAATTCCTCTCGACCAAGTTCAGTATGAAGGACTTGGGGGATGCCGACGTAATCTTGGGGCTCAAGATCATCCGGACAGGCACTGGAATAACGCTGTCACAATCTCATTATATTGAGAAGATGCTCACTCGCTACGGGTATCAAGATCTTCCTATAATTGATACACCGTACCGGAGTGATCAGAAGCTGGAGCCAAATTCGAAGGAAAGCGTCAGGCAGTTGGAGTACGCTAGTATCATCGGAAGCTTGATGTACGCTACTACTGCCACAAGGCCTGACATAGCTTTTGCCGTGGGAATGCTGAGTCGGTTCACTAGCAATCCAGGCGTTGAGCACTGGAAAGCTGTGAAGCGTGTTATGAGATATCTCAAGAAAACTCAGACATATGCACTTTTCTATAGCGGAGATCCGTCAGTAGTGGAAGGCTTCAGTGATGCTAGCTGGTGTTCAGATATGGAGAGCGAGTATTCCACAGGTGGATTCGTATTCGCCATGGGCGGAGCTGCTATATCGTGGAAGTCGAAGAAGCAGACTATGTTATCTTGCTCCTCCATGGAATCTGAATTCTTTGCATTGGATGCTGCTGCAGATGAAGCAGAGTGGCTTCGGGAGCTCATGTATGATCTTCCGGTGGTTGGGGCTCAGATACCGGCAATACCGATATACTGTGACAACCAGGCGGCAGCAGCAGTGGCATCAAATGAACTCTTCAACGGGAAGAAGAGAACGGTGCGGTTGAAGCACAGAGCAGTACACAATCTTATCAAGAGAGGTGTTATTGCAGTAATTGATGTTCGGAGTCAGGAGAACCTAGCGGATCCGTTCACCAAGGGCCTCAAGCGCCAGCTGGTCGATGACACAGCTTATAAAATGGGCTTGAAGGCATTCTGATAGTGTGTCTTTGTAATCCTACCATAAAGTTTTATGCTATTAGTTCAAAGAGAAATCTACTAGGCATCAAACTTTTGGTTCAAAGGAGGATCACTGACTGGGAAACTATCAGGTAACAGTGGGTACTTGTTCTCTGAAACATGGAAGGGATACAGACCCATAACCACTGTTGTCTACTATGTATTTTCTGCAGAAAAAACAGATCCTGTGGAAGGTTGGCTTAAACGCCTTAATGAGTTCTCAGGCAGAGTGAATGCCTGGTGTGCTTTACAAGAAGCACGGTAGAGCAGCACTACAAGGAGTGAAACTCTATGCTACAGTGGGGTGACTCCACCATGAGGTTCCCAGGTAGGGGTAATGCCTCGGCTTTGCAAGCCAAGTTATAGCGGCGTAGCACCGCAAATAGGCAGGTAGCCTAATACGGTATGACGTAATTAAAGAGTTGTAGACAGCACTACAAAGGGGAGGATGGCCCCATGTTACAGTGGCACGACACCACGATGAGGTACCCAGGTAGGGGTAAAGCCTCGGCATTGCAAGCCATGTCGTTGCGGCGTAACACCGCAAGGAAGCCTTAGGCTTCATGCTGGGTAGTTTGGCACTACAAAGAGGCTTGTGACCTCATGCTACAGTAGTATGACACTACGATGAGATTCCCAGGTAGGGGTAATGCCTCGGCTTCAGGCCATGTCAAAGCGGCGTAGCACCGCAAGGAAGCGCAAGGCTTCATGCCATATATCTTTAATAAAGAACTCACCTATAGTGTATGGAAAGAGATATCAGGCCGTCTCTTGAGGGTAAACTTGTAGACGCCCAAAATTATACACTGAAACCAGGCTGGCATAGGACCTTCAATGTACAGCCAGAAGCACAGTTGATGTCATTATGTGAGTAGGAAGAATTGCAGTTATGATGCAGAATTCAAGGCTTAGTCCATTCTTGTATCATGCTGTTATTTAACCTATGCGGGAAGATTCAAGTCGTAGCGACATCTTTCCTAATGCATGATGGACAGTCACTGTGGGGAACGCTCAACCCATATATTGAGATATGTGGAGGATTGTTGGTGTTTTTGCCTTTGGACTAGAAAAGATAGTCCCACATCGGCTACACCAAATGGTGAGTATCTCAATATAATGCATTGCTTGTGTTGAGACGTGCACATGAGGTGTAGTGGGGCACAAGTTTGTGCCATGTGGAAGTATTTTCCTAGAAGAAAAAAGGATTAAATCCAACAAGGATGCAAGTTAATTTTTGTTGTGCGGACTCGGACTCGGACACGGACTCCAGGATGTCTCGTGCATGCACGGGAGTGTTCGGGGGGTAGGCGTGGACTGGCACACTTCTATGCTGATTGTGGGATGATCTAAAATATCAAACTCTATTTTTGAGTATTGGTATTTTAGTCCCACATCGGATAGGAGAAGAGGTGAAGTCTCAACTCCACTCTAGAAATAGAGCCCCATGGCCTCCTTTGAAAGATGCACCAAGAAGAGAGGGAAGGGAGTCTGTAAAGTCCAGGAAGCCCGTTCAAGTCTCAAATATTGACTTACGAGCGTTCCAGAAGTTCTTCGTGAACTTGCTGGTTCCTGGAAGCTGTTCGTGCTCGTGTGGGGCGAATAAAGCTTTGAGAAACGTTGGTTCATTCACCCCAGCATCTCATTCTCGCCTGTCATCGATGTTGTTGCCTTTTACAGTAACTTCTTTTTAGAAGCTCTACTGCCGATAGTCGCTTGCACAAAAGTCTCTTTAGATTTTTTGTGTATTACGTAGAATCTTTTTAGATCCTCGTAATTCAGAATCCTCCAGGATCTCTGTTGCACATCTTCTTTAAGGTGTTGCATTTGAAACGTTGTCTTTACAATTGTTTCAGTTTCAGAATTTTCCATCGAAAATTGTGCCTCGGCACTAACAAGGTAGACAAGCTAGTACAAAATTTATTATGAAACTTCGGACGTGGTTGTTATGTTCAATGGATAGAAAATTTAATATAAGAAAATATATTATAACTAAATTGTAAATAAGATATAATTAGTTTTTTCAAATACAAAAATAAATAAATAAATAATGGGTCGCCATTGGCAATGTAGACATGCTAGTACCAATGGCGACCTGAGGCTATATCGTTATAGCTAATCATGTCGTTTTCATTTATTTTCGGTTATAAATTTTCTTTTCGAAATTTATGCAATTTCTCAATAAATACAATTAAAACGCCAAAAGCTAGTAATGGCGACAACTTGACCACGTTGCCAATGTTATTGGCGATACGTCGTGAATAGCTTTGGCGACTTGAGTACAACAAATAAGCTTAGCCACGCAAACACTTAGCAAAGTGTTTGCTTAGCAATCTAGCTAGCCATGCAAATGCATGCAAACACATGAGAATGCAAATGCAAACACACAGTGCTGCAAATGCAAGCTAATGGCCAACTCACAATGCATGCAAATGTAAATGCAAACCAGCATGCTAATGGCGAATGTATGCAAACAAGCAAACCAGTCATGCATCATGTCGCCAATGTACATGGGCCAAGCAAACTAGTCATGCGAGCCAAGCAAACTGTTGGAATTAATTAATTCCATTCATTGTTCTTAAAGGATGAAAAGAAAAGAGAAGGAACTTTAGTCCCACATTGAAAAAAAAAGAAAGGTTTTGAGAGTGCTTAAATAGGAATGTGCACTCATGAGGAGTGTGCAACAACCAAAGGGTTGCTAGTGGCAACACCGGAGTGGCAACACCGGCTCCGGCTCGGACTTGGACGTAGAGGCTATAGTGGCGCATTGTAGACGCACTTAGGCAACGTGGCATCGGGCAAGCGGCGTAGGCTCGGGCCTCGCGCTCCTCGCGGCGATTCTCGCCCCGAGAATTCCTATTTTTTGCAGCAGCCCACACACTACCAAAATAAGTCATATTACCGACGTAATTTGCGACGTTTCCCGAAAACGTCGCAGATAAAAAACAATTTACCGACGTTTTTTTATGACGTCGCAAGACGTCACTACTAGCGACGTTCAGCGTCGTATAGTAACTACGTTTGCGTATTGAAAAACTCACGTCGCGGATATGTCGGTGAACGTCGCTAATATCATTGATATTAGCGACGTTTGGCGACGTTTTTACTATGGCGTCGTTAATATCAATAAAGTTGCGACGGTTACCGACGCCCTTATGTTACGTCGCTAATGTGCGAATATAGGTCAGTTTCGATTTTACTTCCCCCCATTTTCCCCTCCCCCAATATTTTCCTTCCCCCCATTTTCCCCCCTGTCCCCTCGACCCCCGTCCGACCGCGCCCTCGGCGACCCCCACCGACCGCCGCGAGCACCGACCCCGTCCAGCCTCCTCCTCCACCGCCCAGCCTCCTCCTCCACCGCCTCTCCGACCTCCTCCTCCTCCTCCTCCTTCCCGGCAGCCCCCGCCGAACCCGACCCCCTACCGCCGCCGTTCGCCAGAGCACCTCCTCCTCCTCCTCCTCCTCCTCCTTCCCGGCAGCCCCCGCCGAACCCGACCCCCTACCGCCGCCGTTCGCCAGAGCACCTCCACCGCCGCTCCTCCTCCTACTCCTTCCCGGCAGCCACCTCCACCGCCGCTCCCCCTCGCCGTCGTCGCTCCCCCTCGCCGTGACGGTCAGGTAAACCCTAACCCTAACCGGTTGTATACCTTACAGATTTGGGCTATCTATATATAGATATGTGTTGATTTAAAGAAACAAATGGAAGAGAGGGTTAGATGTTAGTGAGTATATTATACATATTGCTATAAATGTGTGTGAATGCAAGTAGATAGTTAGAGCATCTCCAACCCTATTGTGACTTTGGAAAAAAGTTGTTGCCACATAGGAATGACAAAATTTTATTCAAAAGTTCTTCTCCAATGCAATTGTCAAGTCAATTGTGAAGCTTATGTGGCAAAAATTAAACAAGACATTGTGAAGTTGGTTGTCTAGTTCTAGACAATGCACTTGACAATGTCTTGTTCTCCATGTCATCAATTATGAATAAAAAAATATTAGGAAAAAGAAAGAATATGAGTAGTTGTCTTGAAAGTTGGGAAAGAAGTAAATATCTTAATACTTTATCTTCCAAGTTGAAAAAAGTAAACATTTTGCATTGGAGAAGATTTTCTTACTTCATTGTCATTTGTCAATATAATCTTGCCACCTAGACAAGACATTGTCTTGTGCCTAATGCCACATATGATTCACAACATATAACAAGACAATAGGGTTGGAGATGCTCTTAGAGTATGGTGGGTAACAGTTGAGTTATAGAGTAGGTAATGGATTAGAGTATAGGTATATGGCTAATGAGATGCTACACTATGTAATGTGTTTGAGAGTCCTTGTAAGGGATATATGTTTAGACTATAGACATTGGGTATATATACCTTGATATGTATATATGATATAGTATTATGGTATCCTAGGATATCCTAGTTATATTGGCCTATAGTTAGTTATGAGTTAGTATATCATAGAATTGACTTAATAGTCTAAGTGACCTTGTTGACTAGTCTAGGTTTGACCAAACCCTAGATTTTGACTTAGTTTGACCAGAAAGTTAACCCATATTCAGTCAAACCCTAGATTTTGACTTAGTATATGGTTACTAGATCCTAGTGTAGAGTAGTATGTAGAGGAGTATGGCTACTAGTGATATATAGATATGTAGGTCCATGTGTATCTGTATCGGACTATCGCTATCGGTATCGAACTATCGCTATCGGTATCGGACTATCGCTATCGGTATCGAACTATCGGTATCGATCGAACTATCGGTATCGGACTATCGCTATCGGTATCGACTATCGCTATCAGTATCCAATGCCATAGAAGCCATCAGTTTGTTGACCTTCCTCTATGGCATTGGAATATACTCATATAGGAATGAACTTGAACTGATGGGTGTTGTAGTCGATTTCAGCGAAGGATCGTCCTTTGTAGCATCTGGACTTCAGTTGCCAGCAGAGCCAGGAGATGTTACGGCGGAAACTGCTCTCATGTTACTTCTCCTCCTCCACCATGGCTCTGGACCCATCTGCTCCTCCCTTCTTCCCTTCTTCTCATTCGACTATCTCGGCCTCCTATTCGGCCTACTATTCCAATATGCGTTTGATACGGTCTACCTAACCTATATACTGATACTAATCTGATACTCTCTGATATTAAGTACATCCGGCTTACTAGCTAGCGGATCCACCAGTTACATGATTATATACTAATTATGTTTAGTTTGTCTTACGATACAGATTTTCACTTGCATGTATAAAGTATGCATGTATAATAGTAGGTAATGATATGCAAAACTGAAAAGATAAATGCAATGCATGAATGAATGGATGAAAAGATAAATGCAATCCATCGGAAAAGCTTTGACACTTGCATATCATTCACTACCTTGATGTATCTATCTTACAGAATTATGGAGCTGAATTACTATCTGCAGAATCGTACTTGGATGTACAACCATCATCCTGATGACATGTACGGTGTGCGGGATGAATTCATAGAGGGTGTACACCAGTTCCTGCAGTTTGCCAAGGCGTTCCCTCAGTACATGGACGGTACCAAAATTAAGTGTCCGTGTGTGAGATGTCGCAACTTGAAATATCATCCAGAAGTGGATGTCACGTATCATTTGTACTCGAAGGGTTTCACGCCGAATTACTATCAGTGGAGCGAGCACGGAGAACTTGTGTCTTTAGCATCGGAGTACGAGCCTTATGTGGATGTCCACAACAACGCTCCTTACGACGATGGGTTGGTGAACATGGTTTTTGATGCGGCCGGGCCTAGTTTCGATCCGGATGATCATGATGCACCTGAGGAGGCACCGAACCCCGATGCTGCACAGTTCATAGAGTTGCTGGAGAATGCAAGGACTCCATTATATCCTGGTTGTGAGAATCATTCACCGTTGGAGGTGGTTACAAGATTGTTGAGCATCAAGTCCGATTTTAACATGTCGCAAGATTGCTACAACCGTATTATGGAGTTGCTTATAGAAATATTGCCTGAGGGTGCGAAGTTGCCTAAAGACTTCTACCGGTCTAAGAGGATGGTTAGATCGCTCTGGATGGGATATGAAAAAATCGATGCCTGTCGCAACGGGTGCATGTTGTACTACAAAGACGACAAGGATGAAGACGCCTGCAGATTTTGTGGTGTCGATCGCTACAAGGCCTGTGGTAGAGAAAAGTCTGTCGGTGCCAGGAAGCCTACCTCTTCGATGCACTACTTGCCGTTGACGCCGCGTTTGCAGCGGTTGTTTATGGTGAAGGAAACTGCAGAAAACATGAGTTGGCATAAGCGGG
The DNA here is from genome assembly GCA_029216955.1 of Iris pallida. Lineage (NCBI taxonomy): Eukaryota > Viridiplantae > Streptophyta > Magnoliopsida > Asparagales > Iridaceae > Iris > Iris pallida. The sequence goes on from JANAVB010022200.1 coordinate 4,394,604, forward strand.
AACATACCGAAGGAGTGTTGGATCACCCATCTGATGGAGAAGCATGGAAGCACTTTGATCGAGAGTATCCAAATTTTGCTTCTGATCCGCGTAATGTTAGATTGGGTCTCTGCTCTGACGGTTTTACCCCATTCGGACTTTCGGGATCCCAGTATTCGTGTTGGCCTGTGATCGTCACCCCGTACAATCTACCGTCTTGGATGTGCATGAAGACTCCATATATGTTCCTCACCGTTATTATCCCAGGTCCGAACAATCCGAAAAGGAACATCGATGTTTATTTACAGCCATTGATTGATGACTTGAATCAGCTATGGGAAGTAGGTTCCAACACGTACGATGTATCTAGAAAACAAAATTTCCAGATGCGGGCAGCACTTATGTGGACCATCAACGACTTTCCGGCCTATGGAATGTTATCTGGATGGAGCACGCATGGTCGTCTTTCATGTCCGTGTTGCATGGACGACACTAAGGCTTTCCGTTTGAAACACGGAGGCAAACCGTGCTTCTTCGATTGTCATCGACAATTCCTGCCGAAGGATCATCCGTACCGGAGGAACAGGAATGCTTTTCGTGCTGGCGTTGTGGAGAAGGGTGATCCACCGACAAGGTGGTGCGAAGCCACGATATGGGAGGAGGTTAGAGATTTACCAAGTGCTATTGAGCAGCCTGCTACGGGCTACAAGTGTGACGGATTTGGTCGCACTCATAACTGGACGAAGAGGAGTATATTCTGGGATCTGCCATACTGGAGCACCAATCTGATTAGACATAACCTTGATGTCATGCATATCGAGAAGAATGTGTTTGACAGCATAATTAATACTGTAATGGACGTAAAGGGGAAGACGAAAGACAATCCTAAGGCTAGATTGGACTTGAAAGAAATATGTAGACGTCCTGCATTGCATTTGATAGAGGACGGGAATGGGAAGTTGAAGCAGCCTAAGGCAATTTTCTCACTGGAGAAGGAGGATAAAGTGAGGCTTTGTAGGTGGATTCAAGGTCTGAAATTTCTAGATGGGTATGTTTCAAACTTGAGAAGATGCGTCGACCTCAAGGAGAACAAACTGACAGGTATGAAGAGCCATGATTGTCACGTATTCATGGAGCGGTTAATTCCGATTGCATTTTGGGAATTCTTACCGCAGGCAGTTTGGGATCCATTGACGGAGCTTAGCATATTCTTCAGGGACCTTTGTTCTAAGAAATTGCTCGTTGATCGTCTAGAAAAGCAAGAGAAGGACATTGCGGTAACACTGTGCAAGCTAGAGAGGGTGTTTCCTCCTGGATTCTTTGACTCTATGGAGCATTTGCCGATTCATCTTTCCTACGAGGCACGTGTTGGTGGACCCGTCGAATATCGATGGATGTACCCGTTCGAGCGACATTTGAATCACCTAAAAAGAAAGGTAAAAAATAAGGCTCGGGTCGAGGGTTCTATTTGTGAAGCCTATATTCTCGAGGAGATTACAAATTTCTGCTCCTCCTATTTCAAACCTCATGTTGCTACGAATAGAACGAGGGCTCCGAGAAACGACGACGGATATCAAGAATTTAATGATGGAATACTGAAAGTATTCAATGCGTCCGGAAAGCCTTCGGGGAAAATAAAGAAGAGATATTTGAATGACGAAGAGCTAAGGGCTGCTCAGTTGTATGTATTACTCAATTACGACGAGGATGAAGTGGAGAAGCTAGAGGGATAAGTAAGGAATGATGAGTTTACGTCATCTCAATGTAATAGTATAAGCTAATATTATTGTACTAATCGTTCTAATGCTTCGTTGTTTTCCAGCATATATAATGATGAGTTGAGGCTGGTTAGACCCTACCTAACAGACGAAGCATTAGAACAAGAAATGAGACGTCATTTTCCTTCTTGGTTGAGCGAATATGTAAGCAGCTCGGTAATATTTACTGGCCTCTTCTAATGCAACTGCGCAATAAATAACTTATTATCTCTTCTTTGATATTCAGGTCGATCGTCTAATTTCACCCGAGATTGAATTAATTAGAACTCTTGCCAAGGGACCAATTACTTTTGTTAAAACATGGCCAAGTTATTGTGTCAATGGCTTTCGGTTCAAGTCGACAAATGCTCCGATCAGAGACAGCTTCCTGGATCTTGATTCCACGAAGAACAGTTGTTTGTGTATCAAGTCTTCGAACTACAAAGACGTCGATCCAGAAAATGATTTCTTTGGCATCTTGCGAGAGATTGTGGAGTTGTCATATAATTATGGCAGAGAACCTGCAAAGATCGTGTTGTTCAAGTGTGAATGGTTCGATCCGATTGAAAATCAAGGCTAGAAAATTGACAAGCATGGTCTTGTGGATATAAACTACAAGCGTAGATATCAAGGCTACGAACCGTTTGTCCTAGCAACTCAGGCTCAGCTCGTGTACTTCACAGCTTATCCGAGACGGGGAGAAACGAAGTCTGACTGGTGGGCAGTATGCAAGACTAAAGCTAGAGATACTTTTGATGTTGATGAAAAAGCTTACCAGGAGGACGAGCTACCTCCTGTAACCAATATTGTCGATGTGGACTCCACGGAAGTTGCGCATTACACGACACATAATGTAGAAGATGTAGAATTATCCGAAGAGGAAGACGAAGCCGACGAAGGTGAAGAAGAAAGTGAAGATGAGGAGGAAGAGGAAGATGAGGTCGAGGAAGACGAACAAGATGATTATTCTGAAGATGATTGAGAGAGATATACTTATCTGAACTTAGATGTTTCTTCTAGAATATATTATCTGGACTTAGATGTTTATTGTAGAATGTATCATCATATGTTACCTTGGTTATTATCTTTGTTGTACTGTCATATTTCTAGTCTCTATTATTTGTTGTACTTTCATATTTCTAGTCTCTATTATTTGTTGTACTTTCATATTTCTAGTCTCTATTATTTCTTGTACTATCATATACTGTTATCAGGTATAGCAGGTCGTCGCGGAGCGTTACGAGGGACACGACGAGGACATGATCCTCTAGTACTTCCTACAGGTACTGCTAGAGGACGGAGTTTTCCTTCGGTACCTCCTACTGGTACCGGCTCTGGATCTTCGTCGCCGATTACTCCTCTATATCGGACAGTAGCTGGGCCTGCTGGGACGACATCACGTGGCATATCTCCTGGGACGAGTAGTTCCAGGCCTGTTGAGAGTGCTCGCCCGTCTAGTGTTCCTGAGGCTGATACGACGATGGAGACGGATGAGCAGATGGCGGAGGCTACGCCGACGGCCGAGGAGGATGCGCCGACGGCCGACCAGCATCATGAAGATGATGCGTGCGCACCTCCGGAGGAGGGGAGGACGGAGATCTGGGCCGACGGTACAAAGTAGGTATTTTGGTTTATGATTTTTTTTTCTGTTTTTATCATAAATTAACTTTTTTCATGAATATAATATGTCTGTATAGATATCGTCCTCCAGGGGTACAGAGACGCCTAGGCGATATGCTGAGGCATAATTATGGTGGCCCCTGGATTAACTACTCTGATGCTCCAGACGAAAGGAAGAACTACTGGTTTACGCGCTTCAAGGTTAAAATAGATTTGTTTTTAACATGAATCATTTAATTTATGCATATTATATATAACTGATAAATATTTGGTTTCGTACTGTTCTAGGATAGGTTTTACTATCCACCGCACCGGGCCGAGCTGATCGAGGGGATGTTTCCTTCCGTCGCTGCTAAGCTGATCCGCGACTCTATTAATGATCAGAAGGAACGTGATCGTGCCGGAAAGCCGATCAAAGGTTGGATCATCCCTGATCAGTGGAATGCGATGAAGGCTCGATTCAACGAGCCAAGGTACAAGGAGAAGTCGGAGAAGGCTAAGGCGGCTAGGCAACATGCCTCGAAGTGGTGCGGTGGGTCGATTCCGATGACGGAACATTTCCGTCGTCTGGTATGTCTTTCTCTTTTAGAAATATTATTTTAATGCAAATCCGATAAATTATTACTAAGATAATATATTTAATTACAGGTAAGGAAGGTCGGTAACGCCGACATGGTGACCGTCTTCCTGGCCACCCATCGGAAGGGCGGAGTCCTTATTGATGAGAGGGCCGAGCAGACCTATGTAAGTATTACAATACGTTATCTTAATTTAATACTTCGTGTCAATTTTAATATAACTTAGTAAATATGATGCAAATAAATATTCATGAAGTTAGTAAAAATAAGTACATTAATTAGAAATTAGAAATCATAGAGTACTATCCATACTTTCTAGGCCAAGTATCAGAGGCTGCGGGAACGGGCGACTGCTAGTGCACCTGATGCAGGAGTGGCCGGTACTTCCTCGCAGCCCACTCAAGCTCCGTCGACGGACGAGCTGTGGATGACCGTCGCTGGTGGCCTCCATAGGGGTACGTACTACGGTACGGGATCCTATGGCGCCCTAGTTGCGACCCAGTCCTCTAGGACATCTCCTGCTAGTGTGCATGGTCCACAGCCGTCCCAGGAGTCTGCCCGAGTCCACCAGATGATGGAGTCTCTCCGTGACGACCTGCTACGACGGATCGAGCAGCAGTCTCAGCACCCTACGGACGATCCTGCGCTGATAGCACGATTGGATGCGCTCGACCGCGCCATTATGGGGCTCGTGGAGACGACTGAGAGGACAGAGCGCACCGTTGGAGGGTTAGAGCGCACGGTGACGGAGTTGTAGACAGGACAGGTGACCATGGCCGAGATGGTGAGATTGGCGCAGGATTCGATGGTCCAGAGTAGTGGTAGAATGTTATCTTTCATGGATTCATACAACCAGCGACTTACAGCGTTGGAGCATGCTGGTACTCTGGGTGCGCCTTCATCGTCGTCGACTCTGCCGCCTCCACCGCCTTCTTCTTCGACACCGACTCCACCGACGTCACAGCCTGGCGCTCCATCTGTATCGATTTCACTTGCGGAGTATGAGGAGTTGTTATCCCTTCGTCGCGGCGGTGCCCCTCCTGCACCAGATCACTAGTAGTCCTAGTTAGGACTTTTGTTTGTGTTTGTATCATCATATGTTTGTGACTTATGATTGGATGTTTGGATTTGGATGTTAATTGTGTTTGTATCGATTTGACTTGTGACTTGTTTGGATTGGATGTTTGGATTGGATGTTAATTCCTTCGTCGATAAATGTTAATTGTGTTTGGATTGGATGTTAATTAACTTAGATTAAAGCTATATGTGTAGCATCTTGAATTGTGAGTGGGGGTTTGAATGCGCTGTGATTTGGAATTGTGAGTGGGGATTTGAATGTGTACCTATATGTGTAGCATCTTGAATTGTGAGTGGTAATATAGAATCTGTGTTTTATTTTTTTATAATTTTAGCGACGTTTAGCGACGCTTACTGACGTTTATCGACGTCATTTTCCGACGTTTACCGACGACAAGCTGCAAAAAATATATTTTTCCGACGCTTTTCCGACGTTTACCGACGACTAGCTGCAAAAAAATGTACAGGTCTCCGACGTTTTTCCGACGTTTAAACGTCGGTGAGTGTCGGTATTATCCAGGACCTTTACCGACGTCTAGCGACTACATTCACGTCGCTATATTACCGACGAAACGACGGTAGACGTCGGGAATTATTCCAGGACTTCACCGACGTGTAGCGACTACATATACGTCGCTAATATACCGACGACACGACGGTAGACGTCGAGAACTCACCGACGTACAGTTACGTCGCTGGATGTCGGTAATTGCGACGTTCGGCGACGTTTTTGTAATCAGCGACTAAGGAAATGGCGACAAAACTTAAACGTCGGTAATTGCGTCGGTGCTTCATATTAGCGACGGATTTTATTGTTTTAGCGACATTTTTGGGCATCGCTAATACCACTTATTTTGGTAGTGCACACAAACGAAAGGGTGAATGAATCTGCGAACAGGTGAATGAATGATGTTTCGGAAGGGTTACGACTTCACGAAACAACACTAACTCATCTATAAATACTACAGAATTCTGAGTCCAAAAAACACAGAATCTGAGTATTCATTCCTCTTTATTTTCTCTTCCAAAGTTTCCAGAAATGTGTTCTTCCCTACGCCGGTGTCTCACAGCGTCTAGTGAACATCCGGCAGAAAGGCTGTCTTATCCTGGGTGTTCTGGTGTGCTGACTCCAAGACGTTACCGGAGTGCCCGAAACACTTTAAGGAAAGTGCTGTTAAATGCACGATTCAAGCCTCGACGACATATTCAACTTCGCAGAACTGGTCAGTGAAGTACAATCAATTTCTAACAATCTTAAAGTGTTGCAAATAATGGCGTCCGAGGCTGCGATTTCGAGCATCAAGGTCATGAATCAGGATCTAGTCAAACTAGATCGCTTCTACGGGACAAACTTCATACGCTGGCACGACAAGATGATCTTCCTCCTGACAGCACTGAAGATCTACTACGTCCTCGATCCAGATCTTCCACCCATTCCAGAACCCACTCCAGCAGATTCTGATGCGGTCAAGGCAGAACACAAAAAGCGCAAAGAGGACGAACTGCTGTGCCATGGTCACATTCTGAACACCCTGTCGGACAGACTGTACGACCTCTACACAGAAAATCCTTCGGCAATTGACATCTGGAAGGCTCTGGAATTCAAATTCAGAGTAGAAGAAGAAGGTACAAAGAAATTTCTTATATCAAAGTATTTTGATTACAAAATGGTTGATACAAAGCCTATACTAGCCCAAGTACACGAACTACAAGTTCTAGTCAACAAACTCAGGGCAGCGAAGATAGAACTTCCGGAACCATTCCAAGTTGGTGCTATAATTACTAAATTGCCAGCATCTTGGAATAGTTATCGGAAGAAACTACTTCACAGCTCTGAGGATTTCTCACTGGAACAGATTCAAAAACACCTTCGAATCGAAGATGAATCGAAGGAAAGACAGAAATCCGAGAACAACGGAGTTTCTAAAGCCAACGCGATGAGCGCGAAAGGCAAGAGACCTGCAGGAAAGAAGAACTTTCTCGGTCCTAAGAAGGACCAACAAAAGTTCAAGAATTCCAGCACCGCTAAAGGACCTAAGACCGGCTGTTTTGTATGTGGCAAAGCAGGACATTATGCCAGAGACTGTCGGGTTCGAAAGACCCAAAACAGCGAGGTAAATCTCACTGAGACAGATGACATAATTGCTACGGTGAGCAAACTCATGACAGTCAAAGGAAAGGCTCCAGGATGGTGGTACGATACTTGTGCTACCGTTCATGTTTCATACGACAAAGCAGCTTTCAAGAACTACTCTGAAGTCAATGATGGACAAGAAGTTCAGATGGGAAATGAAGGACATTCAATGGTCGTGGGAACAGGCGATATGGAAATCCAATTCACTTCCGGGAAGAAAGTAACTCTGACTAACGTACTTCACGTCCCGGATATGAGTAGGAACCTCGTCAGTGGAGTCTTGTTGGGTAAACCAGGAATAAAGTCTGTCTTTGAGTCGGACAAATTAATATTGACCCGTAATGGTGTGTTTGTTGGAAAGGGATATACCGATGAGGGTATGATAAAACTTTGTATCATTGAGAATAATATCAATAAAGTTTCTACTTCTGCTTACATGATTGAGTCATCTACTTTATGGCATAGTAGATTAACGCATATAGGTATTAGCACTATGAAAAGGTTAATTAAATCTGGATTAATTTCATGCAATTCTGAAGATTTAGATAAGTGTGAAATTTGTGCAAAATCCAAAATGATTAAAAAACCTTTTCACAGTGTAGAGCGTAATACCAATCTACTAGATTTAGTTCACTCTGATTTATGTGAATTTAATGGCACATTATCTCGAGGAGGTAATAAATACTTTATCACATTCATTGATGATTGCTCTATATTTACATATGTATATTTATTAAAGCATAAAGATGAAGCCTTTAATGCTTTTAAAATATATAAATCAGAGGTTGAAAATCAACTTGGTAGAAAGATTAAAATATTTAGAAGTGATAGAGGTGGTGAATATTTTTCTTTTGAATTTAATACCTTCTGTGAAGAAAACGGTATTATTCATGAATGTTCTGCACCACGGACACCTCAACAGAACGGACTAGCAGAAAGAAAAAATAGAACGTATCAATAAATGATAAATGTAATGCTAATGCATTCTGAATTATCATTTAGTTTGTGGGGAGAAGCTTTACTTACTGCATGTCATATAATGAACCGAATTCCTTTGAAGAAAACTGGTATTTCACCATATGAGATATGGAAAGGCCGTAAGCCTAATATCAGTTATTTTAGAGTGTGGGGGTGCATAGCTTATTACAAAAATATGGATCCTAAAAGGACCAAATTAGGTCCTCGTGGAATTAAAAGTGCTTTTGTAGGTTATGCTGCCAATAGTAAGGCATATAGACTTTTAAACTTAGAGTAACATTATTGTCGAATCCAGAGATGTGGAATTTTTTGAGAACCTTATTACTAAGAATAAGGATCATGAAATTCCTGCTAATGAAGAGTCTCGTGAGGAGAGCTCTTCACGGTTAGTTGAAAAACAACCCGAGCTTCGGATCAGCAAGAGAGTTCGAAAGACTAAGGATCTAGGACCTGATGAAATAGATTCTCAACTTATTTCCTTTTACTTAGTGGAAGGAAATACAGAGAAATTTATTCGAAACATTCCTATCATTCTTCAGGTGGAAGATGATCCTAAAACCTTTAAGGAAGCAATAGCTTCGCGGGACTCATATTTTTGGAAAGATGCTATCTAAGATGAGATGGATTCGATAATGTCTAACCACACTTGGGAAATTGTCGATCTGCCCAAAGGGTCAAGACCTATTGGATGTAAGTGGGTGTTCAGGAAAAAGTATCATAGTGATGGTACTTTAAACACCTACAAGACTAGACTAGTAGCCAAAGGATTTCGACAAAAAGAAGGAATTGATTATTTTGACACATATGCACCAGTAGCAAGAACGACTACAATTAGAATATTGTTTGCGTTAGCTTCATTGCATCATCTTAATGTTCATTAGATGGATGTCAAAACGGCATTCTTAAATGGAGATCTCGATGAGAAGATTTACATGGAGCAACCGGAAGGGTTCGTGCTCCCGGAAAATGAACAAAAGGTATGCAAACTTGTTAAATCCTTGTACGGATTAAAACAAGCACCAAAGCAGTGGCATCATAAATTTGACTCAGTCATAATTTCTAATGGCTTTGTTCACAATGTTTGTGATAAGTGTTTATACACTAAAGTATATGGAAATATTGTGATATTTCTTTATCTCTACGTTGATGATATGTTGATCATTAGCAACGAGATGAGTGTAATTACAGAAACGAAGAGGTTTCTAACTTCCACATTCAAGATGAAAGATCTTGGAAAAGTTGACAATATTTCGGGGATCAAAGTAATTATACAAAACAGTGGGGGTTTTGAACTTACACAGTCGTACTATGTTGAGAAAGTTCTAGACAACTTCAAACACCTAAAGTTCAAAGAAGTGAACACTCCATTTGATCCAAGTGTTAAACTAGAAAAGAATTCTGGAAGAGCCGTCGCTCAATTAGAATACGCAAGTGCTATTGGATGTCTTATGTATTTAATGCAATGCACAAGACCTGATATAGCATTTGCAGTTAGTAAAATGAGTAGATTTACTAGCAACCCTAATAATGAGCATTGGAGGGCTATCAGAAGAATTTTTGGTTATCTTTTGAAAACCAAGAATCTTGGATTACAATATGGTAGATTTCCTGCCGTATTAGAACCGACGCTAGTTGGATATCAAGTGTCGGGGATAACAAATCTACGACAGGTTGGGTATTTACTCTAGCCGGAGGGGCAATTTTTTGGAAGAGCAAGAAACAAACGTGCATTACCCATTCGACCATGGAGTCAGAGTTTGTGGCTCTAGCTTCTGCAGGACAAGAAGCTGAGTGGTTGAGGGATCTTCTATTAGAAGTTCTGCTGGCTAAAGAGAATGTATCAAAAGTGTCAATACACTGCGATAGTCAAGCTACTCTAGCAAGAGCCTACAACGAAGTGTATAATGGGAAGTCTAGACATATAAGTCTAAGACATACCTACGTAAGGAAATTGATCAAAGATGGAATCATTTCTCTTATGTATGTGCGTACCAGCTATAACTTAGCTGATCCTTTTACTAAACCACTAGCTAGGGATTTAGTAAAGTCTACCTCGAGAGGTATGGGATTGAAACTCCTTGAGTAAGAGTTCCAACAACAGTGGCAACCCAATCTAATGTTAAGAAAACCTTAATCTTAGATTCAATGGGTAACAACAAACTGTTGATTTGGATGCATATGACATGATAATGTCGACTGTTGCAATTTGAGGGTTGAGTTTATAAAACTCTTAATGAAGTTCAGTAATATTGACATGTATCTGTAAAGCAACAGAGATACTGAAAGAACTTCACCTATGTGAATTTAGAGATGGTGCCGTCTCAGTAAGATCTGGAGTTTATCTTATAAAAATTCACGAGACAGGATCAGTACATGACCATTAATAGTGCTAAGCGAGAGATGTAGGCGAAGAACTACAAAAGAATGTGTGTAAAGTAACACCTATTTTATCACAAGGAATAACTGGTTCAAAGCCCAGCTACCAGAAATTCTGGTAAAATCTTGTGTTGCATCTACTAAGATTAGGTTCAAATCGAAAGATACCTAACTGTATTAACATTCTTTAAGTGATGTATTCTGGAATTCCTTTCCATCATTTATGGAACAAGTGGGGGATTGTTGGAATTAATTAATTCCATTTATTGTTCTTAAAGGATGAAAAGGAAAGAGAAGGGACTTTAGTCCCACATCGGAAAAAATGAAAGGCTTTGAGAGTGCTTAAATAGGAATGTGCACTCATGAGGAGTGTGCAACAACCAAAGGGTTGCTAGTGGGTGACCATTGATTGTTGTTTTATTCTCTTCATGAAAATGTAGCCGGTGTTGCCACCGGCTTCGGCTCCGGCTCGGGCTCGGGCTCGGGCTCGGGCTCGGGATCGGGATCGGGCACGGGCTCGGGCGTAGAGGCGATAGAGGCGCATTGTAGACGCACTTGTGCACTTAGGCAACGTGGCATCGGGCGAGCAGCGTAGGCTCGGGCCTCGAGCTCCTCGCGGCGATTCTCGCCCCGAGAATTCCTATTTTTTGCAGCAGCCCACACAAACGAAAGGGTGAATGAATCTGCGAACAGGTGAATGAATGTTGTTTCGGAAGGGTCGCGACTTCACGAAACAACACTAACTCATCTATAAATACTACAGAATTCTGAGTCCAAAAAACACAGAATCTGAGTATTCATTCCTCTTTCTTTTCTCTTCCAAACTTTTCAGAAATGTGTTCTTCCCTACGCCGGTGTCTCACAGCGTCTAGTGAACCTCCGGCAGAAAGGCTGTCTTATCCTGGGTGTTCTGGCGTGCTGACTCCAAGACGTTACCGGAGTGCCCGAAACACTTTAAGGAAAGTGCTGCTAAATGCACGATTCAAGCCTCGACGACATATTCAACTTCGCAGAATGGTCAGTGAAGTACAATCAATTTCTAACACAAACTAGTCATGCATCATGTCGCCAATGTACATGAGCCAGGGCCGGTCCTGAGCTAATGGGGTCCAAGGCAAAACTTTCCAAATGGACCCCTATATATAATGTAAAAAAAATTTAAATAAAATAAATTTTTGTTGTAGTTAAGATTTGAACCAAGGACCACATAAATATAAGTCTAGCACTATAACCACTACACAACAATACTTTTGTCAGGGGGTCCTGGACCGTCGTCCGGCCTGCCCTGGACCGTCGTCCGGCCTGCCCTGGACCTTCGTCCGGCCTGCCCTGGGCCAGGGCCGCCCCTGACATGAGCTTATATACTCATGTCGTTTATACTCATGTTGCCAATTCTTATAATGACTTGGTCCGTTATTCTATAAGAAAGTACTGGGCTCATGTTTAAAAAAAAATTCAAAAATGCTATTTGGCTCTCAAATTTTTTGGATGATACCATCTTATATTATGTGGAATATGACATGGTTACTGACATAGCAGCTGACATGGCAAAATTTAATATTAAAATTAATATTAAAATTAATATTAAATTAACATGATAATTAATATTAAGATTACCTTAACATTAAAATTAACATTAATATTAATATTAATATTAATATTAACATTAACATTAAAAAAAATTGGATAATTAATTTTTTGGGTTAAAATTTGCCATGTCAGCTGTTATATCAGCTGCCATGTCAGACGCCACATAATGGGAGATCACATCACCCAAATATTTTAGAGCCAAATAGCATAATTGAAAAAAAAAATAAAAAATAATTAATGGGCTCATGTTTAAAAAAATTTAGCTGAGTCCAAATTTGATATAATGCAACATATTGCCAATGCTGTTTGTTTCTCAACCAAAAAAAAAAAAATTTGCTCATTTGTTCTTTTACATTTCCGTAATGTTTTTATCTTATTCATAATTTACTTATAATATATTATGGGTAAGGAGATAGACTAGCCCTCTGTTTATATTTAGCATATCTTTCGAAGATGGAGACTATTTTATTGAAAGAGGTGATCTTCACCAGCAGTACTCTATGTTCGAAAGATGTAACTGCTAACAATTCTTTATTCATAGGATACACATAGAATCCATATCACATTATATCATATGTGGCATACTTCATCTGTGTCTTGTTGAATTTTCCAGATGTACAAGTCACTATTTCCTTTTGTTTGGCAGTCAAAACTTCTACCCAAAAACTATATGAAGCATCCGCTTGTAATACCAATTTTTCATCATCTATCAAATTTAGTATAGTTGTTAAACCTTCTATACTTAATAACCATTCTAGCCTGGAGGTTCATCTGAGTATGCCACATTTGATATAAGGTGATAGGAATTCTATGTGTATCCTAATAAATATTTGGCAATCAAAACTAGATCCAACCATTGTGAATATCACTTTTTCTTTGTAAGCATTCTTTTCTTTCAGTTTTGATAGCTTAAATATTTGTTCTTGGATATGTAGCAAGAGTAGTGATAAGGTTTATGACCAAGATCTAGCATAGATCTTTGTTATTGCCTTTACGCATGGTGTAGGAAACAAATCAATATTGTGCTCTGGTTCTGTGAAACGGTAGTTTAAGTTTGTGGTCGTATGTCGAGGCCTAACCTTGCTATAAAGCCATGGTATGTCTATGGCGAAATTTTCGAGGACAGTGGGGGAACTACGGCCAGCCGCAGAACCATGGGTCAAAATGGGTAAGTGACAAAGATCTAGTTGGAACCTTGCAAGGAAATCTCTCAGCTACTGGATCAGTCATATCCAAGAACAACCTCTCTTGAATTATGGGAGATAAGCGAGCATCCCTAACGGGATTCATCTATGATGACACACACCAATGTCAATTTAAACTAAATAATGAATATGAACATATAATTCACCTTTCCACACATGGAAACCTGGAATACAGGATATATAACCATATTCTTGATCTTCTACATAAGATAGAAATTGTTGGGTTTTGGCCTTTTTTTTGTTTTGAAACTTTAGTCCAACATCGGCTAGGCCAAAGGAGTTGTATATATATATATTAGCTATGCTATTTTAGAGATGCACATGTGGTGTGGAGGTGCACATGGGTGTGCCATGTGGGGTTATTTTTCTAATGAAAAAAAAGGCTAAATCAACAATTGAAAACATTCATGCTTTTTCCTCTTGGAAAATTTATTTTCATTAGAGCTAAGCCCCGTAGGGGCTTAGCGAATCGGACTCGGACACGGACACGAACTCATTGGCTCATGAAGTGTAATGTGGCGTTTGTGCGCGGTGTGCAAGGCGCGGGGGTTGCGCGAGGTGCACAACTTGCATCAGATCGTGCCTGTGCATGATCTGAGCGCTTACTGCACGTTCGGAGTGGTTTTTACCACGTTCCGAACGTTCTGCTAACCGGACAATTGCAACTCGAGCCTATAAAAAGGTCTCTTCTCTCTAACAGGGTATGTACAGAGGCTAATACATAAAGTTGCGAGAGTTTACAAGTGTTTCTTAACACAAGTAAACAGAAGCGTTGAGAGAGAAGAGAAGCGTTGCACCAGTGTTACTTTTGCTCGGGAGTCCGTGTACCATCCGAGGAGTCAGAAGAGCAGGAGGTTCCAAAGTTCTCCGACGAACTTGCTGGTTCTTGGAAGCTATTCGTGTGGGACGAATATAGCTTTGAGCAACGGTGACCATTCACCCCAGCAGGAGTTGTTCCATCTATCGCATGTCATCTTCGCTACAACTATCAATTCGGATTAGTACCTTCTTCTTAGAAGTACTTCATTCGGTTGCTGTTGTTTACAAAATCTTTTTGGATTTTCGTAAATCGATTGCTGCTGTAACGAAATCTTTTCTAAGATCTTCGTTTACCAGAATCCACCAAGGATCTCTGTTACGCGCCTTCTTTGAAGTGTTGCATTGAAACATTATTTTTATAATTGTTTCATTTTCTTAATTTTTCATCAAAAATTGTGCCCCGACAATATCAATCTCAAAGCTATATTGCTACGATGGAAAACTTTCGTGCTACACTCATCAATCCTAACTTTTCTAAGTTAGAGCAATTTGATGGTGAACACTATCAAATCTGGAAAAGGAAGGTTTTTCTCAATATTCAGTTCTCTGATGTTAATCATGTGCTGATTGAGGAGGAATCTACTGTTCCAGAGACTGGATCTGCAGCCGCAATCGCTACGGCTACTAAGAACTAGAACAAGTGGAGAAGGGACAATAGCATTTGCAGGCTTATGATCCTAAATGCTATGGAAGATTTCCTTGTCGAATCTTATTCAAAGAAGACTGTTGCTAGAGAGATTTGGGAGTCTCTGGAGAAACTTTATGACGAAGATAAGAACCGGAGCAAGGTATTTCTTGTTGAGAAATATCAAAAGTGGTTCTTTGAAGACGAAAAGTTAACGCTGCCGCAGGTGAAGGAGTTCCTGAAGCTGCGACAGAAGTTGGAGGATGAGGCGATGCCCCTTACCGACAAGTTTATGGTTGGTGGAATCGTCTCTAAGCTCCCTGCTGGATGGAGCAAGTTCTATGCAAACATGCATAGGAAGAAGTTGGTGATTTCTTTCGAAGATCTCCTACAGGAAGTGCATGTTGAGGACCAAATGCGGGATCAACTGAAAGTGGACGCACTGTCCAAACAATTGGCTAGCACCAATATGGTTCATACGAGGGAATCAAGGGGAAAGCAGACGGCTTCCCACAGCAAGAAGGACCTTGACAATCTGAAAGTCAAGGGGACTTCCTTCAAGCAAAAGAAGCCAAAGTTCCATTTGGCTTGCTTCAAGTGTGACAAGAAGGGCCACTTTAAAAGTGAATGCAAATCTAAGGCCAAGCAATCAGAGTAAGGTGAGCCTAGTAAGGTCTCAATGATCACTGATATTGTTCCTATGATTGCACATGTCACTGCGGTTGGGGCTGATTCTGAATGGTGGGTAGACACTGGCGCCACTTGCCATGTTTGTTCCAGCAAGGAGTGGTTCACCACCTACACACCTACTTCTGAAGTGGTTGTTGTGGCGAATCAAGCACAAGCTAAAGTTCTCGGGGTCGGGACAGGGGTGTTGAAGCTGACCTCTGGCAAGACTCTGATGCTTCAAGGCGTGAAGCATGTACCTGCTATTGCCAAGAACTAATCTCGGGAGGCCTACTATGTAATACAGGCCTCAAGATGGATATCAATGCTGGCCAGATGGTGATGTCTATTAAGGGAACATATTTCGGAAAAGCTTTTTATACCGAAAGAATGTTCAAAGTTCAGCTTATAAATCAGTCCAATGTAATTAATGCAATCACTCCTTCTGCTTATACTCTTGAGTTGTGGCATAATAGGCTAGGACATGTTAATTGTAAATGAATAAACAAAATATCTAGTCTATGACTTATCTCCAAGTGTGGGGGTAGGGTAGAGAAATGTGAAGTTTGTGCTCAAACGAAGATTACAATGAGACCTTTTCCTCGGGTTTATCGAAGTACAAATCTTCTGGAGTTGGTACACTCCGATATCTGTGACTTCAAATAATTCTCTACAAAGGCCGGAATGAAGTATTTCATAACCTTCATCGACGACTTCTCAAAATATGCGTTCGTCTACTTGCTGAAGGCTAAAGACGAAGCATTCGAGAAGTTCAAGAAGTTCAGAGCCGAAGCTGAGCGGCAGACTGGACAACAACTTAAAAGAATAAGAAGTGATCGAGGTGGGGAGTACATGTCTCATGAATTCGCATCGTTCTGCAAAGAACATGGAATTTTCAATGAGACTACGGCTCCGTACTCTCCTCAATCAAACGGAGTAGCAGAGAGGAAGAACAGAACGTTAACAGAAATGATTAACTCAATGCTGTTGACTGCGGGTCTTCCAAAGTGCTACTGGAAAGAAGCTGCATTGACGGCCACTTTTATTCTAAATAGAGTGCCTCATGCAACTTCAGACATTACTCCTTATGAACTCTGGATCAAGGTCAGACCTTACTTGAATGTCATTCAAGTGTGGTGGTGTCTGGCATATGTCAAGCTTCCAGATCTGGAGATTCAGAAGCTTGGAACAAGGACTACAAAGACGATCTTCTTGGGGTATGCCGAGAAGAGTGATGCTCGGAGATTTCTTGATATTGAGTCAAATCATATCATTGAATCTCGTGAAGCAGAATATTTTGAAGACAAATTTACAAGGTACAAGAATATTGTTCTTGCGGATATACCGGAGAACAATGAGGGTGCACAAGAAACTGAAATTTTCAATAAAGAAGTAGTCCAAGAAGATGTTGTTGTTGAAACAATGGTTGAACTAGAACTCGCTGAGCCGTCAGCGAAGCGTGTGAGGAGGCCGAAGGACTTCGAAAATGACTTTGTCACCTATCATGTGGAAGCAGATCCGCTTACCTATGGCGATGAAGACCAGAGATGCAGTTTTCTGGAAGGAGGCGATTGACAATGAAATTGATTCCATCACCTCAAATAACACTTGGGTGTTGGTTGATCTTCCTGAAGGAGCGAAATCCATCGGATGAAAATGGATCTTCAAGAAGAAGATGAAAGCAGACGGAACTATTGACAAGTTCAAGGCTAGGTTGGTAGCCAAGGGGTTTTCTAAGAAGCAGGGGATTGACTACTTCGACATGTATGCTCCAGTAGTCCGGATGACCGCCATCAGAATGTTGATTGCTCTCGCAGCAATACATAAGATGGTAATACATCATATGGATGTGACAACGGCTTTCCTAAATAGTGAGCTGACCGAAGAGATTACATGCAACAACCAGAGAGATTTATCTTCAAGGGTCTTGAAGACAAATTCTGCAAGTTGGTGAAATCCTTGTACGGTCTTAAACAGGCTCCCAAGATGTGGCATGAGAAATTTGACAAGGTTATAAGGTCAAATGGCTACATAGTCAGCGAGATAGACAAGTGTGTTTACACGAAGTTTATTGATGGAAGAGGTGTGATCATTTGTCTGTACGTTTACGACATGCTAATCCTGGGTACGGATATGGGCTGTGTCTCGGAGACAAAGAAGTTCATCTCGAGCAAGTTCAGTATGAAGTACTTGGGGAAAGCTGATGTGATCTTAGGGATCAAGATCATCCGGACAGACACTGGACTAGCGCTGTCACAGTCTTACTATGTTGAGAAGATGATCACTCGTTACGGGTATCAGGATCTTCCAGTGATCGATACGCCGTATAGGTCTGATATGAAGCTGAAGCCTAATTCAGGGGAAAGCGTCAGGCAACTGGAGTATACAAGCATAATCGGAAGTTTAATGTATGCTACTACTGTCACAAGGCCTGACATAACTTTTACCGTAGGAATGCTGAGTCGTTTCATGAGCAACACATGCATTGAATACTAGAAAGCTGTGAAACGAATTATGAGATATCTAAAGAAGACTCAGACATATGCACTGTACTACAGCGGAGATCCACCGGTAGTAGAAGGCTTCAGTGATGCCAGCTGGTGCTTAGAAGTGGAAAGCGAGAGGTCCACAGATGGATACATTTTCACAATGGGTGGAGCTGCTATATCGTAGAAATTGAAGAAGCAGACTATGCTCTCGCGGTCATCCAGAAAATTTGAGTTTTTTGCACTTGATACCGCAGCGGAGGAAGCAGAATGGCTTCGGGAGTTTATGTATGATCTTCCAATGGTTGGGACGCAAATACCGACGATACCGATATACTGCGACAACCAGGCGACTACGGTGGTGGCATCAAATGACCTCTTCAATGGGAAGAAGAGGACTGTACGGTTGAAGCACAGGGCAGTACACGATCTCATCAAGAGGGGTGTAATTGTAGTGATTGATGTTCGGAGTCAGGAGAACCTGGCGGATCCGTTCACCAAAGACCTCAAGCACCAGCTGGTCGATGACACAGCTTATAAAATAGACTTGAAGGCATTCTGATATTGTATTATTGTAATCCTACCATAAAGTTTTATGCTATTAGTTCAAAGAAAAATCTACTAGGCATCTAGCTTTTGGTTCAAGGGAGGACCATTAATCGGAAGAATATCAGAAACGGTGGGTACATGTCCTATTGGGCATGGAGAGGTTACGGACTTACAAGCACTATTTTCTACTGTTGTTTTCTGCAAAAAACGGATCCTGTGGAAAGGTTAGTTTAAACGCCTTAATGAGTTCTCAGGCAGAGTGAATGCCTGGTGTGCTTTACAGGAAGCACGATAGTGCAGCACTACAAGGAGTAAAAATTCATGCTACTGTGGGGTGACTCCACCATGAGGTTCCCGAAAGGGATAATGTCTCGGCTGTATGAGCCAAGTCACTGCGGTGTAGCATCGCAAATAGGCAGTTAGCCTACTGCTGTATGTTGAAATAAAGAGGAGAGTAGTCAACACTACAAAGAGGAGGAGTTCCTCATGTTACAATGGTACGACACCACGATAAAGTATCCGGTTAGGGATAAAGTCTCGGCCTTGCAAGCCATGTCGTTGCGGCGTAACACCACAAGGGAGCCTAAGGCTTCATGCTGGGTAGTTTGGCACTACACAGAGACAGTGGCCTCATGCTACAGTAGTATGAGACTACAATGAGGTTTCTGTTACGGGGTAAGGCCTCGACTTTAAGCCATGTCATAGCGGTGTAGCACCGCAAGGGAAGCGCAAAGCGCTTCATGCCATGTCTCTTTAATAATGAACTCATCTATAGTGTATGGACAGAAATCTCAGGCCGTCTCTTGAAGGTAAACTTGTAGACGCCCAAAATTATACACTGAAACCAGGCTGGCACAGGGCCTTTAATGTGCAAGACAGAAGCACATGTGGCTACATTATGTGAGTGGGAACAACTTCAGGTATGATGCAGAATTCAAGGCTTAGTCCATTCTTGTATTATAGTATGTTGTTTGACCCATGCGAAAAGATTCAAGTCATCAGCAACATCTCTCCTAATGCATGATGGACATTTACTGTGGGAAACACTTATACCCATATATAGAGATATATAGGAGATTGTTGGATTTTGGCCTTTTTTGTTTTGGAACTTTAGTCCCACATCGGCTAGGCCAAAGGAGTTGTATCTATATATATTAGCTATGCTATTTTAGAGATGCACATGAGGTGTGGAGGTGCACATGGGTGTGCCATGTGGGATTATTTTTCTAATGAAAAAAAGGCTAAATCAACAATTGAAAGCATTCATGCTTTTTGCTCTTGGGAAATTTATTTCCATTAGAGCTAAGCCCCGTAGGGGCTTAGCTACTCGGACTCGGACTCATGGGCTCATGAGACGTAATGTGGCTCAGTGCGCATTCTGCGCGTGGTGTGCAAGGCGCGCAGGGTGCGCGAGATGCGCAACTTGTATCAGATCGTGCATGTGCATGATCTGAGCGGTTAATGCACGTTCGGAGTAGTTTTTACCACGGCCCGAACGTTCTGCTAACCGGGCAGTTGCAACTTGGGCCTATCAAAGGTCTCTTCTCTCTTACAGGGTATGTACAGAGGCTAATACATAAAGTTGCGAGAGTTTACAAGTGTTTCTTAACACAAGTAAACAAAAGCGTTGAGAGAGAAGAGAAGCGTTGCACCAGCGTTGCTTTTGTACGAAAGTTCGTGTACCATCCGAGGAGTCAGAAGAGCAGGAGTGTTCCAAAGTTCTCCGACGAACTTGCTGGTTCCTGAAAGCTATTCATGTGGGGCGAATATAGCTTTGAGCAACGGTGATTATTCACCCCAGCAGGAGTTGTTCCATCTATCGCCTGTCATCTTCGCTACTGCTAGCAATTCGAATTAGTACATTCTTCTTAGAAGTACTTCATTCGGTTGTTGTTGTTTACAAAATCTTTTTGAATTTTCGTAAATCGATTGCTGCTGTAACGAAATCTTTTTTAAGATCTTCGTTTACCAGAATCCATCAAGGATCTCTGTTACGCACCTTCTTTGAAGTGTTGCATTAAAACGTTATTTTTACAATTGTTTTAATTCCTCAGTTTTCCATCAAAAATTGTGCCCCAGCAATAACAGAAATTGATGTGAATAACACCAACAACGACGTGAATAACATCAAAGAAAACAAAGAGAGAGAGAGAGAGAGAGAAAAGCTAAGTCTATAGCGTTAGAATGTTCGTAGAACTAATAAACATCATGACTCTCAATTTCTCCTAAAAGGTTCTTGCTTTTGCAGTTTTACAAAATGTTTGTAAAATCCTTCATTTACTTCATCAGTATCAATTTTATTTGATTCTTCTGATGAGTATTTCATCATATTGACGTTATTGGTCCACTGGATATTAGACCACTGGTCGTTAGGGTTTCTCCTAGCACAAGTATTTGCACTTCACTCTTTGTAAGAATATTATGTTTTTCGAGGTAGATCAAAGATGGTGTAACATGGAACATGAACAGAGATTCATGCAAGACCTTCCAGGAGATCCGCTCTTTGCTTGATCCTGAAGTTATAGTCGAAATCAGAAGTTCACGCAAACAAGTTTTTCATCTGAATTACTCGATTCCAACGAAATACTATCAGATCACAACTGGTTGAATATCAAAAACGTTCTTCCTTACAAACGCAGTTGCAATTGAGATAGAACATATTACAAAATAGAACTCGTTCTTTCTTGCAAACGTTGTTGCAATTGAGATAGAAAGTTTACAAGTAAAAGAATGAAGGAGAAAAAATAAAAGAAAAAATATTATTCTTGCTGGGATAATAAAGACCATTGTTGCTCAAAGCAAGATTCTTTCTCACATCATCTGCTTCCAGGAACCAGCAAGTTCATAAAAGAACTTCTAGAACACTCGTAGTCATCATTTTGTGTGACTCGAATGGACTCACTGGACTTCTTTTATTTCATTTTTAGTATATCTCCAAAAAGAGGTATGAGGGCTCTATTTATAGAGAAGGGTGAAAATCTCATTTCCACTCCTAGCCGACGTGGGATTAAAATACCTACTTTTAAATAAAACAATATTGATATTTCAAATCTCGCAATCAGCGGAGTCATGCGCCGGTGCTATCTGCGCATATGCGCGCAGCAGCACAACAACAGCTACTCATCGCACATAAGCCCAGTAGTGCAACAACTCATGCGTACTTACGCACAGCAGTGCATGCACGCATGCGCATATGCGCACATACGCATATAGCCCACGCATAGTCCGTGCATGTACCTCGCACACGAGCGTCATACGATGATGCTGACGTGTCGAGTACAAAGTACGTCATTAAAGTGCCACTTTGTGTCCTTGAGCCTAAATCTGAGTCACATAGCTCCAAAGAAAATCATTCCAAAAGAGTGACAAAAAGCATATATATAAACGCTATTTGAGGAGTTAAACTTATCTCTCAACACCAAAAATGATATTATATTGAGATACTCATTACAGTATTTTTGAATGTGGAAGTATCTTTTTAGTTCTATTGGAGAAAAACTTCAACATATTTAGTACTGAAAGCATGATATAATATGCATGCATACAAAATTAGATGATTGAAATATACAAGTGGTTCGAGAGAGAGAGAGAGAACGGATCCCAAGGTGGCTTTGCATGGGTGAAATTAAGCTCTCACTCTTTTAATGTGACTGATGGGATATATTTGATTTGTTTAGTACTGCTGCACTGGAAGGCTCGGCAACACATTTATTTGGCTCTCACCTTCCCATCCACATGACTGCACGTTACAAACGGTTGGCTTTAAAGTCCCTCCCTCGACCACCATCACTTCACACCGAACCCATACTTCCCCAACATGCATGCTTCCTATATAAATCCGTGGTGCACTCTTAAACCTCTTCACTGCCAACATTCCTCTTTAGCCGCTTCCAACTAACTGTTAGTACTTCCAATGGCTAAGTGTCAGTCGAGTGCTGTACTCGGCGTGGGGTGGTGGCTGCTGCTGCTCCTGCAGGTCTGCTCGGTACTTTCGGACCCGCGAGTCCCGTGCTACTTCATCTTCGGCGACTCTCTTGTCGACAACGGCAACAACAACGCGATCGCGTCTCTGGCCCGTGCCGACTATGCGCCCTACGGTATCGACTTCCCTGGCGGCCCCACGGGGAGGTTCAGCAACGGCCTGACCTTCGTAGATGTCGTCTGTAAGCCTCTTAGGTCTCCATGCATGAATCTCTCTCTCTCTCTCTCTCTCTCTACAAAGGATCCAAACCTGCACTACTACATAACGTTGTTTTTTGAGATGCCCGACGTAACGTACGGGACTTTGTACACACTGTCCATATCTTTCCGCGATTCGATCTCGAGATCGTCTGCCTAGCCAAAAAAGTTATACCTCTCCTTGCTGATCACAAGAACCATGATACATAATGTTTGAGTTAAAAGTTATATTTGCATGGTAACTCGATGTACATATTCAAATTACCATCAAATCATGTATATATATAACACCACTAAACTACCATAAAATAGGAAAAAAGATTCCGTGTGTTCCTGGGTGTTCTTTTTTCACTTATAAGTAAATTTTACTTATTCTATGTAGGATCTCACTTATAAGTGAATTTAGTCACAATAAGTATGTTTTTTTTTGTGCACTTATAAGTTATTTTCACTTATAAGTGGCTTCAAATTCATAAGTGAAAGCTTTTTTACTTATTAGATTGATTAAGTAATTATTGCATCTGAAAAGTCTATTATGTCTATGTACAAATTTAAAAAAATTTCACTTGTTCATCTAATAGAAACTGGCATTCTTTATGTATAAACCTAATCACTCCTTCCTATTCCCTTTTCCTTCCTAACAACCAAGAATTCTCTTTTTCATCCAAAACAGTCCCAAAATTCGTCTCATAAATAACATCATTTTTCAGCATCTATCATGACTTCGTAGTGAATGAAATGTTTACAAATTGACATTATTTTAGTACTTTTAATCTATAGTTTTGTATACGACGAGTTTTGAATTATGGAACACATTATATGTGTATTTGTATTTTTTTTTAGGTGTCCTTTCTCCAAGCCAGGCAGTGGCCCAAAGCCACCCAGCCGCCCGGGAGGATTCGAATCCGAGACCTGTGCTTGGGCGGCCTCCCGCACTACTACTATGCTAGTGCATTAGGAACTTGTAGTGCAATATTTTGGACTGCATATTTTTGAATTGTTATCTATTATCCATATTTTATATGAGAGGGCATAATGATAAAAATAACACTTATAAGTACCAAGAAAAACAACAAAAATCACTTATAAGTGAAAAAAATTACTTTTAAGTGAAAAAAAAAAAATTTATAAGTACACCTATAAGTGAAATGGAGTAACTAGCATTTATAAGTAATCCTTATTTGTAAGTGGATTTAGTCACTAATCTCTTTTTTTTTTTTTTTTTTTCTTGACGAAAATCTTCAAATTTTTTATATGTAGCTGATCTCTTGGGCTTTGAGAATTACATCCCACCATACTCGTCTGTGAGTGGGAACGATCTTCTCGGTGGTGTTAATTTCGCATCTGCTGCTGCTGGAATAAGAGATGAAACTGGGGGGCAGTTGGTAGCTACTCCTACACTACTCTTGGCTACACCGAGCTACATCTCATACTCATGCGCATGAGCGCATGCTATTTCAAAAAAGCTAGTCTTGGACCGCAAACCGTGAACTCGAGCCACGTATCACTATCTCATTGGCCTCTTCTATTTGCTTGGATTCACCACCGGTTGACTTGCCAGTAAGACTGATACGTGTTCCGCGGCCGCGGATTGCGGTCCAAGACTGCAGATCAAATAGGGCCGTCCATTTTAAAATATATTTTGTTCTTCGAAAGTTGTACTACATTGAAGTAACGAATGAATGCCTGTCGCAAATCTTTTACGTACAGGGAGGGAGAATCAGCTTCGGCGGGCAGGTCCGGAACTACCAATCAGCCGTGCAACAGATGATCAACATTCTCGGGGACGAAGACGCCGCCGCGGACCACCTGAGCAAATGCATCTTCTCCGTCGGCATGGGCAGCAACGACTACCTGAACAACTACTTCATGCCCAGCTACTACGACACCGGCAGCCGGTACACGCCGGAGCAGTGGTCCGACGCCCTCGTCCAGCAGTACTCGCAGCAGCTGCGCGTCCTGTACGACTACGGGGCGAGGAAGGTGGCGGTGGTGGGCGTCGGCCAGATCGGCTGCAGCCCGAACGAGCTGGCGCAGCTCAGCGCCAACGGCGTCACTTGCGTCGACGGGATCAACAGTGCGGTCCAGATATTTAACGGGAGGCTGATTTCCTTGGTCGACCAGTTCAATCAGTTGGAGGGGGCTCATTTCACATACATCAACATTTATGGGATCAATGAGGATCTCCTCAGAGACCCTGCAGCTTATGGTAATACATACTCTCTCTTTAACGATTGTGCTCCATAAAATATTGTGTTATATACAGACAAATAGAAACGTCTAATATTAGACTGAGAGGAGAAGAGCACCGACTCGTAAAGATTCAAAATCAAAATTCTAAAAATTCAAAACCGAAATTAATCATAATCGAAATTGAATATGTAATCAAATCGGTTTATTCGGTTGAACTATTTTTATTATTTATTTAGTCGGATACAAAGTTGAAATTTGTTGTTAAATTATTAAAAATTATAATTTTTATACTAGGTTTGTTGTATTTCAAAATAGAACCCAAAATTGAACTAGCCATTAAATTACCAAAGTTGTACTTTAAAATATATTACATAGAATTATTGTTTTAAAATTATGCATATTTTAGTAATAAAATATGCATAAATTGAGGGTATTTAATACTTGTATAAGTTTTATTCAGTTTACGATTTTGAAACCAAATCGAAAGTCAAAACCAAAACCGAATAAAGAATTTTAGTATTTCAAAACCGAAACGAATTTTTTTCAAATTATGTTCAATACTTGATCCAAAACTGAATAATACTCATCTGTGTCTTAATGTTAATATCTCGTAATGTTTAGTAATGTCAATGCAAAAAAATTAGAAGAACTACATAAGATATTGAGATATGGATAAAATATTGACAATAAAAAATTGTCAATATTTGATTCTTTCATCTTATTTAAATTTGGTGTTGCAGGACATTATAAGATACTAGTTACTTTCACATGTGTTGCACGATTAAAAAAACAGAAAAAAAAAATCTACATTATGATTGAAATATAAAAATTTAAATTATGTTAGAATATTTTAAATATGATTTGAATGTACTTTAGTTATGATTTATTATAAATATATTTTTAAACTTTTGATACGTGTTTAGTTAGATAATATTATTTAGTTAGTTTAAATATAATTTAAATTTTAAAATATTTTAGTATTTATACATATTCATGAAAAGAAAAACATATTCATGCAGTTTAGAGGATTTTATGTTTTAATTTTAGTTTAAACTGCGTGAGAAAATAACTATGGTTACATGACTTAATTTTAAAAAAATAAATAGTTGATGAAATACATATGGCTTAGATGGCTCAATCTTGTTCCGTTTTAAAGTACCCTTATATTAGTAGAGATTGATTGACACTAGCTATGATTCAAATTGGAAGATTCATCACACTTGTAGTCATCTTTAGCACTGAACTCAAACTAGGATCACATATAACCCGTAGCCCAAGAACAAAAAAAATCTAGAAAGTTTGCAAGCCAATTGGCTCATTTGTTTGCAACCCAAAATCGTAAAATTCAAGACGGCCTAAGTTTTGGGTTTATAACACGTGGTACTCCTACTTTTAAACTAATTACACTGTTCATCTTTATATTTTATATTTATTATACGTGGTACCCCTACTTTAAAATAAAAATAAAAATAAAAATAAAAGCTTATAACACTAACTATTCCTATTTTTAATTTTTTTTCTAAAGAGAGATACGGTCAGTGTAACTAGACTAAAAGTATAGGTATTCATTGTTATAAACTCAAAACTTAGAAATAATTAGTGTGAATAACCCAAACAATCTTTCATGACTGACTAGCGACATAATTTTTTTGTATAATTTATAAAAAAACATCAGCCGCTGACTAGCGACTAAACAACTTCTGTCGCTGACTTTCGCCGATATTTTACTGTATTTTTATAGTGATATTTGGCTGTCGAAGTTTCAAGTTTTCATAAGAGACACCGAGGCTTCCAACTTTTCTTCCACTACTTCAGGAAGATATACTTCTTCCTCTGCCTATTAAATGAATCATGATATCCTCAGGAACCTTGCATTGCAGCTCTTCATTAAACGTCACCACGTAGTAATTAATAAAATGTGACGGTTTTCGTATTTATTATAATTGATTTCTTCTTGTGCAGGTTTAAGGGTTACCAACGCTGGATGTTGCGGCGTAGGAAGGAACAATGGCCAGATCACGTGCCTTCCGTATCAAATTCCATGCGCGGACAGGGCTGATCATCTCTTCTGGGACGCGTTCCATCCAACCGAAGCTGCAAACATAGTCATCGGCAAGAGATCCTTCCGCGCGCAGTCCCCCTCGGACGCTCATCCGATGGACATTAGTCAGCTTGCGCAGATATGACCGTCTATATATGCTATTTTTGGTTGAAAAAGAGAGACACTTCCAACATTCCGATACAGCCATCATCATATCTATTGTTAGTATTGTCGGTCAATCATTGCCTTCTTTTTATTTATTATTGTGTGAGATAAATATTTATGAATGTTAATCTATACTACTATCTATTCTAAGCAATGTTGTTAGAACCAACCTGACCACCGACGGTTGGACCGGGCCTGATCGAATTTTGCCAAAAGATCGGTCATATCTGATTTGAACCGTTGTTTTTTTAAGAACCGGAAGATTTTGCAATTAAAAAAAAATTCTTCTTTAACTTTTGCTTATTATAACCTTTTTCATGACCTCTTTGGTGTCTAGTACTTGGTGCTAAGATTTATTCTTTTGCAACTTGAACTAATTTAATCTCTTTGTAAGTGTTGGTTGTCCACGAACTAGAACTTGAGATCTTCCATAAACTCGCTAAAATGTCTTTGGCTTCCTTCTTTGAAAGATTACTGCTATTTTGACCGCCGTGGGGGCTGGTCCGTGCCGACCCGCGACCATGTGGTGCGTCGGCATTGGCCCCCCGGCCCGGGGTGGGCCTGCGTTAGCGGCGGGGTGGGAGGGGGGGGGGGGGGGGGGGGGGGGGGGGGGGTGGTAAAGTTGGAGGGGCGGGGGGCATACAGGCACGGACCAGCCCTGCGGGCGTTCAAAATAGACTTTTTCTCTTTGAAACCATTAGGACTTCCTACCAAATTAACTTTTGGGTGCAGCTATTGGCACCCCATGCCTAAGCACACTCCACAAAAAAAAAAATCTTTCCTACCCTCCCCCTCCCCCTTTGCTGCTCCCCTCCTCCCTGCTCCCCTCCCGACCCCGACCCCGACCTTCGATCCAAGAGGAGGAGGGGTCGGGAGGAGGAGGAGGAGGGTTCGCAGCAGCAGGAGGAGGAGTCGGGAGGGGAGCGGGGGGAGGGGGAGGGAAGAGGAGGGGTCAGAGTAGGGGGGGTGGGGGGTCGGGGGAGCAGGGAGGAGCAGGAGGAGGGTATGATAGGAATTTCAATTTTTTATTTTTTTGGTGGAGTGTGCTTAGTAGGTCATGGGGTACAGATAATCGTGTCCTTAACTTTTCTTTCAACGACTTTCTCTACCTGAACTCGTTCTTTGTTAAGGTTTTTCTCATGAACTTGCAAATGTCCCATAATTTAGGATACTTCAGGGCTCTCTTGTGTGCCCTATGAGTTTGAATCTTGGTCAGGTTGTTGATCATCAGATCCTTGTGATAGGGTTGTAATTGTTTCTAATTTGATAATATAGCTTCTTCTTGATCTTTCTGGATGTCTCTATCTCCTTAGCCTAACTACGAGTAAATGGCTATATCTGCATAAGTTTATCACAATTCGATGACTCCATTTCTCTACGATCTCTCACGTCTTGTGAGATAGTAACTCTATCATCTGAAAGCTACAACTTCTATTTTTTTTTTCATAAGTCGAGGTTCTGGCAACTGAAACCATGTCTTCCATCTTTTTAAAAACTGATGGAACTCAAACAATGTGAGTATTTTGGCAACAATCACATAGCACAATAACATTTTCTGGCTATAACGAGGATAACGATGATCAAATGAGGACAACCATGATTTTATGTTCTGATGCCATGTTAAATTGTATAAAAGTTCTGATCCTTTTTTCTTTTATTTATTATACTTTTTTTCTTTTATTTATTTTCTTATTTTTATGTGGAGAAGAGGAGAAGACGATAGGACACAATAAATAGCTTCTCTTAATATATTTCTCTAATACATTATTTCTCGAATAGTTTATATCTTTATATAGGCTTAGATGATAGACTCCTTACAAGATTAGAATAGTCACTTCCATTCAAAATCTAACTAACATTGACATCTAAAATACCAAATATCTAATACATAAACTCCTTGTAGTACACCAATCATAATGACACCAACCATAATGATAAATGTATCTAGGCCCCTACCTAGTACAAGATAATTATATAGAATTCTATAATATATCATTTTTGTTATGAGAGAGAGAGAGAGAGAGAGAGAGAGAGAGAGAGAGAATATGGTAGCCGAATTGAATCATTATGCATCTCTTATTAAGAATATATAAAGGGAATAGGATAAGGGAGGTTGTAGATAAGGATAAGGGTATCCATATTTGGATTTATCCACAAATCATAACACTTCTCCTTGGATGTCCATTTTTATCATTGTCTCGTAAAAAAATGTCTAAGAAAAAATTCAACTTTGTAAAAATTCCATAGTAAAAGATAATAATACCCACTACAAAAATACTGTATTTTACCGGCGGAACTTACCGACGGAAAATAAAACATCGCGATTTACCGACGGATGAGTGACTAACTAGCGACTGATTTTTTATGTAAAATATACGAAAAATAATCGCCGCTAGATTTGTCGGTAGTTAGTCACTAATAACTAGCGACTACTTAGCGACGAAAATTTTTGTCGCTGAGCTGCCATAAAAGTTAAACGACAGCACTTTTTTTCCATTCTCAAATTTTTTACCAAACCCAAAATTTCCCCCATACTTCTTCCCTCCTCCTTCTCCGACCTCCTCCTCCACAGACCCCCTCCTCGGCGGTGACCTCCCCCTCCTCCTCCTCGGCGACCTCCTCCTCCTCTGACTTCCTCCCCCTCCTCCTCGGCGGCAACCTCCCCCTCCGACCTCCTCCTCCTTCTCCTCCTCCCCCTCCTCCTCGGCGGTGACCCCCCCCCCCCCCCCCCTCCTCCTCGGTGACCTCCTCCAACCACCTCTAATCCCCTCCTCCCTCGACCCCCACACCCCCTACTCCTCGGATAATTTTTTTAAATTTTGTTACTTCTTTTCATATTTATATTATGTGTTTAATTAACCTATACTTGGACACGAAAATTATGACACAATGTAGTAGCTAGGATTTTGGACACGGACACTGACACAATGTAGTAACTTGGGTTTTGGGTATTCGTAAATTTTTCGAAATTCGTAAAATTGGACGTTGGGCTTGGATATTGGACTTGGATACGATACATTGGTCAACTTGGACACGAGCATATGTTGTTTACATGAATTTGGTTCGCTATTTTTGTAGTGAATAGGCATATGTTGTTTACATGAATTAGGTTCATGTACGAATTCCTTTTCGATAGGATATGCCGATACCGAATAGGATATTCGATTCCAATACCGACACGAGCATATGACGATACCGATAAGATATTCGATTCCAATACCAATCCGATATGGCCGATACCGAATTGATAGGCCGATACTAATTAGTTAACCGTTCGTGGGTATGTTTTTGTACGTATACTTGAGTACCGATACCGAACCGATAGGCCGATACTAAGTCACAATTAGGTACTAAATTAATTTGGGGGCTGTATTTACAACATATATGGTACTTGGTGCAGAATTGGTTTGAGCAATGAGTCGATACTTAGTTGACCGTTCGTGGATGAACAATCGGCGACATGAGAGCAAGATTGGTTTGACAGATGATTTCAAGACGGACGTTGGGGAATTTCTGAGATACGCCAGTAGCCAACCTTATTTCATGGACGGAAGACTCATAAAGTGCCCTTGTGTTAATTGTCGTAATATACCATTCAGAGAGGTAGATCTCATGAGAGAGCACCTCTACAAGAATGGTTTCGTACCGAACTACAACGAGTGGACGACTTAATGAGAACCTTTGGTTCAGCAATATCAGTCATCCTTCAATACGGAGGTGGGAGACCCCACTCTTAGAGACCACTTCTAATATCACCATCGAAACTTGGCACGTGAGTTGGTATTTGATGCGGCTTGTGCCGGTACAAGTTTTGATCCGGAGGATCCGAATCCTGTTGCAAAGGAGTTCTATGATATGTTCAACCATGCAGATACTCCGTTATATCCGGGTTGTGATTCTCATTCTGTCATGTCGGTGGTGATGCGATTGTTGAACCTCAAGTCTGATTTTAACTTACCGCAAGAATGCTACGACCGGATAATTCAGTTTGTTAGAGAGTTGCTGCCAAAAGGAGCGAAGGACTTGCCAGAAAACTTTTACAAGTCGAAGATGATGATACAAAAACTCGGATTAGGCTACAAAAAGATAGATTGTTGCCGAAACGGCTGTATGTTGTACTACAAGGAAAATAATGATAAAGACAAATGTATTTTCTGTCACGAGTACCGGTACAAGCCCATTCGGGGCAAAGAAAAATCAACTGCACGAGCAAGGTTGCGTCCCTACAAATACATACAGTTTTTGCCAATCACAAAGAGGCTACAGAGGATGTATATGTCCTCGAATACTGCAGAACACATGACATGGCATAGTAATGAGCGGAAGATGGATGAATGTGAATTATCTCATCCATCCGATGGAGAGGCATGGAAGCATTTTGACCGATGTCATCCTGGAGTTGCTGCGGAGCCTAGGAATGTTCGGTTGATTTTATGTTCTGATGGATTCACTCCTTTCGGATAGTCGGGGACTCAGTACTCTTGTTGGCCGGTAATTTTGACCCCTTACAATCTACTACCGTGGATGTGCATAAAGACTCCTTATATGTTCTTGACACTTATCATACCAGGTCCAAAAAATTCAAAGAAGAACATCGATATCTACTTGCAGCCGTTTGTGGACGAGTTGAAACAATTGTGGCAGTTCGGCGTTCAGACGTATGATATATTGATAGAGCAGAACTTTCAGATGAGAGCGATGTTGATGTAGACCATCAACGATTTTCCAGCATACGGAATGTTATCTAGGTGGAGTACTCATGGTATTATATCTTATCCGATATGTATGGAAAATAGTAAGGCATTTTGCCTTCAGAATGGAGGGAAAG
Organism: Iris pallida; assembly: GCA_029216955.1. Lineage (NCBI taxonomy): Eukaryota > Viridiplantae > Streptophyta > Magnoliopsida > Asparagales > Iridaceae > Iris > Iris pallida. The sequence goes on from JANAVB010022200.1 coordinate 4,426,449, forward strand.
CTTTTTTTTATTGCCATCGTCAGTTCCTTCCAATGTCGCATCCATGGAGAAGGAAGAGGGACGCCTTTAGAGCTGGTAAACAGAAACTGATTCCTCCCCCGTTGAGATTGACTGGAGATATCGTTTGGACAGAGGTAGAAGATTTGCCGACTGTAAAGGAAGATTCAAGTTCGGGCCATCACTTAGAAGGATTCGGACATAGCCATAGTTGGATGAAGCGGGGTATCTTTTGGGACTTACCTTATTGGAAGGACAATCTTGATGTCATACATATTGAGAAAAATGTATTCGACAACATCTTTAATATGGTAATGGATATTAAGGAAAAAACGAAAGACAATCCCAAAGCAAGAAAGGACATGAAATTTTTTTGAAGGCGTCCAGAGTTGCATCTAACACAAAGATTTAATGGTAACTGGGTCAAGCCCTCAGCACCATTTACACTGAGTAGGGATGATAAATTGATAATATGCAATTGGATTACAAAGTTGAGATTTCCTGATGGTTACGTGTCGAATTTGGCAAGATGTGTCGATCTCAACGAACGCAAGCTGATAGGGATGAAGAGTCATGATTGCCACGTGTTCATGGAGCGTTTACTTCCTATCGCTCTGAGAGAGGTGCTGCCTTCTCAAGTATGGGGTCCGCTGGCCGAGTTATCTATATTCTTTAGAGATTTGTGTTCAAGTAAGTTGACGGTACAACATATGTTTGAACTTGAGGAGAAGATTGTATTGACATTGTGAAAGTTAGAAAAGGTGTTTCCCCTCGACTTTTTTGATAGTATAAAATATGTGTCGATTCATCTTGCATGCGAAGCACGTATCAGTGCTCCCATCCATTATCGATGGATGTATCCATTTGAGAGGTATAAAATATTTAATTATCTATTACTAATAATTATTTTATTCAAACAGATGTAATATTGAATATATTATTTTACATCACCTGAAGAAGAAGGTGGGCAATAAGGCCCACGTAGAAACTTCGATATGCGAAGCATATATTATTGAGGAGGTCTCAAACTTTTGCTCAATCCACTTCGATACACATATCAGAACAAACTGGAATAGAGCACCAAAAAAATGATAAAGGTGAGGTCGATGAATCGAATCGTGAAATCTGCACTATCTTCAGTGTTGGTGGCAAGCCTACAAGTGCTTCTAAGTTACGGTGGTTGGAGGACGACGAGTTTGAAGCCGATCATCGGTATATCTGCCTAAATAGTGGTATAGAGGAGATGGAAGATATAGAGAAGGAAGAGACAAATTTTGCTATGTTATACTCCAATTTTGTGATATACTTGTAAAAATTTCTCTAACTTTTCTCGTTGTTATCATAGTATTTTTAGAGCTGAGATAAAAATGGAGAGACCTAGCATTGATGATGATGATCTTGCTAGAGAGGTTGACAGAAAATTTTCGTCGTGGTTCCATAACTATGTAAGGATTAGTAAGTTTTAACTATTCTAAATTCAAATGATCGACGAAAGGACTTTTGTCCTAATGACGTTATGATGCGTGATGTTTTAGGTTTTTCATCCTGGCACACAATTGACCGACGAAAGACTTCGGGCACTATCTATCGGACAAAGCAAGAGGGTGAAATGTTGGGATGGATATACCATTAATGGCTTCAAATTTAGAACCACTGATAAGCCTATCAATCACTTATTTGTCGATGAGGAGGCTAATTACACAAAGAATTTCGGAGTTTGTGTAAGAGGTTCAGTCTACGACGTCGATCCAGAATTTGACTATTACGGTGTTCTAAGAGATATTGTAGAGCTGGATTACTCTTTTGATACCCAAATTGTGTTATTCAAATGTGATTGGTTCGACACAACACCCAAGCAAGGATGGAGAATTGACAAACAGTTTGGATTTATTGATATAAAATACGGAAAAATATATGTAGGTTTCGAACCGTTTGTGTTGGCTAGTCAAACGGTCCAAGTGTACTACACGAGTTGTCCTAGTCGACGACGCACTACTCGTGATTGGTGGACTGTATGCAAAACTAAAGCAAGAAATACATATAATATTGGAGATCAAGCAAACCAGGAGGATGAGGTAGTCATGCCTCAACCAATATATATGAGTTTAGCCGGCGTTGACGACATGGAGGTTGACGTTACTGTAGAGGATGATATAGTTGACGAAGAGCTTGACATAAAGAACTTACGTCATGTAGAGGAGAAGTCTAAAATGGGCGTATCGGATGAGGAGAAAAAAATTGAAGATGAAGGTGAAAGTGGAAGTAATAGTGAAAATAAAGAAGATGAAGATGAAGAAGAAGATGAAGAAGATTAGTACGTATTACCTATTAGATTTGCATTGATTATTTGTATCAACACACCTTTATTTAATTTTTATTAGATTTGCATTGATTATTTGTATTATCACATTATTTTTTATTTCTTTTAGATTTACATATGGCGGGACGAGGCCGTACACGTCGACTTCAAGGATCTGGGTCGACCCGCCCTCTTGCTCCTACTCCTCCTAGTACTCCGGCTGCAGATCACAGAGGAGTTAGCGAGAACGATTTGGTTGATGAGGAGGATGGCTTATCTCCGTCGTTTACTCGTTTTTTCGGTCGACGGAGCTAGCCCTGATATTCCTTCATCATCTACTCCTACCGGTGTTGGTGCCCCGTCTTCTACGCCGGAGACTACACCTGTCGCTCCTGTAGGAACCCTAGAGGGGGGGTGAATAGGGTCAAGCTAACTAATCAAGCACTTAGCACAAGCTAATTGGCAATATAAAATATAAGTGCAAGAGAAGAAGCAAACACAATACCGACATCCGATGTATCCTAGTATCCTCCTAAGAGGCAGTCCAGTCCCGGAACTCTCTCCGGCTTTAATCCACTATTTGAGCAAATAGTTACACACGAGTTTGGATCCGAAGAACTCGCCAACTTCTTACACAAGAGCTTTAATCCGAAGGGCTCTCCGACTTCAACCGAGAGTTTGGATACGAAGACTCCCCAACTTCAACCGAGAGTTTGGATACGAAGACTCTCCAACTTCAACCTTTCACAATAGGTTTTGATCTCCTTATACAATAGGATGAAGATTTCACTTTTCAACTCAATAACTCTAACACAATTTGTAGATGGCAAATGAAGGCTTTGTAGAGTTGTATGTGGATAAGCTTTGGTGGTTTGGAAATTTTTAGGCTCAAAGCATCAACCTTGAATGAAGGGATTCAAGGCTATTTATAACCAAAGCATTGAAAAGAGCTCAAGGCAACTTTTCAGTCCATGAACCGGCATACCGCCGGTATGATCCGACATACCGGCGGTATACCGGTCTGGGATTGCAACGACTAGAAATATAGCCGTTGGGATCATTAATGGCTGGAAATTCGACCGTTGGAATTTCAACGTTTCGGAAGCGGTATACCGTCGGTATGGACCGGTATGCCGTCGGTATGCCGGTTTTGTAAACAGAAACTTTCTGTGAACAAAAACCGGTATACCGTCGGTATACACCGGTATACCGTCGGTATGCCGTTTTCCACCAAAAATGATCCTGGGCTTATTTCTGCCCTAGCTTTCGATTTTGCCATCCATTTCTTGTGTTTACAATAATTCCTAAGACTCATTACAGACTCCAGATAAACTTAGGCAGGTACAGGCTTCTTTAGAGTCTTGAAATGATGATGGCATGGCTTGGCTTCTTCCTTTGATAGGTGCTAGCTTTTTCCCTTGGCGGCAGCTGCCAAAGATATCCAGTTTGTAAAAACTGAATACCTTTCGGGGGTTTCGCCCCCGAACCCCCGACGAGGGGCGCTGCCCCCTCGACCCCCGTCCGCTGACCGGGCAGCGGAACCCCCGGTGCGTGGCTCCAGAGATGTCGTCGGGTGGTTCAGAGAAATCTTGTGAAATCCGTCGTCTTTGGCCCACCATGATTTCTTCATAGCATATGTCCACATTTGATCTTGCAAATTGCTTTTCTGCAAATACATGTTAGACGAACAAAGCAATATATATGTAGCAAGTATGATAAGATAAAGCACATTAGGACTATGCAAAGTTTAAGTATAGGTGCTACGGTGATAGCATAAAAGTTAGTGATATCATAATGATTAAACTTAATTGAATGACCACAATAAAAAACATAGTTTTGATTTTGGCAACTCGATTAAATTTAAGATAGATAAGCTCATATCACTAAAATGTAAACTAATAGGCATATATCACCAAAGGTATAAGAATAAGTAGAAATGGTATAGTGATAGTATAAAGATTAGTGATAATGAAATGCTAAACTTAACATATTAACCATATTCAAAAACATGATACAATCATTGGGCTAACAGCTCCTACTGCGGCGAACCCATATCCTGGCCTTTTGGTCGACCGTGGAGTGTACATACGTCGACCAGGATTTGCAGACCCCCTACTCTGCCAGAGCGGCCAGCCAACATCACTTGTCCCGAGCTGTGGGCCGATGGAACGACGTAAGTATATAAGTGTTAGTAGACACATTTATTCATACTCTATTTATTATCTAATTGTACATTGTTTTGTTTATTTCAGGTTCTTTCCGGTCCAGGCTAGTAGAGATTTGGGGGAGTTGATGCGTCGTCAATTTCATGGTTCCTATCTTAACTTCGGGGACATCCCACTTAATAGACGATTCATTTGGCTCAAGATGCTTGAGATATGTCTAAATAATATCGTCTTTGTTTACAACATATACTCCAATATTTGCTCATTTGTTTTTATTTATCCTTATTTGCAGAAGTTGTACTGGTGGCCGGCGCACAGAGATCAGGCGATACAAAAGTGCTACAAGTTCGTCGCCAGCAAGAGGTTGAGGGATATGGTCAATGACCAGAAGGCGTTGGCTCTACTAAATAGTGCTCTTCATAAAGAGTGGTTGAAGGAGGAATTCTGGAAGGAGATGAAGAAGAAGATGGACACTCTGGCATATAAGGCCAAGTGTGAGAAGGCAAAGGCTTCCCGTGCTAAGGGTGGTCACCACACGGGTGGTCACCACACGGGTGGATCCATCCCAATTTCAGAGCATTATCGACGGCGGGTGAGTATTCTTATTTGTTATTTCTTCGATTGTTTAATTTTAATGTTTAGTTATAAATTCATGTTTAATTGTTACAGTGCGAGGAGGTCGTCAGGGGAGGCGAAGACCCGAACGTCGTAGACTTTTCTAAAGTTTTCGAGCGTACCCATAAGCGAAATAAGGATGGGAAGATCGTAGATGATCAGGCGACCAAAGCCTATGTAAGTTTTCCAAGTCCTATATCTAATTACATTTCTTCTTTGTCTTTACGTACTTAACTATATTTATGAATCATAACCCTAACTATCATTATAAATCAAAGAATAGTTTAGGAGACGTATGAGAACGTAACCATAACAATACTTAATAGTAACTAAAATACCAACATTAACTCTAAATCTATTCACCTATATAAATATAGGAGACGTATGAGACTTTAGAGAGTCGAGTCGGTGAGGGAGGGACTGCCGAGGGGGGAGCTGGGACTAGTCAGCCACCGACGCCGGCTGTGAGGAACGACTTATGGATACAAGCCGTCGGTAGAGGGAAAGGGGGAAGCGTGTACGGTATCGGATCGTTGGCATCCCAGCCATCCGTTTATTCCAGAGCTCCTCTATCTCCACCACCTCCACCTCCACAGACCGACGATGCTGCCGACGCCTACACTTTGCGGCAGATTACACAGATTTTGGTGGACCTACAAGATCAGGTAAGCCAGATGAGCAGAGTTCTAATCACAGCAGGTCTGATTCCTGCTGCCACTGCACCGGCTCCAGCTTCGACCTCAGCACCTCCGGCAACGACTGCTACTCCGACCACAACGCCTACTATACTGGCTCCTTCTCCGACCACAGTGCCTCTTGTCGTGCCACCGACTCTTCCGAAAGTTCCTGCCCAGGACGTACAGCGGATCGTCACTTTGGTCATGGGGCAGTTATATGCATGCGAACGGCCTGCTATACCTCCGCCACCTCCTCCACTATCAGTTTGATTTTTATTTTTTTTGTTGTATTTGACGATGAGTTTGTATAAACTTTAGGGGTTTGATCGATAAGTTTATGTACTGTTGAACATATTTGTGTATATGTACTATATTGCGACTGTTGGACGAGTTTGTATCTGTTTGAGTTGTTTGGATAGGCAATTGGAGTTCAATGTAATGTATATATTGGTGCTTGGGTTAATTTTTGTATATATTGGGGTTATATTTAATGTATATCATTTGAGTAATGTATATCTATATTCACAGGTTTGAGCAAAGCTAGAACAATTTAGCCTGGCAATAATAAAAAATTTAGCGACTAACCAGCGAGGATTAGCGACGGAAGTCTGGTAAATTTGCATGTTAGCGACTGACTACCAACTAATTAGCGACGAAAATCTGAAAATATTTTCGGTTTAGCGACGGATATTTCCGTCGCTACCTTTCTGTCTGACACCAAAAGCATATCAGAAGAGTCAGCGACGAAAATTTTCGTTGCTGAGCTTCTGGAAAATTTGGTATTTTGGCTCACTAAAAAATGTCGACAATCCGTCGGTAATATGTCGCTGTGTTTGCCGACGTTTATAGTTCGTTGCTAATCCGTCGCTATATTTAGTCGGTGATTCCGTCGGTAATCCGTCGCTATAGCGACGGTACCGTCGGATTTGTTATAGCGACGTCATGTTTATCGACGTCCAGTTTCCGTCGGTAAAAATATTTAGCGACGGAAAATACGTATTTAGCGACGAAAACGTCCGTCGCTAAATACCAATATTTTTGTAGTGACCATAATATTCTTCAGGAATATGGTAAGTCCTTCAGGAATATGGTAAGTACGACTTACAATGCCTCGTTAAAGACCTTTCGAAGAAAAAAAATCAGCGGAATAAAATCTCATCGAAGAAAAAAGATTACAATGCGTAAAGACATGCTTGAAGATATCTCCATCAACATCTTCAGGATGCTTGCATCTACATGATGCTCCCCCTCAAAAAAAATTATATTTTTATATCAATTCAAATAAAAAAATCAACCTCCTAATACATTTGAATTTACATCTCACCCCAATACTTTCTTCTGCCTATACATTTATACAGATTATATATCCTCATCTTTTGCCTATATATTTATATGCGTTATCCTCAAATTCTCATGAAGTGTTGTAGGTCTATGTGTGATTTTTGAAAGCTCGTAACTCTTCCGATACGTTGAAGCGATAAATTATATCCATACGCAATCTTTGTTTACTTTATTAAGTGTCACGATGATTTGTCAAGATTTCCTCTGTGGCTGATCTTTGTAATACTTCAGTATGGTTCCTTGTTAGCAATCACCCGAATAAAACTCGTATTATACACGAATTTTTTCGTATCTTTCAGAAACGTATAATACTTGCGTACTTTTGACAGATCTAAACCACTACGTAAATTTTAAGCATGTGAAGTTCTAAACGTGTTTCATATAAATTATTGAAAATTTTGGCACAAAAAACGTGATGGAAACCTGTTTAATTAACCAAATTTGACAATATATTTAAGAATGTGAAATTTCTAACCTCAATATTTCTATTTTACGAATATTTGATCGATTTTTTGAACGTATTTTATTTGTACTGAGCCGATTTATACTCGTACTTTTGCCGTCCCGAATTTTTTCCGTTTGCCGAATTGCTAACAAGGGTATGGTTAAGAAAATATATCGTGTTTGTGATATTCTCTTATGGAGATCAAATAAATATCTCGTATCTGCATATCTCATAAGATCAAAACATTCATATAAATTAGATAAATTTTTTTGTGCTTTATGTCATTTCAGTGTCTGTGTAGGTGCATATCAGTAGTTTTACATAAAAATATTACGCTGAGTGAATGACAATAAAAAATTTTGTACTTATCTTCTTTAAATATGGTACTTCAAGACACATAACATGTTCTTTTCTTGTTTAAGTCGAAATAAGTCCCATTGACCTAACCACTCTAGTTGTACTGAGTGGATGACTGCTACTTATATATATTAAATCTTTTCAAGATATCTTATATTTGGGAGATCTTTTCAGAAGATTTCTCTTCGAAAGATTATTTCTTCTGGAGGAGATTTCTCCCTTCGAGAGATTTCTCTTTTGGATATTATTTCCAAACTCTTTGTGAGGTATTTTCAATGGCTATTTATAAGGGCACATAAGAAGTTTATCAGGGCTAGCCAAAAGCAAATTTTGATTTATTTACAAGTTTGCCATTGAAAAAATTACTCAGGGCTAGCCAACATGTGAGTATATAAGTCAACTTTTTTTTTTGCTCTCCTCTCTTTCCTCACAAGAAGAAGAAGAAGAAGAAAAAGAACAAGAACATCAATTTTTCCAAACCTAGTTTATTTTGATTTTTTGCTCTCTTCTAATTTCTCAGATCTCTTTCTCCAAACCTCCAAACCCTAGTTTATTTTTCTTCTTCTTGTTTGGGCATTATGGATGAAACCCTAGTTGTAGAAGAAATTGGGTTATCAAATCTATTAGTCTATTAACCAATTTTTCTTTATTAATAGAAGAATTTTGCATGAAGTTGTAGAAGAAAACTATGGAAGAAACCCTAGTTGTAGAAGAATTGGGTTCATGTCAGGACTGCCACAATTTCTGACAGTCCTAGAAGTGTTGAGCACTGCCAAAAATTGTGGCAGTCTTGAAATAGACTCGATGTACAACAGGACTGCCACAATTGCTGGCAGTCCTAGAAGTACTAAGGACTGCCAAGAATTGTGGCAGTCCTGAAAGGGACATGCTCTACAGCAGGACTGCCACAATTTCTGGCAGTCCTAGACATATTGAGGACTGTCAGAAATTGAGGCAGCCCTGAAAGGAACTTGCTGTACAACAAGTCCCTTTTGAGGACTGCCACAATTTCTTGCAGTCCTAAAGTCAAAATTCCTGAATGAAAAAAACATGTTAGGGTTTATTTCAATCTTGATAATAGAGTAAAATATTATTTTAGGGTTTATTTTCATGCATTCTTTGTGAGGAAAGAAGTATTTAAGCTTTGTTTCCATGCATTTTAGGGTTTATTTAATTTTTTGGGTGCCATCGAAATTGAAAATGATAAGGAAACTAAGATTTTGATGGAGATGGTGATGATGGAAATGGTGGAGAAGAAGAAGAAGAAGAAGAAGAAGAAGAAGAAGAAGAGAAGAAAACTAGAATTTTGATGGAGATGTGAGAATGAAAATGGTGGAGAAGAAGAAGAAGATGGATAGAAGAAGAAGAAGAAAGCTAGGGTTTGTGAAGAGAGAGAGTGAAATTTAGAAACAAGATTGATTTTTGAGGTTTGGGGGGTGTGGGGTTTGGACAGCCCCCCTAAGTGGAATATTTGGATAGCCCAAGTAAAATCTTCTCAAACATTGACTAGCACTAATCCTGGCTAGCCCTGATAAACTTTTGGTGTGCCCTTATAAATAGCCATTTTCAATCTCTTCGGGAGATATTTCTAATATCTTCGGGAGATCTTCTCCTCAGGAGGTATTTTTCAATCTCTTCACGAGATAGTGTCATGTAGATGGTCGCTTTGAGAAGTCCATTCAAGAATTTTCTTTATATTAGAATATACTTGAACATTTAGGATAATCATTATATCCTTTTATGGACAGATACTCAATGAGCCTATAATATCACATTCTTTCGGAGATTTTAGTCACATTCTCTCGAATGGTTTTAGTCCATATATGGCTTGTTTTGCAAATCTTTCGAAAATATCCTGGTAATTTTAATCCTATAGAGATTTCATGTATATCTTTTTGTCTAGGTTATCATGAACGAAGAATATGTTTATTTATATTCTATTCATGGTCATTTCGATAATCCTTGAACGACTTCTATACATTTGGATCTCATTAATTCTTAAAAACACCCACTTAAAACATACCAGATTTATTCCTTTTGGATTTTGTCTTATAGGACAGAACACTCCATATTTTACAAGAAAATGTAGTTCTACTTGTATCGCATCTTTCTATTTTTGGCCAATGTTATCAATTACAACATTTAAGGATTATTCGTTGTTCAGTGTTATCCTTTATTTTTATCACCATTTTTATTCTCATTTTCTAATGTCATCTATGACAAATTCTTCTCGATTCCAAATTTTTCTTCAATATATGTAAAATATAGGTTGTTAGGTATCGATACCTCTTTCTCAGTTTCTTCTAGGTTCTGAAGCACATCCTCAACCACAACAATATACTCTGTTTTTGAGAAATTCGATCTTTAGTTCACGACATCTTCCGGATCGTCATGAACTTTCTCTTCAAGAGAAGGATCTTTCTCTTTAGGATATGCTACTTCAGAAGCTGCTTCTTCAAGAACAGAAGGATGTGTTATAATATTATTCAGTCTTTTCTTCTGTAGAGCTGATTCTTTAGAACCTGTAGTACGTACGCGTTCTTTACATAGAACTGATTCATTTTATTGCCTTTATTTAGTTCTTTTGATATTTACTTCTATTCTAGAAGGTACATTCATAGTTGGTATATGTGACCTAGCTACTTATTACAGACATCGATTAATTCATTTGCAATGACTTACAAGAGATAATTTTTTAATTTAGTCGAGATGAGATAAAGTGGAAGTATGCCACGACAATTCATGTTCTTCTGGAACGATGTTCACGACGTTCTTCTGGAGCAAGATATTTATTAATTTTCTATCTTCCTTTTATCTCCCCTTAACGGTAGGAATCATGCTTTAAGATATTTCATGTTAAAGAATCTAAATAAAGAAATCAACATAATCAAACATGAAATGAACATAACATCATACATCCCAAAACAATATTTATGTTAATGTTTAATAAATTGGAAAATAAAATATAAATTAAATTGAGACATGATTCAAGCAGTAATATGTACCCAATATTGTTTATAATATCCGCATATGCACACATTAATGTAGAACGTCCTAACTTCAATTCTAGGTTAAAAGAAAAATATTGCAGGTGCAAAATTATAATATATACCTATGACATGTGGGGTTATTTTCCTTTAAAGGAACTATTGTTTTTGAAATTAATTAGCATCTAACCTTTTTCGCATGTCTGACCTTTCTCGTATTAAGAATATATACAAAGAGAGAATAGGATAAAGGTGGTTATAGATAGGGATAATGACATTTATATTTGGGTTTATCCACAAATCACAACAATTTCCTTGTATGTTGGATTATTATTTCCAACCATGACAAATACATAAAGATGCTAAGGATGCATTTTGAAAAAAACACAAAGGCTACTTATAATGTAGCCCATGGATAATATTTGGCTATTATCAATGAGGTACTAAAATGTATTTTCTAAATTAAGATTGAGGGAGGGTACATGACTATACAAGTTAACATATTGGCTAGATCTACACCGTTACCGTACATGGCTGCAAATGAATTGTTACTACGATGTTACACTATTAATTGTAGAAACAACCAAACTAAGTTATTGTACACCATTTGTTGTATATAAGCAAGAACCATAAAAATATGATCATAAAGGTTAAGATGCCTAGTATTCAAGTGCAATTGCTTAATAATTTGATAGAATAGCTCATTAGTTGATGCATGCCATGACTATACAAGTTAACATCTTTAGCTAGAATTACGCTCTTATCATACATGGTTGCAAATGAATTGTTACTAAGTTGTCACACTAGTAATTGTAGAAACAACCAATGTAAGTTTTTAGACACCATTTGTTGTATATAAGCAAGAACCATAAAAATATGATAATAAAGCTTAAGACGCCTAGTATTCAAGTGCAATTGTTCAATAATTTGATATAATAAATCATTAATTGATGCATGCATTTCCAAAATATCCCCAAAGATGCAAACCCTCTAATTTTTATAGGGAGAACTCAAATGATTGAACTGGTTCACAAGTTCAACATTTTAGAATTTTGAGAGATATGACCATGCATATATGAATGAGAGAGAAATAACAATAAGCTGCCTCCAATACACTTAAACAAGAAACATGCACAAAGCAATATACAATTACTATAAACAATACCCTCACATTAGCTACTAGTGCAAGTAGATGCTAAGTTACCTGATTAAGACAGTTCCAGGAAGTACACATTGCTGAGACATAAGTTTAGAGCCCATAATTGAACGAACACAAAATATAATCAGATACACACCTCAGTTTACAGCTGAATCAAATCATTTCCCCTCCGGCACTTAAATCCAATTGAATTTAGTCAAGAGTTCAACAGTAACCAAGTGCAGTATGGTCACCCATCTGAAAACTGAATAGCACTAGAATTTGCCAACCAATGCCCTTCATTTGAACACACACACTAAAACCTGTATATTTTTGTTGTTTTATCCAGAGAAACTGGAACCTTACTAGAACTGCTGCCAACTTCAAAAGGTATTGTTGAATGATGAATCAAACTCTCATTATCTTGATCTGTACATTGACTGGGCTTTAGAATATGCTTTGCTCCTGCAATCAATTTGACAGGCCCTGATTTCAACTTGCCATCCAGTTCCAAAGAACCGAACTTTGAGGAACTTCCAAATGAAATTTTATTCTTACTGATTATTGGATGGCCTTCATCGATTCTTTTATACTGAGAACTAGGCTTCTTGGTAGTTTCTGCGCCATAAGGAATGTATCGATGTAGTTCTCTTCTTCTTGGTCCTATTGGAATGTAAGAGTTCCAATGCGTTGTTTGATTAGGCTTCTTCACTGGTCTCATGAATCCATCACATCCATCTGCAGACCTTTTTCTTGACTCTTGATCCTCAACATACTTAAAATTGGAACTTGCATCTTTTTTGTGCGTAATGTTGCTTGTGTAAGAACCGTTAGCTGTAGGATAGGAATAGCTTGTTGGATAGGCTGGTACAAGTGAAGGTTGAGCTAAAGACGCTGGACTAGGGGAGACAACTGCATTTGTGTTATACACAGGAAAAGAAAATGTTGACGTCGAATATGTAGAAGGAAAGGTAAGGAGGTTAGTCGTAGTAGTTGGACTAGGTTGGTGTCTAGCAAATCGATCAGAATAAGGACAAGAATTATTTTGATTTTTCCTCTGTTCTTTTGGATTTAAGAGCCATTGAGGAATGTGGGAAGATGAGGGAGCAGATGATGGTCCAAAATTTTTTCCATGACCTTGATTTTCAAAAGGGGGACGCAAAATTGATGATGATGTGCTGTAAGGAAGGTTCTGGCTAGGCTTGCAATGAGTAGAACCTAGCAGCATATGTTGATAAACATCACGAGCATGTGATGCCACTCCAGGAATTTGATGACCCATCTCAACCGGCTCAGTTGCTGAATTGCAGTTAAACATGGATTTGGATGATGCACTATACAATGCTTGACGGTGATGATAAATTTCATCCATCGACATCCTTTGTTCTCGGCAGTCAAAAGGCATACGATAATCAAAAGGCATTTGTTCAGAGCTAGATTGAATTGCTGAAAAATGAAGGCTACCTGGAGCTGCTAATTGCTGAAAAGGATTTCCATTTGATGTCCCAGGTGATGAATGTGCAACCCATTCCTGCTGGGGCCATCTAATGCATTGGGGCTTATCAGGCACTCCTACGAAGGAACATTGTTGAGTAACAATTTCTTTCTCTCTCCGCATACTTCCATCACAGTAACCTTGGCATTCATTACTTATTTTACCAACAGTAACATTCTTTCCCATCAAACGCATTGTGGGTGGGCCAGCCGGCTGATTCCTATCCAGACTTCCCTCTTTATGAAACTTATCGTTCCCTCTCGAGTTATGAGTTTGATACTGATCCAAGCACCCACAATAAGAAACGTTTATCTGGTCAGGGTTGTGATCCTTCAGTGACTCATGCCCCGGGATTTGCCTTCTTTCAAAATTTTGCATCCCTGTAATACCCAATCCAGATACCAGTTGTCTGCTAGCAGTACAGTGCTCATCTGGGAACCATTTCGATCGATCTTTTTCACATAGTGGTAGGCCAGAAAACTTTGCTTTCATGTTCCCGATATCCTTGTTACTTTTAGCATCAGAAAATCTAGGAATTTGAAAGTCTTGGAGAGAACCGACTTCTGTATTTTGCTTCTTCAATAGGTCCCTAAACCCATACTCACTGCTTGAATACAACTTCATGAGTTCTCCCTGTGAATTAAGAGGCAAACCAATAAAATCCTCATTGATGCACTTGTCTCTGTGGTTGGGTATAGAATCTGTTGAGCGCCTTGATTCCCTGAGTGTATTTGATCCAACAGAGGAGCATATACTACTCATAATATCATTTGATGGGAAATTACCCTTTCGCTTGAGATCTGGACTGCAGCTAATATAATCCACCATTGGCCCTACACATAGATGTGATATTTTCCCATTTTCATGCATACTTGTAACCAAGCAAGAGCTTTGAGGCTGTGAAACTAAATTTCGAGTGATATTAAGAGAACAGGTTGGATCAGGCCTTGAAACACAGCTTTCTGTGGAATAAGGAAAGCTTCCACTAACATGTGTACCCAGACCGCTTCCACTTCCATTAATTCTACTAACATCTACATCTTTGCAGATTGGACTCACAATCTGTGTATTGCCTGAATGTGAACAATCCAAATCACTATAAATATGCAGTGTGCTATTTAGGTCCACAGTTTTACCCAAGGGGGTTTCCTCTGAGGCACCAAAATTCCTTTTTGTGAGACTGATAGAGGTGGTCTCAGGATTGCACGAATCAGAGGACCTATCGGTCTTTTCTATAAGATCAACAGCAACATCCTTTTCACTTTCATTAACCAACTGAGCTCCTGTATCATGTGAGGCTGTGTCACCTCTTGAACCATTTGTAGCTGAAGATGCAGCCAACACATTTGAGAATATTTTGCAAAGAGTTTGCAGCGGAGGCAGCTCCAAGCGAGAACGTACCTGGTTGTGACCAAGTATGTCATCTTTTCCAGAAAAAGTAACATGCTTTACTAATGCGCGACAAGACTCTAGTAGATTTTCACCCTGTGTATCATCAATTACACTTCTCTTCTGTACAGAAGTGGCCCTATTTTGATTCTTGAGAATGCCATGAGTAGGAAGGACTTTCCCTACCACCTGCTTGGTAGAAATCAACTTCAAAGTCTGGTTATCTTTACTGTTACTTTTACTTGGTAGACTCTTCCCTGACAATGACTTCTTCATTCGTTTACCAGAGAGATCCCTAAGCGTCTTTCCAAATCGTTTTTTACGAACTAACTCTCGAAGAAGAAGAGATCCGTCAGCAGAATATGACATTTTTTGTTTATGAATTTTCCCCTGAGACAAAAGGACAGTGTCACATATTACAGTTAGAATCTGTTACTCTTCAAGTCGATAAGAAGTGTAAGTACATTATTGCTAACTGCATCTTCTGCGAAATAAATGCGAACTTCCTAACAGTTACTCGAAAAATACTCTGCAAAATCGATAGAAATGTCTATTAAGTTTATTATCGAACCGTATACCATACCGTAGTGTATGTAAGAAACATTTGACTGGAAATTAATACAAATCATGCATAAATGAATGAATTGATCACAATGACCAACAATAAGAACATCATCAGGAACGATGGAAATTAAGTGACAAGTTCATCAGAAAGTCAAGAACTGAACTCATTAGAAGTCGATACAAGGCGTCAGGGAGAGATGCTCATCCAACTTGCTCACAACAGGAGGTATCTATATCTAGTTTTAAAGTTGTAGACTATGGTAATAAAACATTAATTTCAAACCTCTCATAAAAGTCAGATTTAACCCATTTAGATTCAAATTAGCCCAACAACTCTCATATCAGTTGATATAGCATACCGGTTGCCATGTATCATATTGTATGATACAGAAAGTATATTGTAAGATAAATTATTCCCTTTGTAGCTAACAGCAAATCATATCACAGCAATGGCTTATAGGTTGTATTGTACCGTAACAGGAATACGTAACGTGCATCGTAAGATACTGACAACAGAGGCAAGCGAAGGTTCATGGTGGCATTGTGTTTGATTCAACTCGAGGGGACTTATATGTCCCAGAACCAATCTTTAGGGTGAGGGGAGTTGAAGTGACACTTAACCACAGTGAAATTATCACCAAGACTTCGTATGTATGTCTATTTATTAAACCATAAGCATCTATATGTGAACATGAAAACCCCATTGGGAAATGGAAATTTTAATATCGAATTTTAACATTTGTATATCCAGTTCAACCTTTCATCTACATACCATGCCTGCATTGACACCAATAATTGTAAAGGATAAGATAGGTTACAAAACTATTTCTTCTGCTAATACTCTTCCCTTATTTTCATTCTTGGCTTGTATAAGTTCTTGAGTGTGCCGGTGAAGTAGTCAAGTAATTGAGCCTAAAGAGCTCAGTCTCAGTTGAAGCAAATGGTTTATGGTTGTACAGCTAGGAAACAGACCCCCATACTGTCCTCTTGTAGGCTAGCCATGTGGCAAAACCCTTGGAAGAAAATTATTTGTTGGAAAACTTTTTTTTTCCTCTTTTTATTCCCAATTACATCATTTCCTTTAAACCAAAAGTAAACTAGCACACTGCTCTTCCCTTTCTCTAACTCAGTATTACAATTTATAGTCAAAGACATTTCAAAATATCCTCAATCCAAAATATGGTCAATACTCTGAATCGTGTCTACTTTTCATTCTATATCAACCTTTATTCACGAGATTAGGCCAAGCAGGATTATATAGAAAATAAGGATGCCAAGGCAATTCCTTCATTCAGCAAGGAATACCAAGAAAATCTATCTTCCTTGAAATCCTTACTGGTTCAAAATCAGAATATGCATGGGATCAATTGAAAAAGAATTCCAAGATCCACTAAGTTAGTCCATATTAAACTTTGTTCTTTACTGATAGATTTTGACATGGATATGGATACAGACACGATCTTTATACTGGATATGGACAAAAGTAGTTACATACCTTGCACAAATACGGACACAGTAACCAAACAACGGACACATATACAAGCAAAATACTGTTATGGGCACCATTTTCCCATGCCCATGCAACATAGGGTAATATAATGACAAATAATGATCTATGAGAGAATACTTCTCTGGACTTTTTGATGAAATAAGATAATAGGAAGAAAGAATTGATGATAAGAAGATAATTCAATAAGTATTTAAAAAGATCAGAAGCTAAAGAAGATACTATCATAATACTATCAGTGGCTTTTTGTTAATTTTAACTTCCATGAATTTTATGTTCTTTGGAGGAACAAGACAACCCTTTCAAATTAAAAAATTAACGTTGTCATACAGGAAAGAGGGTTTGATGTTGCCAAGTAATGATGACAGGCATCCTTCTAAGTCCCAGCACTGAAACCAGGAACCATATTAGCAGTTTGCAGTATCGTCCGATACCGATCTGAAACGTCCTGATATGGGGTTTGACATGTCCCGATCCGATATCAACCGATACTGACATTCGAGATCTCTTTTCCAGTCAATTCGGCAAAAAATTGCGCAAAAAAGACCAATTAACAAGGGTGTAAAAACACAGTAAGATTGTAAAAGAAGAAAACTTATCTATTGCGGGTAAACAAATTGGTAAGGGTGACTAATATTTCATTCAATTTCAAAACTACTAAGAAACACACGAAATACTTAAAAGTATGCATAAATATATAAAATATTATTTCTAAAATTTAATAATTTATTAATAATTAGTTGCTTTTCGATAAAAAAAAAATCTGATACTCCGATCCAAAATCGTCGATACTACCAATCCTGATACTCATAGGAAGGTATGATACCAATATTGCGAACCTTGCATATTAATAGCTTTCTTTAGCAGACATTAAGCTTCATAGACTATTATCTAAAATATTTAACCCACACATTCACAAATTCCCTGCATCATTTTCCTAGACAAGTTCATATAATCCAGTTGAACTTAGAAGTTATATTTATACATGACCTTTTTCTAACATCTTTATAAATTACTTTTTCTAACGTCATTATAAGTTACCTTCTTTGTACAGATGATAAGTGGGTTGTAGACAAGCTGAGGCTGATCAAGCTAACATTGTTAGTTTCACCTATAAATGTAAACATCTCTGGAAAAAACATAAAAGAACCAAGTTCAAGCTAGTAGCTACTTGAGCTTAACTATTTTTAGGCATGATTACACATTCTAAATTTAACTAACAGTTACTGTTCTGTCAAAGAGTTATGAACCTTGGAGCATACTCACCCTTGCCCATTGGCAAGCATCTAGTGAGTTGCAATTGGGTGTACAAGATCAAGACTTTGGTTGATGGTACCATTGACTGGTACAAGGCTAGGTTGGTCTCTCGTGAATTTCATCAATATCATGACATTGATTATGATAGATATCTGCTTGTATTGTGAAGATGATGGCTATTGTTGGGACCCTTTTAGCTTTAGTTCATATATGGTCAATATTTTAGACGGATGTGAAGAGTAGTTCTCTTCATCGTGATTTGGTTTAACGTGTCATATGATACCTCCCTCTTCTTCTTTTTTTGATGAAAACAGGGGACTTTATTGCTATATGGGGGAGCCTAAGCTCAAAGATGGCGTCGGGAGATTGCCCGACGACCTACAAAAGTATACGTACCAGACCTTAGTCCTGGCATACCAAAATAAAACTATCCTCCCCGGGGAGACCGGGGGTAAACAAAGAAAATTTCAAACTATTCACCCCGGAGGTACCGGGGGTATACAAAAGTGAGAAAGAAAATAGAAGAAAAGGGCCCCCCTAAGGACCCGAGAGGTCCTTAAGCAGTGCGTTGCTGGTCGTCGTTGGAAGTTCGGAGGTGTGGAAGAAGATCTGGTTACGTCTGGAAACCTGAGCTAGAGACACCAGAGCTTTTGCCACGCCATTTGCACTAGAAGAGATGTGGTTAATGTCGATAGCCGGGTTGAGAATTTGTTGGATTTTGCGGATCTTGTATCTGAGAGTCCAGGGAGGTTCAGCTTTTTTGGCAATGATGTTGGTAAGGTGGATGGACGAGCTTTCAATTTCATTGTACTGGATATTCTGGAAGTGACACCAATGTAACGCCAGGAGAAGGGCGTCAAGTTCCGGTAGAGGGCTAGTAGTATCCGCCTTTGAACAGGGAGAAGGCATAGATCAGGTTGCCGAGGTTGTCTCTGATGACACCCCCACACGCCAGACCTGGGTCTTCCCATATCTTTGTCGCAATGTTCAGCTTCTTACCCATCCCCGGTGCCACCCATCGAGCAGAGATCCCCGAGTGGACGTCTCTTGTATTCGTGTTGACACGTCCCAACACGTCCGTCCCCAGATTATGAGCAGAGAAGGTATGTTGCAGATGCGAGGTAACTCGGCGGATGATCTCCCAGTAGTTCCCAGTCCCGTCGTCAAACTTAATGGAGTTCCTTTCCTTCCAGATTTTCCATAAGCAGGAAGCGAAGATAATGTTCCTGCTGATGTCCGCCGAGGAGGGGAGAGGGGAGAGAGAGTTATGAAGCCATAACTGAGCAAGTTGATCGACAGTAGAGTAGTAGGTGGGGAGGTGGAAATTGGTAGCGAAGTGGAGCCATATCTTTTGAGCCGTCTCGCCCAAAACGAAGAGATGGTCATTTGTTTCAGTGTCCGGGTTAGTACAGCACACGCATCTTGAAGCTAGGTTAATTCCCATGGAAAGAAGTCTGGCCTCAACCGAAATGGCGTTCCTTCGAAGACGCCAGAGGAAGGCGCCAATGCGAGGCTGGATATACTTGTTCCAGCAGAAGCTACTCCAGGTGTCGATCGGGTGTCTCCTACGATGATGCTCCCAGTAAGATTTAGTAGAGAATTCTCCGTGTTGGTCAAGAACCCAGACTATCTTGTCCTTCTCATTGTTAAGGGTAATGTCGTCCAGCACGACATTAGCTTCCACAGGTAGAAAATTATGAATGTTGACCTCCTCATCCAGGGATATGCGGACCATCGGGGAGGCCACCACCTGACGGACGGATAGGGTATAGATGAACTCGGGAGGTTTGGAGAGAGGGTACCACACTAGTTCTGGTCCCAAATAGGGATATTGCCACGGCCCAGAACCCATTGGCAGTTGCAGTATAAAGTGTGAAATATCTTCATCATAGATCGCCATAGCGGGGAGGGGGAGTAAGGGAGGGAATAGCTGGAAGTGGTAGGGTCCCTATACTTTCGGACCATGTACCGGGCCCACACCGACTCACCATTAATTAACGCCCAGTACCTTTTCGCATTGAGAGCAGTCATCACCTGGTCGAGGGATCTTATGCCCAAACCCCCTTCATCCATCGGTCGACACACATTGCTCCAAGAGATCCATCTGGTCCGGTGTCGATCTTTAGAGTTCCAGAGGAAGGCGGCCATTAGTTTCTCTAATTTCTGGAGAAGTTTTTTGGGGGCTTTAATCACTGACAGAGAGTGGATAGGGAGGGCAGTAAGCACACTCTTGAGGAGGGTAATCTTGCCCCCAAAGGAAAGAAGTCTCCCTCTCCATCCCGAGATTATTTTCTCAAATTTCTCAGCCATCTCAAAGAAGTATTCAGGTTTTGCCTGCCCTTTGAACAGTGGCACCCCCAAATATTGGATGGAGAGATGTGTGATCGTAAAACCAGTACTCGCAGCAATCTCCTCAGCCCGAAGGAAGATGTGATCCTTTTGGGAGACAATCAAAGCTGATTACCCATATTGATCACCTGTCCCGATGTCTCAGAGTAGTCCTGCAGCATCTTCAAAAGGTTGTCCACACTATCATTACCCCCGTTGAGGAATATGAGGCTGTTGTCCGCATAGAAGAGGTGTGATATGGGAAGGCTATTTCTACGGCCAGGGAAGTACTTAATATGGCAGCGGAGACATAGTTTTGAAATTTTTCTGCTGAGGACGTCATGGGCTATGATAAATAAGGCGGGCGAGATCGGATCCCCTTGTCTTAGGCCTCTAGTCGAGTGGAAGAAGCCTCCCGTTTTTCGGTCGATGGAGATCGAGTACCAGCAATTAGAGATATTTCTGAATATGAGATAGATCCATTTTTGGCTGAAGTCGAACTGGCGCAAAATCCGGATGAGGAACCTCCACTTGACCCTGTCGTAAGCTTTCGACATGTCCAGCTTAATCGCCATATTACCACCTGTGATGTTACCAATGGTCCCAATAACTTCGTGTGCCAGGCTAATATTCTCATGAATGCTGCGGCCTCTGACGAACCCCGATTGCTCCCTAGATATAATGTATGGGAGGATGCCAGCGAGCCTGTCCGCCAAGATTTTCGAGATAATTTTATGGAAGAAGTTGCTTAGGCAGATGGGTCTGAAATCCTGGATGTCCGTGGGTTTGGAAGTCTTAGGGATAAGAACCAGGTTCGCCGCAGTAATGCCTTTAGGGAGTTGGATTCCTAAAAATAAGTCCGTAATAGCAGCCATCAGGTCATGTTTAATGATATTCTAACACCTGGAATAGAAAACTCCAGTGAAACCATCAGGTCCCGGGGCTCCCTGTGGATTAAGCGATTTGATCGCATTCTCAACTTCATCTTCCTGGGGGATCGCTGTCAACTCCAGATTCTGCTCGTCTAAGATAAGGTCCGGGATGCCGTCGATGAAGTTATCCGGGTCCGTGGCCAGCACGGCTTCGAAAAACTTGGAGAAATGGAGAATAGCCCTATCCATAATGATCTGATCCTCCACCATGGCCCCATCCTGATCGTACAGACATACTCTATTCGATTTCGCTCGCTCTTTAATAATAGCATGGAAAAAGGAGGAGTTTCGGTCACCATCTTTGACCCAATTAATTCTGGCCTGGTCCTGAAGGAGTTGCTCTTCCAAGCCCAAGACCTTATCCAGCCTGTGTTTTATGTTCAGGAGATCCTCACCACCTGAGTCACTCTATTGTTCTTGAAGGACGGCCTCCAAATCTGCAATCTCCTTTTGAAGCTCCCACTTTTGTTTCCTAAGATCCCCAAAGACATTCCAGTTCCAGTCCCTCAGGGCCGATCTTAATCTCTGGAGTTTAGTGTGCAGGATAACGAGAGGCGGTCCATGGCACACCTTGTTCCAGCTTTCCGTAACCAAGTCCAAGAAAGACTGGTGGTCGCACCACATCCTTTGAAAGCGAAAAGGGGCCGGAGTAGATAGGGCGTCAGAAGGGGTGATGAGAAGGGGGAGTGATCGGAGTGCATATGAGAAAGGTGCATAACAGATGTAGGTGGTCTATTGAGAAGGAAGTTGGTATCATAGAGGACCCGGTCGAGACGCTCCCAGGTGTTTGGATTGTTAGTGAGGCCATTGCACCAAGTGTATATCGACCCGTGGTAGCCAGCATCGATAAGCCCCGTTTCAGAGATAAATTTGTTAAAGTCTGCCACTGGGTTCGCATTGATGATTTCCGGCCCTGATTTTTCTGCCGCCGAGGTGACAACATTAAAGTCGCCAGCCAGCATCCACGGGCGGTCCATATTATTAAATAAATAGTGAGATCTTGCCACAGATCTCTTCTGGTGCACATAATACAATTAGCATAAACGACCGTAAGGGCCATTGTCTATCCCGACTTTTTGTCCAGGATGTTGCAGTAGACGAACTGCTTGTTGGTCTCCGAGACCACCAAGTCGATATAGTTGTTCCAAAATATCCATATGTATGTGTTAAGATCTCCACCATGGAAAGAGTAAGGCATATGCACTTCATGGGCAAGCTCCTGAATGTTCTCCCTATCAATCATAGGTTCGAGAATCGCTATGAAATCAGGAGAATGTTTCCTGTTGAGAGATTTGAGGTAGGTTCTGGTTGGTTGGTTCCTGATGTCCCGAGCATTCCAGATGATGGCTTTAAATCCCATTCAGGTTAGTGTGGTTTTTGTTGGCGTCCTTCTGTCGTCTGGTTTGCATTGGTTTAGGCGTTGGGTTGGGATTAGTGGCCTTATTTCTGGTCGACGCTGCATAGGTCGTTTTATTAGATTGCTCGTTCAGATACTTTGTCGGAATATTAGCCCCTGGCTCGACAGACTTCCTCCTAGCCAATTTTTTCTGTTGCTTTGACCGGACTATCTCCTCGTCCCTCAAATTATCCTGTTGATTAGCCCAAGCTATTTCTTCATTCACCATAGCTATTTCTTCGTTCACCATAGCTATTTCTTCGTTCACCATACGTTCCAGGGAGCTAGATCCAACTGTGATATCTTCTTTCTGGTCGGACGTCGGATCAGAATCAGACTTGTCTGAGTTTGTTTTATCCCAGAGTTTGCCTTTCGTTTTGAATGCCATAATTTTATTGATCTCTGTGTCTGGTGACTCCCCCGGTTCCGGGGGTTGCCATCCTGCCAAGTCGGTCTGACAGTTTGCCACAGCTACAGGGATGTTGTATCGGTTGTGTTCGCGGATACAGTCAGCATCGGGTGATTCTTTGGAGTTCCTTTCCGGTTGTTTGGGGTCTTCAGGGCTGCTCAAGTCCGGCTGGGTCTCCGCTTTCTGGGAGCTTGTCCCATATCTATGAGAGGCAGAGATCTCTGAGGCGCCTAGGGGTCCGGCTACAGAGGGCCTCACGAGGTGCTCCACCTCCTGACAGCCTACAACCGGCTCCTTGGTGTTTTCCTCCTGTTGGGTGTCTACGGGACTTCTCTCCACCGGCTGGGGCGCCGGAACCTGGTAGCTGGTCTCATACATTTGGGTGCTGGTCCCATCCATATGGGTAGTAGCTGCAGGTGCCTCTGACTCCTTGGGGATATCGTCCGGATGGGTGGTAGCTGTCAATTGGGGATTTCCGGTCGCAGAGGACTATCTGATGATTTGCCTTATTCTCCATGTCAGGTTTGTTATCTTCGTAAGACCTTGTATGACTTTAAGAAGTCATCCCAAGCATAGTTTTCTAGGTATACTATTGTCAGTCATGTCATTAGGTTTTCTACAAGTACATATGATCATGCATTGTTTACTCATCACTCTAGGATGCTCCTTTTGTTGGTAATGATTTTGAGTATATTATGCAAGTTAAGCAGCAGTTGCATTCTCTCACTTCTCAGTTTGAGATGAAGGATCTTGGTTTTCTAGACTATTAGTTTGGAATGGAGGTCGACATTTATGCACAAGGCTAGCTTCTCTCTTAATAGAAGTTCACTGGTGAGATTCTTGACAAAGTTTCTCTTACTATTACTACTTCACCATGCCTCTTGAGCTGACTCTCAAGTCGTATCATGATAATGGCGAGAGCCTTCTCGATCACTCTTGGTATCGACATCTAGTTATCAGTCTGTTTTATCTTACTATCAGTCATCCAGATCTCTCTCATGTTGTACATATAGTCAGCCAGTTTGTCTCGTCTCGTATCATGATACCAACACCATATCACTATTTCTTTTTACTTGGTTATCTTTGTTCAGATGCAGATTGGGCCAACGATGTTATCGATCGGCAATATACTACTAGATTTTGTTTTCTTTTGATTCTTTGATATCTTGGAATTCAAAGAACCAAGATATTTTACAGCCTAGTGGTGAGGTTGAGTGTCGAGCTATGACTACTACTTCTATTGAGGTCACATGACTTTGTTGGCTTGTCAACGATATGAGTCTATAGTATATCAAAAAAATTATATGCTTTCTACCTTTTGGATATGCAATTTAAGCTCATGCAATCAAAAAGCACCCTCTAAGTGCTTCTAGAGTATAAAAAGTCTAGTTGAAGAGGTAAGATGATACCACTTGCTATAAGGAATCGCATTCATCTCTATGAGATATTAAACTATGACACTTTACCAAAAAGTGGAAAGAAGTGACACTCCCAAGAAGGATATCTGTAACCAAACAAAATTTTTTTGCAATAATTGTTTGTTATTTTTATTTAAGACAAATTCAAACAAAAACATGCCTTGTTCAAGTTTAGATTGTTAACGTTAAGTTTAGATTGAATAATATTTAGTGTGTAAATGAGTCCATTTGAGCTAATATCAAGCAAGACTGGACCATTTGCAAATGACTTATTTATCTGATGCCTCTAGTCATCAATATAAATTTGTATGGAATATATTGGTAAAGATTCAGGGGAGTATACCTCTTCTCTTTTTATTGTTGATTACATTTTCTACTAACTCTTCAATCTTATCAACTTTCCTTTCCCTTGGTTGTTTTTCTCCTACAACAATTCCAAGGCTAATTTGCACTTACATACCATAAACTTTCAAGATTTACAAGTTGCTATCATAAACTATTCTTATTACAAACTTGCTATGACAAACTTTATTTTTCTCACTTAAATACCATGAATTATCACATTTTTGCAAAGTCAGGCAAATGGTGAGCCCA
This sequence comes from Iris pallida, assembly GCA_029216955.1. Lineage (NCBI taxonomy): Eukaryota > Viridiplantae > Streptophyta > Magnoliopsida > Asparagales > Iridaceae > Iris > Iris pallida. The sequence goes on from JANAVB010022200.1 coordinate 4,451,759, forward strand.
AAAGACTATATAATACCCCCTTGTAATAATAATCCTAATAAAATTAACTTTTCATTTTAAAATTTAATTAATTAATTTTTTAATTCAATTATACTAATTCTAACCCTAATCTAAAATTAATTCATAAAAAATCCTCCAACACTAAAAAAACATATAATCCCTAAATTTCATTTAAAAAACTGCTAACCCTAAATAATAATACTAATTGCGGCTGCAAGGAGGTGGTTGTGTGAGGAGGTGTTGGGAGTGAAGGCGAAGGGGAGGAGGATGGGTGGTTAATGCTAGGATTTTTCCGTTTTTCTTTTCCTTTTTAATTTCGTTTTTTTTTAAACTAAATTTAGGGATTAAAAGAAAAAAAAAATTGTTCGGTAACAAAGTCTCATTTCAGTTAAACTTGATGGTATGTTAACAGGAGAGGTAACTTGCATTCTCTTATAAAATTAATAGTAGCACATTGCTTAATAAGTAGCGTACGATAGTAACTTGCAAAAGTTTGAAAGTTCATGGTATTTAAGTGCAAATTAACTCTCTAAGGTATTTAAAACTACCCTAGTTTACATCAATTTAATATTCTATCATATCTTTTATCAGAAGAAAACATATTTCAATTGATCCTTCAAATTTGAATCGAATTCGAAACATATCATTTCCAACATCAGGTTCCTTTAACAAACAAAAAGTATTTTCTTTCAATATTATTTATTAAATATTCGGAGTTTGTTTAGTGCAATGCCTGTCTACAAACTGACTTAACAATATCAATCGTGGCATAAGCTGATCCTAATAATGTACGAGCATTTGAAAGTATTTGGATTATCCCTTAACAATATATGAAGTTTGTCATGAGGTTGTTGGTGCTATTATTGCAATGCCTTGCACAAGGTATATGTCTGTAATTGACTATCACCATCACGCGCATGGACAAAAAACTTAAGCACTATATAAGTCACTATAAAAATACTATAAATTAGCAACGAAATTCAGCGACGGAAGCTGTTTGGTCTCTAGTCAGCGACGGATGTGCAGCTGACTAAGACGGAATGGTTTATATAAATTATACATCCAATATTCCGTCACTACTGTGTCAGAATTCACTTAGTGATGGACTACTTCCATCGCTACAAAACGTTACACATCCCAACAGGGCTCTCTCATCTCATTCAATTGAACCGAAAAAAATTCAGTTCTCCCCTAAATCCCCCCACTTCTTGAACCTCCTCCTCCTCCGATCGACACTGGTCCCCCGACCCCTCTCCTCCTCTCCGATCCCCCTACCCCTCTCCTCCTGTCGAGTGGTGCCACACCCCTGAACCCATCTTCTCTGCTGCCGACGGCGATGGCGGCAGCCTACAAGCCGCACACCCCTCCTCTTCGACGGCTAGGCAGAGCCCCCTCCTATTCTCGACCAGACGGAGCACTTCCCTTCCTCTCCCGATCGACCGCAAGTAATGCCCCAACCTACTTGATTAAAATTTTCCTATAGTCCACAATGAAATTAAATTTAGGACATTTGTATTTCAGAATATTTGTATTTTACGGCTGTAGGGATGTTGTATTTGTAAAATTATGAAAGAATATTTAGTGCACTCTAGTATTTGGATGACCCAAAAATTAGGGGTTCGGGTCAAGGCTACATTAGGTAGTTATGGTGGTGGTAGCGATATCAGCAGGCAGTCAGGTGGGAGGGGGGTGTGTTTAAGGCCATCATGACAAAATTTGATTTCCTACATGATTTATTTGTTATTCATGCACTAGCTAGTTATAACCAAAGAAATTGAAAAATGACAAACAAGATTCATACTTTTCATTTATAAGGAATTTATAACCCTGGCGTATTGGTTGTTCTCTTGGTTACTGTAGCATCTCATAACATATGACTAAGAATAATACTTTTCATTGTGCACATTCATAGATCTTTGTTCTTTATATATGCTAATGTGTTCTTGTTCATCTTTTGTGCGAATCATGGATGGATTACCTTAAGAACAATCCAATATAACAAGTTTAGGGTACTCCTGAAATACTAAAAATGATGATACTAAGATTTAGAAATCATACAGAGTGGTATAGATGGTGGTATAAGAAACCTTTGGAGTGAAGTCTAGCCTTGAGTGAATGTATCCTCTGACTACCAATCATAGATCACTTTGATATGGACACTGTATTTTGAAGCATTTATGCTATCCTCACATCGTGTTCCGGGCTTATATGTTTAAAAAAAAAGAGTACAAGCAGGATAGCTTACAAAAGTTACTTCTTTTATATCAATTTCGTAAGAAAATATTAAGAATAAAGGCATGCGTGGTAAATATAGAGAGTTTTGGTTAGTTAGCTAAATATCTCCTTCTAAAGTAATATATTATAATAACTATCCAATAGAGTGCATGCATGGTAAAGTTATGATATATATGATATAATTTTGGTTTGGTTGGTTCAGTCTACGATGTTGATTCAGAATAAGGCTATTACATTGTACTAAGAGATGTCATAAAGCAGGATTACTCTTTTGAGACAAAAATTTTGTTGTTTAAATGTGATTGGTTCGACACAGCACCTAAGTAAGGATGAAAAATCGACAAACAATTTGAATCTGTTGATATAAAATATGAAAAAATATGGACTTCAAACCATTTGTGTTGGCAAGTCAAACAGTTGAAGTGTATTATACGAGTTATCATAGTCGATGACGCAATATCCACAATTAGTGGGCTGTATGCAAAACTAAAGCTAGAAAGACAATGTTGAGGATCTGACATACCAAGAGGATGAAATGGTCATACCTCAACTTACATATATGAGTTCGGCCAGTGTCGATGTTGATTAAATGGAGATTGATGTTATTGTAAAGGATGATAAAGTTGACGAAGAGCTTGACATAGAAGATTATTTCATATAGAAGAAGATTATGATATGGAGGTATGAGACAAAAGAAAATTTTGAAGATGAAGGTGAAAGTGAAAAATGAGAAAATAGAAGATTCATAATAGAAAAGAGAAGTTGAGGATGATTAATACGAAAGATATATGCATTATATTAGAATATTAAATCCGTACCATGACACTACTATTTATCGAGACACTATTATCATTAGTATCATCGCATGATTATTATTATAGTATCATCACATCATTATTTATTAGTATCGTCACACCATTATTTATTATCCCCCATATCTACCTATGGCAGGACGAGGTCGACGTCGAGGATTTGGATTCTGACCTATCATCGGCATCGATGATGGTTTGTCTTCGCACCTAACTCGTCCATTAGTAGGCAAAGTCACTCTAGCTTGTGATATTCCCTCTGCATTTACACATGCTACTACACGTGCTACCACTACTACTGCTACACCTCTTGTTGCCATTGCTACTGCTCCTACTGAGGCAAATCCATATCTAGACTTGACGTTCCTGGACAACGAAGTATATGTTCGTCGTCCAGGTTTTACAGATTCTCCTAATCCACCAGAGAAGCATGCTAGTGAGAGACGTACCGAGTTACAGGCCGATGGATCGACGTAAGTAAATAAATTTATTTTATTGTCAATTCATATATTATTTGATTCTAATAGTAATTTGTCTACTTATTTCAGGGTTTTTTCTCTCAAAGATGACAATAAACTGGGAGATATTATGTGAGACCACTTTCATGGTCCCTATCTCAACTTCAAGACTATATCGAATGAGATCTTTATTTGGCTTAAGATTTTTGGGGTATATATAAGACAATTATTTAGAATAATAATTTTTTAAATCATTATTTATATAGTTTTTAATTTTTAATTTGCTATTTTTATATTTTTCGAGGAGCTACGGGTGGCCAGATCACAGAGATGCTGCGATTCGAAAGTGCTACAAGTCCATTGCCAGCAAAAGGCTGAGAGACATGATCAACGTTGGCTAAACTTCCAGGAGATCGACGCAAGGAGTGGTTGAAGGAAAAAATTTAAGAGCAGATGAAAGGGGAGATGGTTACTCCATAGTACAAGGCACGGTTCGAGAAGGCAAAGGCGGGTCGTGTTAAGGTTGGTCTCCACATTGGTGGATACTTCCCGACTGCCGAGCATTTTTTCGACAGATGATAGGTAATTTTATTTTTTGTATGTGTACTTCTTTTAATTCTCATATTTTAGTTATTAATTACTTAATTATTACAGTGCGAGGAGGCCGTCAGAAAAGACGGAGACCCGAACACCGTCGACTTTCCCAAAATCTTCTAACGGACCCACAAATGGAAGGAGGATGGAAAGCTCATAGATGACCGGACAGCCAATGCATATGTAATTGTTAAATTTTTTAAAAAATTGTCAAGTTAATTTATTATATTCTTTTTATATTATTGTTTTACCCTAAACCTAAAAAGCTATCCCTAACCCTAAATATCCTAACTAGGATTAACAATAAAAATCCTAACTCTAACCAAAACCCTAACTCTAAAAATCCTAACCCTAATCCTAATACTACGGTAACTAAAAACTCTAACTATGACTCTAACCCAGATAATAACCCTAAACCTATTTTTTATATAAATATAGGAGACTTATGAGGCATTGGAGGGTCAGCCACTCAGACCGGTTGGGGGGGAGGGGGTGGGGGGGTTGAGACTAGTCAGCCACGTACATCAGCTTGTAGGAACGACCCATGGTACAAGCTGTTGGGAGAGGGCAATGTGGCAACATGTATGGTAAGGGATCGTTGGCATAGTAGTCGTCGATTTTCTCTATAGCTCTTCCTCCAACTCCACCTATATCATCACAGCACGATGCCTCCGGCTATCCTCCTGGCACACTCATTATGCAGCAAGTCGCCAAGATGTTGTACGACTTAAAGCTGAGAGAGCCTCGTGATGCTCTACCTCAGGCGACTCCGACTCCTGGTCAGGCTTCGGTCATTCCTAAGGATATGCAGCAGATCTTGACATCAGTTCTGATGCAGTTCATTCAGAGCCGATAGCCGGCACCGCCACCACCCCCATCTACAGGATGGTGTATTTTGAAAGTTTTTTTGGACATTTGTACAATTGTGCATTCAGAATTTGTTGTATATAGTACTATTGTACTGTTATAGATTTTGGATTGGATCTGTGTTGGTTTCAAACTATGTATTATATTTTACTTGTTGGATTTTTTATCATTCGTGATTGATTATATGAATTTTTGTTGGATATGATGATGTGTGTGTTTAAGGATATTGGTGTAATGGATATGGTGTTTATATATATATATATATATATATATATATATATGAGGGTTGTGGCCTAGTGGTTACAAGGGGGACTCCTGTGGGAGAGACCACGGTTCGAGCCCCCCTTGGGCGTCGGCTGTGTGGCTTTGTCCACGGGCGTACCAAGCCTTCTTGGTTGAGGTGGGGGCTCCATATTCTGGGTTGTCGACCCCTCTCCGCGGAAGGGGGGGCTTCCTGTCGAGCGGATTGTAGACCTCACTCCACTTGGATTGGTTGGGTGGCTGTGTCGCGGACCCGAGAGGATCAAGAAACGGACATTATATATATATAAAAAAAAAAAAAATATATATATATATATATATATATATATATTTGGAACCAGGTGAATTGTTTCTGGAATCGCTCCCACTGGGATTCGAACTCCTGACCGCTCGGGCCGTATGCATCTCTCTTAACCACTAGGCTAGAGGTCATCAAGGTAATTGTATTAAATGAGTAAAGAGTTTACAGGATGTGCATCTTATGAGGCTGTGGGGAGCCCCATCACCCTTACATCACACTCAATATTTTGTATAATCCCAACATTTGGAGTCACCAGTAAATCAAATATCCTTCTATTTCTTTTCCGCCAAATGTGCCAAACGGCAGTCGGTAGCCTCATCCGAGCTTCCTTGTACCACTGTGATCCCCGATTTTTCGCAGCTATGATATCACTAACTATCACCTTCCAATCTTGCGCTCCAACATATGTCATATTTCACTTCGTACATTGTTGATATCAGATCGAAGTCGTAAACGGACATGTGAAGAACAGATGTATCGAGGATTCATTTGCCTGTAGGCATAGGATGCACGTCTGGGGTCCCATCTGGACGCCAAATCGATGTAATCGATCCAAAGTTAGCAATCTACCCATGTTAAGTTTATACATGCATAGCTTCATTTTGGTAGCAAGGCCCTTCAACCAGAGAAAGTCTTCAAGCTCCATGCGAGGATGTCGCGCCCGAATCTCCTCGTAGACGACCTCATGTGGGAATGCATGTTGTCCCGTCTTCGACCAACCCAAAAATTCGGTCCCCCGCCCCGCAGTTCGATGGGAATATCCTCTACTTCCTATTGCTGCCGGCAAGTTGAAGGGTACAGTTCCGGTCTCCATTCGCTCGCCCTAATGATGCTGCTAACCCGAACATGTTGCCTCCCCGCCATGGCATAGGCTTCCAACCCTAACATGTTGCCTCCCCGCCATGGCATAGGCTTCCAACCCTCCATGTCCAACAAGCTCTGATGTGCGATCCATGGATCCAACCAAAGATCTGTGTCCTCTCCGTCCGTTATCACCCTTGATATAAGACCTTTGAGCCGAAACCGATGTCCCAAGATATGCTTCCAGGTGACTAAATCGTTGTTGTTAGGAATTACTTCCCAAAAAGACTGGCCCTTCAAATAGCGACCCTTCATCCACGTTACCCAGAGTGAGTCCTGGGCGATCATTCTCCAAGCCAGTTTGATGCATGATATATTGCGAAGAACTCGTAAGGAGCGCAAGCCTACTCCACCTTCCAGCCGAGGCCTGCATAGTGTCGCCCATCCAATTGCGTGTATGCCGTCGCGCTATATAAAATTGGCGCATAGTTTCTCAATTCTCCGTATAGTCGCCGAAGGAAGCATGATAGTTTGAAGCCAAAACATCGCAATTGCATAGATAACCGATCTTACCAACTCTATCCACCCACCAAAAGATAGACTTTGTGCATACTACTCCTCTAACCTGCGTCGTGTGTAATCGACCAGACTCTGACACTCGACCTCCCGAGCATAATTTATAAATAATGGGACCCCCAAATACTTCACCGGTAAGTCGCCACACTCCACGTCAAGTGCCATCGACTATTTGACCTTTCTCTGACAATGCTTATTGAAATAAACAACACTTTTGTCTTTATTTAATTGTAAGCCAGAGAGCTGCCCGAACTGTTCTAGAACTGCCGCCAGTAATTCAACCCCAAGTCTTGACGGCACCAAGAAAACCAGTACATCATCAGCATAAATAAGATGTGAGATCTGCGGTGTAATCCGCTTGTGTAATGGAACGATTCGTTTTCGATGCACCGCAATGTCCATGAGGCACGTGAAGTACTCCATGACCAACGTAAACAAGTATGGGGAGAGTGGATTCCCTTGTCTTAAGTTCCTGTTACTTCCAAAGAAGCCATATGATTGACCCTTCATAAGCACAGAAAACGTCAGAGTAGAAATGCATACCCAAACTCTATCGATCCACGTTCGGTCAAATCCCATGGCAAGCATGATATGACACACAAACTCCCCGTTCACCAAATCGAAGGCCTTCCTCAGATCTAGTTTTAAGCATGCTCGATCCCCTCTGGGCTTATTGAAGTCCCGTATTAGCTCATTAGCTAATAAGCTGTTATCTGCTATCGATCTGCCTTTGATGAAAGCCGCTTGGTTCTGAGATACCAAACCCTGCATGATCCTCTTTATTCTTCTGCACACCAGGTGAGTAATAAGTTTGTATAAATAGTTGCAACACGCAATTGGACGGTAATCACTAAGCAGCGTTGCACCCTCCTTCGGGATTAGCGTAAGAAAAGTGTGGTTTAATTCACAAAGTAGCTTCCCATGCACGAAAAAATCATTCATAATCTCCAGGATATGCGATTTGAGGACATCCCAGTGCAATTTGTAGAACCGACTCCCAAAGCCATCCGGACCGGGCGACTTATTTGGGTCAGCCATCTTGATAATGGCTTCAACTTCCTTCATCTTGACAGGCAACAGAAGGGTGTTGTTACCCTCGGTAGTGACCAGACGCTTGTACACTAACTCAGGAAAGTTAAATAAGTATTCTGAGAGAAAAGTTCAATATAGTACCTCACTACCTCCGTCTGCAGTGTACTCTCGTCCAGTACCTCCTTACCATCTTGCCCAAGTAGCTTGGAGATGTGATTCCGGTGTTGTTTGGCGCAAATAACACCATAAAAGAATTTCGTGCACCGGTCACCCTTGCGAAGACAAGAACACTTCGCTCTCTGCGCCAGCTCAATTTCCTCCTGAAGCCTTAAGACATTCACTTCCTCACTAAGCTTCTTCTCCTGAGTTGCCAACCCCTCATTGAGAATATCCCCTTGGAGCTCTTCTTGGACTGCCCTAAGTTGGGCTTCTTTTTCGGCAAGAGGGGCTAGCCTCTTGCCGCGGGTCCATTGCTTCAAACCCGACTTGATCCGTTAAGCCGCAGTACCAAGCGGAATTGCAGATTACCTTCAATGTGCATATGTATTTCCTTCATAACAACGTCGTAATAGCCCTCCATCCCACTCTATTTATTGTTGTATCGGAATGGGCGTAGCTTTGTACGACGAGTTTCAGCCAGATGGATCCACAATAGAGAGTAATCACTCATGCCAGCCGATAAACATTCCACCACCGAGTCCGGGAATGTAGCAAACCACCTCCGACTTCCCAACGCCCGATCCAATTGACAAGCAACCCTCCTTTGTGTAGCTTTATTATGCCATGACCAAACATGCCCGGTTCTCTCCAGAGCCTGCAAGCCAGCATGGAGGAGACACTGCTGAAAGCCTTGCAGAATGTCGTCTGGCACTGTACGACGCCCAACTTTCTCATGGCGAAAAAGAAACGCATTAAAGTCTCCCATTAGAATTAGCGGTAGCCTCAGCTGGTCATCCGCAACACAGCCAATATGTATAATCTCCTTCTACATCTCCTCTCGGCGACACCTATCATTGTGCCCGTATGTCGCACCAAAGACAAACGATAAGCCTCCTTTATTTGTAAACATAATAGCAATCAACTGTTCAAAGATATGCAGAACCTGACCCTCCCAGGTACTACTATCCCATCTCACCCATATCCGAGCCATGCTGCATAGATCCAGGTTGTGGATTTACTTCCAGTTTTGTTGTGTTCTTCTCGCTAGTATTTTGACCGATTTAATTTTGGTCTCTAATAATGCAATTATAGAACACTTCTCCCGCTACATCACATCCTTTATTTCCCTCCATCTTCCGAGGGAACACGCACCTCGTACGTTTCATGACATTAACGACATTAATGATCGTTGGAATGCCCCTCAAGATCTACCACATCGCCGACAGGGGGGTTTGCGAGAGTTTCCTACTCCCCGTCAAGGTGCACCGTCTCCGTTGGCAACGCTGCCTTGCCTATGACCGCCCCCGTCTCTTTGAATTCAAGCCATCTAGGGTTGTCAACGCACAGATCAGCCTCCGCTATGCTCTTGGACATGGACAGTCGAGTTGTGTCTTCCTTCGTTTGGACTGCTCTTTTTCTACTTATTGTGCCCTCTTCCCAGAGTGTAGCACCCTCCTTTGTAGTTTTGGCGTCGTTGCCTCCCTTACGGCCACCTCTGCTTCCTCCTTGTTTTGTTTTATAAGTCTTTAGCCTCTGAGCACCAAGGTAGTGAAAAGCACTAGGCGCTAGTCGGACAGGCACCTTCCGCCTAGCGCTTAGTCCGTCTAGGCGGGTGCCTAGGTGGTTCAAAAAAATAAAAATAATCCAAACAAATCTACTAAATATTGCAGAAAAATCCCATAAAACCCCAAAACATGCATAGTCGGGCGTCAGAGGGACTATGCGGGCACCTAAGCGGGCATTGGGCGGGTACCCGACACCTAGCGCCTAGGCGGCCGCCTTTTAGAACAGAGTTGAGCACTAAAGATGACCTGTTTACCAGGAGCGAAGTCCGACATGAAACCTACCGCACCAACCTCCAGCATAGGCCGTTCTCTGTCGACCTCCATCTCCGTGTCCAAACCAATGTCAATCTCTAGTACACCACTCTGATCCTAAGTCCGCGAATGTGGTGATCCTCCTGACTGTTGCTCGCCCGTCTCGTCGTGTGCCTCTCTTGGATAAGGACGCCTGATTGGCACGGCTATTGGGGCAGCGTTCATCTGCCGTTGCCCCTCCACCTGGGAGAATATCAACGTCGTGGAAGCTCCGTCTGGACTCATAGTGTCCCTCGTACTAATTGGTATCTCCCCTGTCGGCCGCCCTTGGTCGGTGTGTTGCCTCTGTCCCCAATCGCACAATCCTTTGAGAGATGCCCAAAGCACTTGCAATTTTGACACGTGGGGGGAGCCCATTCATACTCTACCCTTTGCTGATAAACACCTCCCGATGGGACGTCAAACTTAATATATAAAGGAAGTTCTCGTCCAGCTTCTATTTCGACGAATATGCGTGCATAATTCATTTTTGTTCTATACGTAGTCGCGTCATCTGCTCTTATGCGCATACCAATCAAACTCGCGAGCTCCATCATCATAGTGGTGCTCGAGAAAGAAACAGGTAGTTGCGAAAAACGGACCCATATAGGGACTGTACGTAATACCTCCTTTTCGTACTTAAGTCTCTGGTGTCCAAGCTTTCATGATGATGAGTCGGCCATCGAAGGTCCAAGGACCTCCCTGCAGTATCCTCTCCATGTCCTCCCGCATCCCGAAACGTACCAAATAGAAGCCGTTCTTCCTTGAGAAGAACTCCATACTGTCCTTTGGTCACCATACATGAGCAGCGTAGGCACGAATATGACCATAGAAAGGTCTAGTACCCAGGACATATATAATGATCGAATTTTGCCAATATTCGTCGTTTCGACCAAATCCTCCTCCGTGAACGAGGCCATGTATCCCGTTCCCACTTGTTTTGGTGGGACGAAGTGCATCCGGCTCGGCAATGTGTGATCGTTCGCAGCAAGTCTACGTATGATATTGGAGTTGCATTGGTGTGACCTACCGCGGCTTGCTTCCCTTTCTCGCCCGCCGTAAACCTCCATGGTTGCACTTGCCCCACCGATCCCTAACTGTTTCCCGGCACCTGTCGAATGTGTGTCGTACTCCGATCGTCCCCTCCTTGAGTTGCAGATCTCCCCATCACCACCCTAGGCGGTCGCCCATCCAGCGTCTCCCCTTGTCGTGTACCTCCTGTAATTGTATCCACCGTCTTCAACTGACCCGACGTCCGTCCCCCGTGCCTCGTGGAGACCATCGTCCAACCACCTTCCTCCGCCACCCCCCCCTCCCGGCACCGGGATGTCCTGTTCTCGCCCCTGCTCATCGGTCGCCTGGCCAAGATCTCACGCCTGCGATCCTTGCCCTAACCCTAGGATCGTAGCCGCCGTTTCTCTCAGGAAAATAATTTTTTAAAGAAAAAAATTCTTTAGAACCCCCCAACATAGGGTTCGACCCCTGGGACGTCATGCCCACTCACCCTCCTACTCGACCATGTGGGCTAATGCCCTCAAGTGTATATATATATATATATATATATATATATATATATATATATAGTAAAATATATATATATATATATATATATATATATAGTATTACAGGTTTGTGTGTAGTAGGAAATATTTGATTCTGGAAAAAATATCAAGGTTAGTGGTGGAATAGCGACGACATAACGACGAAGCAGCGATAGAATCGCGATGGAGCAGCGACTAACCAACGACGAAAAACTAAAAAAATTCAGCTAGCGATGGAATCGCAACGAACTAGCGACAAAATTACGACGAACTAGCGATGGCATAACGACAAAACAACGACGAAATTCTGAAAAAATTTCGTCGCTAAGTTACTGCATGATACCCGAAGACTATCAGAAACAATCATTATTTTCGTCGCTAATTCAGTCATTGACTTAGGAACGAACATATTAATCGCTATTTCCCTCACCAATTACTTGATACAGCGATAGATCAGCTACGAAAAATAAACAGCTACATCTGAACTATCGACGAAAAATTTCGGTCGTTGTCCCATCGCTATTACTTTAGCAATAGAAAATGTCAATATAGCGACAAAAAAATTTGTCGCTATTTTGATGTATTTTTGTAGTGAGTGGATAATGCATCTCAACTTTGCATTGTCTATTTTTCGGTATCTCTTGAACAAGAAATCGTCTTAGGGAAATTTGTGTACATATCCTTACAACTATTCAAATTATGGTAGGGTCACTATGACATTTCAACTCTCTTACGAGTGCCCAAGTTGGCTTGTGACTTGGTAAGGGACCAAGGAAATATATTATTTGTTATTATTTGTCACAAAGTACAATATTATGTATACAGTATATACTTATATAAATAAACTAAATAAAAAGATATTTTTGCCCCCGGTAGAAAATAAAATTCATTCTCTTTGTTTTAATACACATGATGGGAGTTTTTGCTTTATTTGTCAAAACATCATGTTAGATTAAATTCATCTCTTTCATCCTTCTCCAAAATACTAAAGAAGAAAACCCATAGTTAAAAATGGCAGCTTTATTTCATGTTAATTTGGTAGTTAGCGCACCATGTTAGGTGTAGAAAACTTGTATTTATACATATTTATCACTACCTACCAATTGATTAGTTTGTCTATAAATTGACATTTGTTTTCATTTATAATGATCACGAAAATATAAGCAATTGAGTTAGAGCATGTGTGTGTTATTGCTAGGCATTTAGGTCTAACCGGGTATTGGGCATATTGAGTGTTTGAAAGTAGTTCGTATATTCTCCATTTTTTGTTCCTTGGTAAATTTCACTATCATCTTTCACCGATGAAGTAGGCCAAAGGTTGAACCGCGTAAATCTCTAAGTCTTTCTACTTTCTCTTATCTTTCTTCGTAGTTATACTTACTTGAATTATCAATAGTGACTTTGGGCTAGGTATCAGAGCCCTATTAAATTTTCTACACAGTTCAAATGTTGATGATGATGTTTGATATCGAGAACTTCGATAACGCCATCATTTTTTGTGTTACAAATGCTAATATCTGAATTTGTTGATAAACACAAGCTATCAGTCAATTGCTTATATTCTTCATGATATTTATGAATGAAAACAAATGCATATTTATTGGCAAATTAAAGTGTTTGGTGATATAATTAGGAAAGAATACAAATCTTTGACACCTAACGTGTTGAGTTAAGTAACATTTTAAAAATGTCATATTCATGTGATTTCTGCATGAAATCAAGCAATAATTCTTTTAACATTGGTTTTTTCTATAGGGTTTGGAGAATGATGAAGTAGATGAATTTACACAGACATATATAGTAGATAAACCAAAAAGTACTTTCATCATGTGCATTAAAGCAAAGAAAATAAAAATAATTTTCCCTTTCCTACAGGGGACCAATGCGATCTTTTATTTAAGGTACTTATGTAAAGTATATAATGTATGCACTGTGTTGTACTTCTAGTAAATAATGTGCTGTCCAGAAACTGTACCAAATTATAGCTTGACTTGGAGATCTGTGAGTCTTGAAAAGTGATATCATGAGGACGGACCCCAGCTATAATTTGAATACTTGTAGGGATCCGTAAAAAAAATTCTCCAACTTCATATTGTAATCAGCAACCCTAGGTTGTCTTTTTCTACACCCGGAATTTTTAAACAGATGATTACAGACTATATTCTTGTACACATATCATCTTCTATGGTGTTAGTTTTTACCAAACACTTGCCATATGTGACCAAAAAAAAGCCTATGAAAGGTATCATATCACCTTTAATAACTAAATTATTCTCCAACCAACACACCATTTACGGAAACATTCCTTCCACTAACAACACAACTAATTTTAACTTAATAAAACAAGCCTCCATGAAAAATCACCAGAAATCATTAATCTTAACATGAGCTTCATGAACTATACATTGATCCTCCAAACAACCACACTGTTTTAAGCTAAAAGCCTTTCAACTTAGAGCAACATTCGTTCATTAATTAACAAACACAACCATTTACGAAAAATCACAAGAAACCCATGCATTAACGTTTTGGGCACTATTCACTAAGTCATTATCCAGAAAGAAGTTTTATGCCAACACTTTTTGCCTCATATACTAGATAAGGTACATGTTTAAGGCATACATCTTTTCGGTCACTTAAGTCAACACTTTTTACCTTGTTTACAGATCAAATTAATTATATATATGTTTTACATCATATTTTATGTATGCCAATTGCCAATTTACAATATCGATTTTTACTATCATCTCCTGTTTGTGCTAAACTCATCACACATTCTCAGAAAAAAGACATTGACGCCAAAGGTGCATTAGAGTTAAAAGAGGTAATTAATGGTCCCTAGGTGCACTAGCTCATATCAAAGGGATATTTACATTCATTCCTTGTGCCAAGAGTAGTTAGTTAGCAACTAAGTTTTTCACTAGAGTTGTATAACTATAATGACAAATTAGAAGTATAGATCATATACTTTAAAGCAATTACCGTTAAAGTTTAGGAATTCTCAAGTTTATTATCTTATAAACAAGCATCACCTGGACCACCCAAGCCAAAGTATGACGATTATATCCCTCTAAAAACCCCGATTATGTAGATTGACTACATCCCCCCTCTAAAACTCCAGATTATATAGATTACCGCAAGCATTCCTACTCTCATCTTCTTTACCTATAAATCAACTAATAACGAGTAATAAAGTTTTTGTAAACCATTTCATCACAATAAACCATGGGAAACCAACCACACCACATGCATCAATACCACCAACAGTACTGCAAATGTTCCTTTGTGCCAGGGCCCTTAAAGAAACAAGAAGAAGAACAGGCAAAGCCTTTGTCCCAGTTCATGGGCCCTTAATTAAAGCCACGCCCAAATGTTCCTTTTGGTTTCCCTCACCAAACCAGTAGTACCACCAAAAACGCACATGCCAATGCCTCCCTATATGGCCATCTCCACCATGAATTTATCTATCTTTTGGTTCTAGCCGGACAACCAAAAGCTACTCCAATCTATAATGGCATTCTCTAAACAAGAATCTTAACTAAAGTAACACCGATTAAATTATAGACATTGGTTGCTTCTGGTTCCACCTACCCACCTTCCAATTATTTCACTTAGTTTCTAATTTGATTCTCCCAACAGCATACAAGCTAGCTATGAAGCACAGAAACTATCTACAAATGGGAGAAATAGTCGTGTCCATGTAACATTGTATATAGACATAGAGAATAAGAAAATTAAAGACCCAATTAAATTATCCCTAAAATTATCATATCAAGTAGCGTAAGAAAAGAGGAAATAAAGGATTTTTTTTTTTTAATTTCGGTACCTTCTTTGTGGCCAAGCTGTTCTTTTTCTTCTTGTTCTTCTTGTACTTGATCAAAATCCTCTTGCTCATCATCTCCTTCTTCCCGTCCCCTCCCGATCCCGACTCCTTCTCCCCCGCAACTTGCGGCGCCACCGCGAAGAGCTCGATGATGGACCGCTTCTTCGGCGCCTTCTGCTTCCCTCTCGCGCTCCTCCGCACCGCCGCCTCCGGCCTCCCGCTCTCCGTCTCGCGAGATCTCGCGGCGTCGAGCTCGTCCGACCACCATCTGAACTTCCTGATCTGGATCGGCGGGAGGAGCCGGACCTCGGCATCGCCGTCGAACGGCCAGCACTTGTGCTCGTCCGCGGCTCGCATCCTCGACGCGTACTCTCTGGGACAATTCATCAAACACATAACATGCTCAACAAATTAGAAACATATAACATGAGAAGAGGAGAGAGAAGAGAGTACCGGATGGAGAAGGTCTCGAGGAGAACAGCCATGGCGAAAGCTTGGAGCTTTTGTTTACTTCTTTCTTTCTCACTTACTTTCTTGTTCAGAAAAGATCGAGAAAATTGGAAGTGGGAAGTAATTCAGAAGCGGAAGCACTTTTGGTGATGGAATCGGTCACTTTCCATTTTCCCGCTCTCGTCTTCTCCACCCTTTTTCTTGCATTTAAGGAGGAAAGCGACGTGTTAGTATATTAATAATTAAAAGCAACCCGGTCGTTGGTGCTTATGATCATGATAGATGCCATTACCAGATGGATTTGGATGGTGACCTGCAGAGTGTGGGCCCCACGCTCCCGTGCATCAGTCCCAATGCTGACGAAGCGTTCGCATTTGTTAGTCCGTAAAGTAACGATGACGGTAACTTGGAGCGTTTGTAATTTTTCCATCTGTCCGTACATTTCAAAAAAGGAAGCATTTGCAAGTTTGAAAAAAGGAAATGTCGAGTTGCTTTTTCTGCTTAAGTAATATATATATATATATATAGGGAGCGGATCGAAAGCCCCGTCCGCGGAGTCCTGTCGAAGTTCTGCCCCTCCTGCACCATCGGATCGCACGGGACCCGCGTGGGGCCCGCCCCCGCCCGCGCGATCCAACGACTAAGGGAGGGCGGGGATTCGGCGGGGCTCCGGGACTCCCGATCCGCTCCCATATATATATATATATATATATATATATATATATATATATATTTTTTGCTTTTTGCCTAATTACCACTGAATGGTACGGCTATGCCCCTATTGACATGGATGACGGAACGGACACTCAGACCATTAGCCTGCTCTCTCATCTCCGATCAATCTTGCATTGTCATTAGCCCATCGTGTGGTCTGTTTGGTAGGCAACAACAACTCTGCTACAAGTAAACACTTCCAATGAAACTGTGTCCATTGAGGACTAGTTTGGAACTTTGGATCGAGTTTTTAGTATTTCTAGGAATATGTTTTCAATTCCTTTTCCATGGGAAAGGAATTCAACATTTTCATACCCATGTTTGGTTATGTTGGAAATAGGTAGTTCAAAAATTTTAAAAATTTCATCTCCATATTTGGTTAAAAAATGGATAGAAATATTAATTTATTTAGTTTTCCTTTAATACCCTTTCATTAATTTCATGATGATTTACATGTTTGGGATAGAAGTTGAAAATTTGAAAATAAAAAGCGGGGATAACCGTCCAAACAAAATAGCCAAGCATCATTCCTAGGAAAGTAAATCTATTCCCAAGGGGGGGCTTGGGAATAGCTTTTCCAAGTCAATAGGAATAGCTTTCCCCCCTAAGCCCCTCATATTCCCTCCTCATTTCCAATCCTAAACATATCAAACATGGATAAGGAATTCAAAACTCATTCCCAAGCCACAAAAACTTGAACCAAACGCCTCCTGAAAGTATCACTTTCAACGTTTGGTTTGGCCGAGAGAGTGCAATAAAATAATACTCATTCTCTTTCTCATAGGTTCCAGTAGTTGTTCTCCTACTTTTCTACTCCTATCACTTGCAGTTCAAAGTAGGAGGAAGTTGGTTGTATCTGTTGTAATGCCCCGTTCCGCACGGCGCATTACGCTGAAGCGTTGACTCAACGAGTCACGTTGACGCAAGAAAATGTATCGATGCAAAACGATACGAGAGTTAAGTTGTCCCGAACAACGCATCAACTTTGTCGATGCGAAGAGTTGCCTTGTCCCGAAAGAATGCATCGAGTTGAATCGATGCGAAGCGCCGCGTTGCCCCGAAGGATGAGTGCGTTGAATCGGCTCGAAAATTCTAAGAAATCGAATCGACCAAGGCGCAAGTCCGAATCGTTGCAAGTATTGATTTTAGTTGGTTTCGTGTGCAGGTTATACTTTGACGAAAAAATATTAGAGGTCGATCTTTTGCAATATTTAGTAAGGGGTCCGCGAAATCAAATCGTCGCCTTGCGACGGGCTAAGACTTGGGCACGCTAAGACAAATCGGACGTATAACTCAATGAAGCACGAAGTGCTCGAATGGCTGAATCAGGAGAGTGGCCGTGCAACAAAGTTAGGAAATCGAGCCGCATCGGCTCGACGAAATAACGAAGGCGTATCGACTCAAGGTGGGAGGACTGACTTCTTTTTACTCCTTCATTCGATAAGTCAAATATATTATTGTATGCTAAGTTAACCTATCGACGCCATGGACGTGGCCGATCGGAGATAAATTATAGTGTGAGTCGAACACTAAGTTAGAACAATTGAAATGAAACGTGCATCAATATGCACGAGTCGATATGGAACATTGGACATCGCTAAGACGAGCACCTCGGTGCGCAAGCCGTAAGAACATGGGATAACTGTACTCGACGAGTGCCTTAGTGCACGAACCATACCGTACCTTTGCTGCACAAGTTAGTCGGCTAGAACATTGAAAGACAATAGACGAGCACCTAGCGCGCAAGTCCCGAACATTAAATGCTAAGTTATAGAACACAGGAATATGGTCGAAACGTGCCTACGTGCACGGGATAATAAAAGATGGCTTCGTTGCGAGAGATACAGTTGTGGCATGAAGGTGGCGGAACTGTCGGATATGACATGGTGCCTCGAAAGGTGTTCAAGACCTTCGGGTCGTTCGGTTGACGAGCATTGAGTTGAGGCACGATGCCATTGAATTATTAAAACGAAGTATGAAATGTAAGAACACATAAAGCTAACGAAAGAGATGCGAGACGATAAGTCTAAGTCTCGGACTCATGACTATGTTTGGTTGTTTGAATTAAATTGTTGAATGATAGGGCGTTGCATGGTCGATTGGAATGGGCTCAAGATAAAAACGTGGAAATAGCTCGTGCACGAGTGTCCCCCAAACGGTTAAATGCCGGAGGTCCCCGGAACCGATTTGGCCGCGGAGGGATGGATAATCTTTGTAGGCGCACATCCTTAAACAAGATGGAAGAAGCCGCAAATGATGGCATGTAGCGGAAACGTTTCGGTTGTTTGGGATGTGACCCAACCTGTAAAACACCCGGCAGCCCAACCAAATAGTGAGAAAAGAAGGAGAGAAAAGAAAGGAACTCCTTTAGTCCATTCCGGCGCGGATACGCCAACGGCCCTCATATAGTTAAGGAACGATGGATTGAAAGTGTAGGCGCATATGCGTCCCGCATAGAGATCCTGCTTAGAGATGCACAATAACATGACAGGAAAGGATTACGGCATATTCACCTTGCGTCGGTACAAGGGCGAGTGCGTCGACTTGGTAAGTCGCGCCACGAATCAAACACGAGATTGCTTGTTTGTTTGCCTATTCAATTCTATAACATGATAACATGCTTTACGCTTTCGAATATGTCATAAAATTGACTCTAAGGAGAACATAGCAAGATCATAAGCTAAGTTGCATGATTCAACATAAAGATTAAAATGTCGGTTTGGAAAGATGATCTTTGCTTCAGTACATACGAGGACGAACGTACTGATCCCCCACCAGCTTCATACAGGATGCAGGGAATGGATTGCTCGCGGTGAAGCGTTGCTTGAACGTGTTAAGGCTTAGAAATGCCGAAGTGCATTGAAGCGTGCTATTGCATTGACGCTCGGACTACGCAGCTGGATTGATGCGGTCGAGATATAGAAGGCATGATGTATGGAACGGTAAAATCCTTTGTGGGCAAGAGAGAACCTGAGTGTTGTAGCCAATCTGGCATGTATTGTTAGGCTATCGAAAGCCATTGTAATCTCAGTTTCGAATATTAATAAAGAGAATTGTTTCGTACACTCTGTTTCCTTTCGTTGTTAATATCAAATCAAAAGATAACCATTTGAGAACTTGTCATCTTGCCTTGCACGAGCGCAACTCCAGGCTCGTGCGGCATCACGTCCCCTGCGAGGGCGATGATTCGGGTGATTCCGGATCGGGGCGTGACAAATTGGCATCAGAGCTCTAGGAAATTTCCTCTGGACGCTTGCTTCATTACAATTCGAAAAGTTGCCCACCACCACTTGATATCACTCTTGACTCTACTCGATGCCGCACTGGATGTTCCATACAATAAGTCTAATACAAATCGTGTAATTTTGCCGCATGTGTTTTGGAAATTACACGATGTTTGCTAAAAAAGTCGCGAAGGGTATATTACATTGAATACAAACGAGCCGTAAAAATGTTAGTTGCTGCAAGCGCAATAAATTGTGAAATACGATTTGAGATGTTGTCGCAATGTAACATGTTGAATGAGAAATAAAATGATACACGAAGTGCAACGAGTAATGGCGAATATGCGTTAAAATGAAAGTGAGAAGTGATAAGCCAATACCGAATGTGTTAAAATGGATTGTGCATTGACTTGGAAAGTCGAGAGTAATTCGTTACACGAGGTGCGGTAAATATCGAAAATGATCGTTGCACGATGTGCAACGCGTATTGGAAAGTAAAAATCATTGCACGTGGTGCAACGCATATCAAATTAATCGTTGCACGAAGTGCAAAGGAAATTGGAAATAAATCGTTGTATAAAGTGAAATGAAAGTGTCGAAAATAAATCGTAGCACGATGTGCAACGCGTATCGAAAGTAAAATTTGTTGCACGGAATGCAACGCATATCTAAATAAATTATTGCACGAGATGCAACGTAAGGAAAGAATTGAAATCGTAAATCGATAGAACGAATCGTTCGGTTGCACACCAAACTTATGTTGGCAAACGAGAACATTGACCAAGTTGTGACGGATTTTGATAGAATCAAAGTTACGGTTGTGATCAAGCACGATCACCGTGAAAATCGTGAGTCGGAAGAGATTGTTGGTTTACACTAAGTGTAGCGCGAGGAAAATGGCTTGAATTCCGAGTGGTATATGCCATACCACGTAGGCGATGAATGACTCGATTTCGAGTGGTATATGGTATATCACTTATGTGATAAATTGCGTCGACACGTTGTGAGAATTGCGGAAGAATTGTCCGCAACGGACGGGGGAGCACCGAGACTCGATTAAAAAAATTTATGACGGTATGTTGATGCAAGTGTTCTTCGAAATTCGGTTGGGACGATAAGGCGAGACTCGTATCAATGAACGATACGTCGGACGAGAATGATAAGTCGGTCGGATGACCGAGATTAGCGAAACGATTATGCCTTGACGCAATAATCGGATCGACGGGAAAGGAATACTCGAGCTTACAAATGAGTCGCACGACTTGCGATCTCGGTAGAAATGTTGGGCAAGACGAATTGAATCGCACGACTTGCAATCTCGATAGAAATGTTAGGCGATGCAAACATTGAAATTGAATCACACGATGTGCGACTTCGGTAAGAAAGTTGGTTGACGTGAGAAATCGTGCCTAAGAAATAGTTGGTTACGTTACGGCAAAACTCATTTGAGTACGACTGAAAACACGCAAAACTTAGAGGACGAGATCGTATAACTCGAGGGCACGATGTTGGATAATCGGTAACTCGGTTACGCGATCAAAGTATAGCGGGATGCGGCGAATCGAAAAAAAAAAATGAGTTGATGCGTATGAAAAAGTTTGTTGCGAACTTAGATGTATGCGATGCGAGTTAAGTTGACGTTGAAACGGATTCGAAGTCGACCCTCTTGCTATCGAAATTGATATGAACTATCAAGATCGATATGCAAGTAAACGTAAGCACGGGGTGAGAATACAAAATGGAGTGCGCCCTGCGCTATCAAAATTTTGTAAGTAAGGATACGAGAATGAACGAACTTGGTTGATCGTAAATTTTGTGATTGATCAAAGACGAGACTATAAGTCATCGACGATTGCTCGATGCGTATAGCATCTCGTGTGTCGACCCGTGAATAAGATAGACTCAAACTTGATGCGAGTAGATGTTTCGTAAATAATTGCGGAATCATTGACGGCAGTGCATGACTTGACTCGGAGGATAGTTGCGCATCAGTTGCGCCGATAGAAATGATTTTGTCCGAAATTGGGTAGTCGCATAGAATCATCGGAACGTGATTTGGCTCCGAAATAAGATATAGTATGGTTCGTAATATACTGTCCTTCGGTGATGATCCACAGTTATCGAGCGTAGCTTCGGGGCAGCTGACCCTAGAAGACTTGACCGCCAAATCAAATTGAATGCTGCAGACTGTAAGATGACCCATGCGATATCGCATAAGAGATTGCACCGATAACAAATATAACACGGTGCATGTTGACGATAAGTCTAGGCGATCGAGAATTGTTGGAACAGCTTTCGATTGAGAATGAAATTTACTAACGAACTTGGTGATGCGAGTAGGCGTTTGCGAGGAACGTGCTATGCACGAGAGGGAACGATAAGGGAATGACCTATAAGTCATGTCGTTAGATTCGGATTCACCTTGCAATTGAGCTTGCGTGAATCGAACTTGTATTCGATGTTGCGAGACGGATAAGTTGGGAATTTGGCTAGTGAATTCCTACTCGTTAGGAAATCGAATGTAAGACGCGTCATAAAGACCTTCGTGCTAAGGCGATTGTTGCCTTAAGCACTGTCGCCTTGCTGTAAACTTTCATGTCGGATAGATTGTGGCCTTTGTGCAATGTCAATTTAAACTTGCGTCGGAAGAATCTAAGCCCGGGGACTATGTAAGTAACCAGCGGGCGTAGCCCTGAATGTTGATGCATTTGCAATTCAACGAAGGAAATCATAATCGAGATAAGTGCATAGCCAGACTTCGGAAATAGTTGGGTAGAGACTTCGAACGCAAGGCGTTGCGGAGGATCGTTGCGATCGGATGCGCGACGGCTTGACGCGACGCGTAGAATTGATAGTCCCGATAAAACATACGAAATGAGAAATACGATTTTGAATCGCGTCGCGTGCAGTGACTTTGTTGAATGAATCGCATGTGTATCAATATGCATATGCGATGAAATTTCAAGAACAGTTGCTAAGGATAAGTCCGATCGAGAGTACGAGATGGCAAGCATAGGATTGAAATTTACCTGTCAGCTTTGTTCCAATTTGCTACGACTGGACTCGGTCGAAATACATATATCTTCGGGACGCCTTGAATACATGTATGAATCCAAATCGAGTTGTATACAAAATTCAAATCGAGCTGCAGGGAAGACTTGAAATGTTAATGAAAATCTTGCAAGATAGTGTAAAACTGAACAACATTGGTGGGACGAGATCGTGAAACGATCTATAAAACACTTAGTTGGAGTGTTAGTTTTGGTTCGAGGACGAACCTTGTTTTGAGTGGTATATTCTGTAATGTCCCGCTCCGCACGGCGCATTACGCTGAAACGTTGACTCAACGAGTCACGTTGACGCAAGAAAATGTATCGATGCAAAACGATACGAGAGTTAAGTTGTCCCGAACAACGCATCAACTTTGTCGATGCGAAGAGTTGCCTTGCCCCGAAAGAATGCATCGAGTTGAATCGATGCGAAGCGCCGCGTTGCCCCGAAAGATGAGTGCGTTGAATCGGCTCGAAGATTCTAAGAAATCGAATCGACCAAGACGCAAGTCCGAATCGTTGCAAGTATTGATTTTAGTTGGTTTCGTGTGCAGGTTATACTTTGACGAAAAAATATTAGAGGTCGATCTTTTGCAATATTTAGTAAGGGGTCCGCGAAATCAAATCGTCGCCTTGCGACGGGCTAAGACTTGGGCACACTAAGACAAATCGGACGTATAACTCAATGAAGCATGAAGTGCTCGAATGGCTAAGTCAGGAGAGTGGTCGTGCAACAAAGTTATGGAATCGAGCCGCATCGGCTCGGCAAAATGACGAAGGCGTATCGACTCAAGGTGGAAGGATTGACTTCTTTTTACTCCTTCATTCGATAAGTCAAATATATCATTGTATGCTAAGTTAACCTATCGACGCCACGGGCGTGGCCGATCGGAGATAAATCATAGTGTAAGTCGAACACTAAGTTAGAACAATTGAAATGAAACGTGCATCAATATGCACGAGTCGATATGGAACATTGGATATCGCTAAGGCGAGCGCCTCGGTGCGCAAGCCGTAAGAACATGGGATAACTGTACTCGGCGAGTGCCTTAGTGCACGAACCATACCGTACCTTTGCTGCACGAGTTAGACGGCTAGAACATTGAAAGACAATAGGCGAGCGCCTAGCGCGCAAGTCCCGAACATTAAATGCTAAGTTATAGAACACAGAAATATGGTCGAAACGTGCCTACGTGCACGGGATAATAAAAGATGGCTTCGTTGCGAGAGATACAGTTGTGGCATGAAGGTGGCGGAACTGTCGGATATGACATGGTGCCTCGAAAGGTGTTCAAGACCTTCGGGTCGTTCGGTTGACGAGCATTGAGTTGAGGCACGATGCCATTGAATCATTGAAACGAAGTATGAAATGTAAGAACACAGAAAGCTAACGAAAGAGATGCGAGACGATAAGTCTGAGTCTCGGACTCATGACTATGTTTGGTTGTTTGAATTAAATTGTTGAATGATAGGGCGTTGCATGGTCGATTGGAATGGGCTCGAGATAAAAACGTGGAAATAGCTCGTGCACGAGTGTCCCCCAAACGGTTAAATGTCGGAGGTCCCCGGAACCGATTTGGCCGCGGAGGGATAGATAATCTTTGTAGGCACACATCCTTAAACAAGATGGGAGAAGCCGCAAATGATGGCATGTAGCGGGAACATTTCGGTTGTTTGGGATGTGACCCAACCCGTGAAACGCCCGGCAGTCCAACCAAATAGTGAGAAAAGAAGGAGAGAAAAGAAAGGAACTCCTTTAGTCCATTCCGGCGCGGATACGCCAACGGCCCTCATATAGTTAAGGAACGATGGATTGAAAGTGTAGACGCATATGCGTCCCGCATAGAGATCCTACTTAGAGATGCACAATAACATGACAGGGAAGGATTACGGTGTATTCACCTTGCGTCGGTGCAAGGACGAGTACGTCGACTTGGTAAGTCGCGCCACGAATCAAACACGAGATTGCTTGTTTGTTTGCCTATTCAATTCGATAACATGCTGCTATGATGACATGCTTTACACTTTCGAATATGCCATGAAATTGACCCTAAGGAGAACATAGTAAGATCATAAGCTAAGTTGCATGATTCAACATAAAGATTAAAATATCGGTTTGGAAAGATGATCTTTGCTTCAGTACATGCGAGGACGAACGTACTGATCCCCCACCAGCTTCATGCAGGGTGCAGGGAATGGATTGCTCGCGGCGAAGCGTTGCTTGAACGTGTTAAGGCTTGGAATGCCGAAGCGCATTGAAGTGTGCTATCGCATTGACGCTCGGACTACGCAGCTGGATTGATGCGGTCGAGATATAGAAGGCATGATGTATGGAACGGTAAAATCCTTTGTGGGCAAGAGAGAACCTGAGTGTTGTAGCCAATCTGGCATGTATTATTAGGCTATCGAAAGCCATTGTAATCTCAGTTTTGAATATTAATAAAGAGAATTATTTCATACACTCTGTTTCCTTTCGTTGTTAATATCAAATCAAAAGATAACCATTTGAGAACTTGTCATCTTGCCTTGCACGAGCGCAACTCCAGGCTCGTGCGGCATCACGCCCCCTGCGAGGACGATGATTCGGGTGATTCCGGGTCGGAGCGTGACATCTGTGGCACTCCGATCATCTCACAAAAAAAAAGAACATTGTGACACTGAGAGCGCCGTCGCGCACCTCTGCAGTACCCGACCGAGCACCATCGCCGCTCCAGACATTGTCTCCCCCCTCCACCGCTCCAGACTTTGAACTTGTCGAAGATGCTCTGGATCCGGAGACGTTGTCTGTGGGGAGAGGAGGCGGTGGGGGAGGCGCGGAGCGGGGGAGAGGCGGTAGCGAAGGAGGCGGTAATCTTTCTCTTCCAAATATTGTAGTGTTCTGCATCGAACTTTTTAAACTTGTGTCGAGAATATTTGCACGATTTTCTATTAGTGCTTGGATCGTTGCTCGGATCTTATTTTGAGATTGTTATTTTCGTGGTTACAATGAATATGCAGAGTATGGAAAATCGAAAATTACAACTCGTACAAATATGCTTATAACAAAGGAAATAAAGATTATAAACTGACTTGAATTATAAAGTTCTCAAAATTGAAACGTATATGCTAATACAACACTCGTTGGTCAAAAACAAAATATGAAAAGAACTATTGAGAAGAAAGCTTGCTGGAGTGATAAAGATCATCGTTGCACAAAGCAAGATTCGACCATATTTTGTCAATCTGCACCCAGAAACCAGCAAGATTTCAAACATGAACTTTTCTGGATGCTCAATTGTCACTCATGTACAAACAGAACTTGGACTCCTCGAACTGACAACACTTTGTTGCTTCGAATGCCTGCTGCTAACTCTCCTCTTGTAGCATATATTTACTTGTTCTCACTTGCAAAAGAGAACTTGTGATTATATTGGGGAGCCAACCCCCCTTAGTAGCCTACTACTATTATGGACAATAAATATTTAGAATAACTCCTCATTAAGTGGACGATTATAATAGTAACCTCCATTAAATGTACATTTACGTTCCAGGAGCAACGAACAACCATTTTCGAGTAGCATAACAGCATTTTTGAGTGAAAACGAAACTGTCAATAGCTCTGAGCGCAACTCCGTGCACTCACGCGCCCACGTGCAGCTCCATGCGCCCACATAGCCTCGTGCAGCTCTCCGTGCTGCAACAATGCAAAAAATTGCCCTTCATCCGAATCTGAGTCGTTCGGGACTTGGCTCATAAAGAAAATTCCAAAAAAGTGAGTGACAAAAAAATAAATATTTCTACGGTGTCTTGATCCTTATCTTACAAAAAATATCCCACCACCTTAAGTCTTAACCACATGAGCAATCACTCTTTATGTGTATAAGTCAATAAAAGATGAATCTTATACTGAAATATACATTTAGGATTGCCACATGAACGTGGGACTAATTTCTAGAGTTCAAAAATCAAAATCCTAACACTATTAAGGATTGCATTCCGTGCATATCCTACATTCTTGAGTCTTCTGCTGCTCTTTGTCTTCTTGTCGAAGGTGCCTCACTCAATCTACTTATTTGTTATTTTAGGAATAACCAAATCACGTCTACAAAATGCCAATCCCATACAACTACTTCAAATCCAATGTGACGCTCCTTGGTCAGATGACCAAGATATTGACGAATACCACATAAGATCAGTAAAATAGTACATATAATTACATGAAAATATTAATTCCCCGTTGTTAAGAAAAGGCAGAACCATAAATACTATTCGAAATTGTGAAAGATGCTCGATAATATTATATTCCTTGAAAACTCACAAGTCCACAGAATTTGGTGAATAATTATTACTTACAAATTCAAGTTCACATCCCCGTCGGCTGTCAAGTAGCGTAAGTGCCGACTTGCCAAATCCTGCAAAACCACTTGCAAACATCCAAACACGTCCCAATTTTACGTTCTTTTACTTCGTCTTTTCCTTACTAATAAGTGGCCTCGTTTTGGGTGCTTTTTGATTGACATCGACTTTCTAAATTATGTTCAGTAAAGTTGTCTCCTGATTTTATAATGCATCTATTTGTTGTAGTTATTTGTCTTTTTCTTTGTGTCTGTTTGTTTTTTTCAATCTAAATGTGTATACAAATTTAAGGTTCCGGTTTGGACTTTGTCCGGTGTCAATATGTAGTATCTCTCTAGTTTAAGAGAGAGAAAACAAGGTATATTAGTCTGGAAGGGTACTAAATTTTAGGATGGGTCTACTAGCATCCCACAAAAAATTTAGAGGGTCTTGTTTGCTACCAAATTATCTAAGCTTTTCATCAGTCCATTATATACTTTGTCATGATCATTAATTATCTATTCTGCTATATAATCTATTCTACTATATAATAGGAAAACTTGATGGTAAAATTTTTGAATTCCGAAAATATCCTTACATGTCTATACTAATTAAAAGTAGTTCATTAATTTTAATAAGGACAACTTAGTAATTACGAAAACTATCATTTGGTCTTCCTAAAAAGTCTTCCTAAGTTAATTAAAAAAAATGTTAAAATACGTGTAAGGCATGCACACATATGCTAGTATAAAAAAAGTAGACTTAATTTACCATAAAAATATTTTTTCAAAAATATCCTTCAATATATATACTAATGAAAAATATAATAAATTTAACTAACAACAATTTAAAAGATATATTTAGGAGAAATTAATTATTACGAAAATCGAATGGTTCATGCTACTTGCTAAGTCTTCTAAGTCGTTACCAGAGAATTCGAAGGGTTGAACCTATCATCTATAATTAAAAACAGCAGAGTTAAACCAAATCATCAACATTATTCACTCCAAGTGTCTTTTAATCTCCTAATTATAACTGTAAATAATAAATACGTGCAACGTAGTTATACTATTAAAGGGATATTAAAATTAACTATATTTTGCTAATATCATGAAGTCCATGTATTAATCGTGCATAGGACCACCGTATTAATATTATCAGCACATGACTACAATATTATATAGTCATCAAAATATGATCAGATTTTGATATTTTCTTAGTATTGTCGAAATATATAAAAGGACGGATCCAACTTGCCCTAGGTTTTTCCCTATGCTTTCAAAGGATTTTCCATGTACCTCTATGTGCATCGATCAAGTCAAATTGACTATTTCTTTTTGCGGTATTCCAGACTAGCTTATTTTGTATGGTTTTAAAAAAAAGATAGTTAAACAAAAGGCTAATAATATCTGTTTGGTAAGAAAATAAAATATTGCCTCGACAAAATATGTAAATGTAGGGACATGATCGTACAATTATCTGTCCATACATTTCAAAAGGGAGCGTCTGTCCGACTGTCTGAAAAAGAAAGTGTGACGTTTTTGGTTTTTGTTTTTTGTTTTAAGTATTATCATTCTTTTCTTTTTCTTACGTATACTATATCTTTTGTGAAGTCATTTAGTCATCCACTTACTCAAATTTTTATACTAATATAAAATAATTATAATTATGTCTTCTATTTCTTTGTCCCTTTCTTCTTTCACTTAAAATTGTGCACCAATTCTGTGCTACGGCCTCTAATAGTATAATTTGTATAATTATGAATGGCACGTACAGTTATGACCCCATTTACATGGGTGATAAACTGTCAATCTGCCAACCAATTTGTTGGGATTTTGATCTTGACCTCTATAAAATAGTTTCACATTAATGTGACCAGAGGCAGAAGCAGAAATTAATTAAGAGAGACGGCCAGATCAACCTCAAATATATATATATATAAAATATTGCTTAATATGTCCACATTTGTCTTTTTTGTCCTCCTGTATAGTCCTATAAAAAAATTATTTTGTCAGTGGGTCAGTTGATCCCACTTATTTTTTATTATGTTCTCTCCTGCACAACTCCAAGTGCATATTTTAATATAAGATTATTATTTTATTGACATACATATAGGGAGTTGTAGTCCATATGATTGATATGGTAGAGTATTTTTCTAAAGAACATGGTTCAAGACCTCTAAGCAACATTTATGTTTTTGTAACTCATCTTTTGAAAAAAAAAATGCTAGGAGTTGAGTCCAAAATTGCTTAGCGACTCGGATAAAGGGCACAAAGTGACGCTTTGATAGCGCACTTTGTACGTACGCATCGGACGTAAGATGACACATTTGCTCCCGCGTTAACATAGCAGGGCGTTGAGGGCACTGATTTTCGCGCAGAGGGCACGTAAATGGGTGCTGGAGGCTACATTTTCGCGTAGAGGCCATTAACGCAAAAATGGACCCTGGAGGCTAGATTTCCGAGCATAAACTATACAGCTATTTTAGTGGATAATATATTTTTAACCTCCCTTTATCCTTAGAAATTTGGAGAGAATGATTAGTAACCATCCCTTATCGGGATTATTTCCGAATTAAGTGGGTGACGGCTGTTAAGAATTGGTGAGTGTCTTCCTTGTATATATTCTCTTCTCTTCCTTTTCAGAAAGAGACAAAATATATTACTACAAGAGGAAAGTTAGCAGCAGCCAAAACAGATCCACCAAGTTCTATTCTACGAGACTACAAGTTCTCAACAAGGGTGACAAAGAGCGTTGCAGAAGTTCTATTCTACAAATTTGCTGGTTCTTGAAGGCAGATCGACGGAATGGGTCGAATCTTGCTAGAAGCAACGGTGATCTTTATCATCCAAGCGTCCGTTTCTATTTTTTGTCTTATAATTTTGTCTTTTTCTCCATTATAATTATTGTAACTGCGATAATGTGATTGCATAAATATTATTTGTTTTCATCTTCCAACAACTTCTTGTTGTAAGTTTTCTGTTGCTAAGAGTCGGTTTGTAATCGGTTATAATCGTCAAAGAGTTGTATCTTTTCGGTTTCACGTATGTTTGTACAATCTTTGTAACATGGCCATAATACAATCAATATTCTTCGTCTATTTTTTTTTTTTTTTTGAAATCCCACGCACACACGCAATTGGGGGACTCGAACCTTGCCGGTCCCTCCGGGTGTCCGCTCTAATACCACTAGGCTAAAGAGCTCGGACATTCTTAGTGAATATCTGGATGTCTAGATCTGGTCAATATTCTTCGTCTATTGATGATCACTTTAGATCAAGGATGTCTAGATCTGGTCGACATTCTTAGTGAATATCTGGACTTTCTAAATTATGTATGGTAAATTGGTAAGCAAGAATCTCGCTGATTGGTGCGTCAATTTAATCTAATTATACTCTGAGATTTGGACTTCTTCCAAGGTCCATCTGTAGTAAAAGTTTTCAGAAGCAGTCTCTTTAGTATAAGGTACTGTCTACCGATTGCCTGGAGGGTCCACTACTTTCGAGTGGCATCTCACTAGAGTTGAGGGTCATGTTGGTCATCAAATTATCAACATATTAAAGAAACAAAAATGAGCAAAACTAGCTTAACTTGTTCATTATTTATATAATAGTTGATTTAATCTAAGTACTAAAAAAGTTTTAACTTTACTGTGAAGTTTATCTTTCTAAATATATTCTTACATATGTTTATTAATTTAAATTATTCATTACAGTTAATAGAAACATCCAGATAACTACAAATTGTCATTTGATCTTCCTTAAATAGTCTTACATGCTAATATAAAATAATTTATATAATAATATAATAATACTAATATAATAATAAATTTTGAATAATCAAAGTAACAATTTTTAGTCCTACAAATAGTTTTAATAAATTTTAGAATAATTATAGCAGTATACTAGTATAATTAAGGGTTATTTACACTGACATTTCCTACATTTTGTGTTTATTACGCGGACATCCCTAATTTAAAAATAAATACACTGACAATCGCTATGTTTTGTGTTAAATACATGGACCATCCCTAACTTTCAAATTTATGTAAATGCTTTCACACTGACCACTAGTACTCTAGAAAAAAAATATAAAGGACATGGGGTGTCAGTGTATTTATTTTTAAACTGGAGGAGGTTCGCGTCATAAATACTAAACATAGGGATGTCAGTGTAAATAATCCTATAATTAATTAAGGATGATCCAACAATTGGGACTATTATATATTAGGTAGGCTTGATTTCTAGCATTGATCTTAATGTAAAAAAGAAAAGAAAAAATGACTTCGCAGTATTAGTTATATATGGTGCAAGGAATTAAGGATTGATCCAACTTGTCCCTTTGTTTTCTTGCCCTCAATGCTTGCAAGGGTTACCGAACTCGAATGACTCTTGTGATTACTGAGGAGAGTTAACAGAGCATCCACAGTGGGAGAGATTTTCAAGTGCTACATTTTGACTTTCGTTAAATTTTATAGCACTTGAAGACTGCAGTGGGCACTTGTTCATTTGAAAATTGCTAGAAAGCTAAGAGATACTCCAAATTTGGAGTGTGCCATAGCTCTGCTACATTAATTTTTGGACCCGATAAATTAACCGTTCTTAGCAAACAGAGAAGAAAAATAAAGAGAAAAAAGATGAAGTATTTAATTTTGGAGAATTTCTTTGGAGTGTACCATTGTGTGTCACTATCAAGGAGACACTCCAAAAATAACAATTTATACAATTTTTAATAATTTGAAGTATGTGTTTGGAGTGTATCTATTGTGGATGCTCTAAGACCCTGGCTGGGTGGCAGAAGATCAGTACATCGAGCCGCGAGGCGTATTTTTCGTTCAATTTATAATGATGTTACGGAGTTGGGACAGTGGGCCCAAAATGCATGCAATGTAGTGTGCATAAAGTCCCGTGCGTATCGTCGAGCATCTAAAAAAAATACTTGCATGGGTTTTTTCCTTGTATATTGTACTCGTTAAAAAATAATAAAAAAATTCCTTTATGTTTTCTTTCCTTTGAAAAATTATAATTTCTATATATAGATTTTTTTACGAAGTTTGGAAATGCCAAAAAATAGGAATTTTAAAGGTGGAAAAGTGAATTCGTGCTTGGCTAAATGAAACCATTTTTATCTCTATTTTTTTCATTGGAATCTCTTTTCTTTTTCCTCAATTTTTTATTTTTTTTGATACCCAAAATTAATAAAAAATATTTTTTTTTCTTTCTAATTTTATGATTCCGCCAAGCAAAAGAGGCATGTGTTAGGGATAGTTCTCAATTGTCTCGAGTGCATGGTTTTGTTTATGTGAATTAAGATGATCAAGGGGATTAATTTATGCCATTATTTATTGCAATATGTACATGATGGTGTTGACTAGAAATATTTTTGCATTCTATGCATTTAGAACGGTTGATATACCCGTCAGTGACCAAATTCATAACTTTCATGTATATATTATACGTGCACATAGATCAAAGCCAAATTGATTATTTTTTTTAATGATATCGCATACTAACTTATTTGTCTGGTTTCGTTAACTGCTAAAGAGAGGAATTGTTTTCCCCATCCTTTCCCTAAAAAATATATGTTTGGTAAGAAAATTTGAGGAAAAAGTGTTCAGGTGAATATAATAAAAATATTAATATTTTCTTCAGTTGCTTACGGCTACCTTCAGCCAGGATTTAACAAGGGGTCAATAGATTAAATATTCTAACAAAAAAAAATTTGACGAAAACAAGAGGGAGGCCAATAGATTAGACATTCAGATACATTGAAAATTTTGACATTGAGGCCTCGTTTGGTTCGCGGAAAAAAAAAAAATTGATTCTATGATTTTTTTTTTCATTGAAAAATTATAATTTCAATCATTTTTTTTCCGGTGTTTGAAAAAATAAAGAAAATTGAGAGGGAAAGTGAATCCTTAGATGAAGAAAATGAATCCTTAGGGTGTGTTTGGTAGGAGGAAAAGTGGGAGGAAGGAAAATATATGAGAAAAAAGTGGGAGGAAAGAAATATTTTCTCTTGTTTGGTATGAGGAGAAAAGTTGATGGAAAAAAAAGTGGAGGGGTTGATTTTTTCCTCATAACCTAAGAAAATCAATCATCTCAAAAGTGGGAGGAAAAGTGGAAGAAAAAGTGAAGCAAAGAATATCACTTCCATTTTCCTTCCATACTACCAAACACAAAAGAAGCAAATAGTCTTTCCTTTCCACATGGATGAAAATAAATCTTTCTGATTTTTCTTTCTTCCACTTTTCCATCCTTCCTACCAAACGCAGCCTTAGGTTGGTGGGAGGAACTTCTCTCCCTATTTTTCCTCCTCTTAAGAATCAAATTTTTTTCCTCCTCATTTTCTTTGGCATCTAAATAAAGGAAAGAATTATTTTCCTTTTCCAAGGTCCCAATTCCGCAAAACAAATGTGACCTAAAATTTTATTTTGATACTATTTTTTTTTTTTTTTTTACGAAACTAGGGGAGCCATGGCGCCTGCTTGCCCCCCGGGCTTCGTCCGTGTTCTTAACGAGATGCATTCATAGGCTATTGTTTCTAGTTTTGTGTCTCTGTCTACTTTTATGGAGTTGAATCTGAAACTTCGTCAAGATGACAGTGAGCTTTACTCAACCTAAACCTACACGCTACAGAGAACTTATAGGTGCTCTTGTTGGAAAAATTTCCTTGGGTTTCTATAAACAAATTAACCAATTAAGTTTAGTGTTACCGATCATTGAAAAAGTCCTATACGAAACACGGTCTTAAAAGATTATTCGAAATTTATATGTAGACTTCTTATTGAATCCTTCTAGAGGTAAAATTAATTCGAACATATCTCTTGTCCGGCTTTTCGTTACTACACACAACATCGAGAGAACGACCCAAATCTCTTGTCCAGAGAAGAAATTTGTAAAACATAGATTGAAGAAGTTACTCAAGGAGGAGAGATTGAGACAGTTTCTTTTTTTCTTTTTCTTTTTCTTTTTATAGATTTTACGTTAAGGATCATCCAATACAGAGAGGAAAAGACACCATATATAGCCCTGACCAACAAATAGGATCTTAATAGCTAATAAACTGGTTGTTTAATAGCAATAAAAAAAAAATCCATTGGAAATAAATCTCCAACGTTCATAATATAAAATAGAGAAACGGTCAGAAATCAATGAACAAAAAAAATGGTCTCAATCCGAATCCGAAGAAGGAATCAGATCGACATTCGACGCCCGCAGATGTGGGCATGTATCCACACCTGTTACGCGTGCCAAAAAGAACCGAGTCGAGTCTAGTCAGACGACAGCGATGATGCGCGTATGTGACCTACAGGCTAGCCTACACTAATTGAGTAAAACTTTGATACCGAAGGGGGTATCAAAATTTTGATACCCCCTATCAAAACTTTGATACTCCCTTCGGTATCAAAGTTTTCTCCACACTAACTCACAAGGTAGCAAGAAGGATGAAGTAATATATGCAAACTAACTTGGGTTCTTCCGACCGATGTGGGCGTACTAAAGAGTTTATGGGGAGTTGGCTTTTTCCCCACCAACTACATTCAACAATCACCCCAAAAAATTAAGTTTCGAAAAACATAGTTGACAATTGTTTTCCATTGAAAAGTTTAAATGAACTTTTGTATTTAACAAACGTAAGAAGAGTAGAACTTTGATCTTAAATATGATCTTTTGAGTACAATTCGTTTTCTAGGAAAGTGTGACGATTGAGATCGAATACTGCCTCTGATTTCTTTATTCCGTTGACGATCCGACGATGAGGGAGAATTACAAGTCTTCCTATTTGTTTGCAAGGAAACGACAATTCAGCTCTCAGAAGTGTGCTCTGACTCTCATAATGTCTATGCGACTGTCTCTGTGTTTTGAAATGAAGGAATGATCCATCTATTTATAGTTGTTTTGTGGAATATTCCACTCGTGCGCGTATGAACGCTGCGCGGATGATCTATTGGGCGCTGGGGCGCTGCGCACGTGAAGGTAGAACTAAATCTGTTATAACTGCACTGTTGGGCTACGGATGTGCCAACACGTGACAGTTGTTGAGATTCATCTGTTACTGAGATCTTTGGTAGTTGGCACCCATTCGTGACTGAAAATGAGTCAATGACATGTGTTGCCTATGCTTTGCTCAAAGATCTTGGGCTGTTGGGGTGGAAAAGATCCCTACGCCACAGAACAAGCTTAGGTTCAAAACTGATCCTGGCGTATGATATCCTGTGTGGTAGGAACAAAATGCATTGTTGGTGTAGAGATTACCCTACGCCAGAAATAACTTTGACATTTTTGGAATGCTTTGGCGTGGGAGAGGATACATGTGGCATTTGTGCAGCTGTCTCTGACAACTTTTTAATCATTACGATGATGTAAGCTGTTAGCTCAGTCTTTGAAGTATTTTTGGCTTTTAGTAGTGTAGGTTAGGGCTTCACCTGAATTGAACCTACGCCGACTGTTCGGCGTAGTGGTTTTCGGGATGAGTGGCTCTTCGATTTCTAAGCTGCCGTCGTCTGCAGTAGAGTCGAGGCGTGCTGCACTCTGCTCGGGGCCTCATTTTTGTCAGCTGACTTGTTGTCAGCTAAGCATTAAATGCCTATTTGTTGAAGGAACATCTAAGCGTAGCCTTCTTGATGGCATAGCACCCTTTATGGTGCAGTAGTCCGGTACATTGAATTTGGTCAACTTTTTCTAAGTGTTGCTATTGCATGGGACGCGAGGCTCGAAATGCCGACTTAGAAAACATCGATGTGACAAGTTCATTATCATTAATGTGAGATTTATAACATTAATTTTAGGGATGGCTGGTTCATTGCCATTAATGTGAGATTAATCACGTTAATCTTGAAGCTTTTTGACCGACTTCCACTTGGCGTACGCGCTTGACTATGCTGCTGCCTATTGTCACGACCCGCTCCCGAATAATCGGATACGAGTAGGACACGCCCAGCCTTCATCGATGGACACGACGAAGTAAGCTGTACAATACTAAGAAAAATTCTAAGTCACAATGTAATGTAAACATCCACAGCTTTATATATAACGTTCCCAGAAAGATCACCAATATCCATCAAGTTATTTTAGTACAAAGTCAGTCGGAGACAAATTCGGTCAAATAAAATATACAATGATGAAATCATAAAAATATAATGTCCAGAAAATAAACAAAATAAATGCTGCAATAATATCTAATGCAATCACATGCTCCATGTGGCCTCAAGCACCTGCAACGTATCCTATCAGGAAAAGAGCAAAGTACAACCCCGATAAGAACAATATACAATGTAATCTGTAGTACAGAATACAAGGTGAAAGCAGAATACCAGAACTGGAAATGAAACTACGGTACCAGAAATGAAATGTAAGACTGCAGGCAATGGACGCGATAATCAATATGCAAGACAATGATCACGGCTATCAATGAACAAGGCAATAACACGACAATCAATACAAGTGTGACATTTTGAAATATTAAACTAATGTGTGACCGGCTAAGGACCACAATCAATCAATGAGTCAATCAATTCTACAAGATCCGACTTCATCGTACGTGAAGTATACGATTAGGCTATCCACAATACCTATGTTGGGTGTGGTCACACAAAAGCTAATATTTTCTCCAATTTTT
Source organism: Iris pallida (assembly GCA_029216955.1). Classification (NCBI taxonomy): domain Eukaryota; kingdom Viridiplantae; phylum Streptophyta; class Magnoliopsida; order Asparagales; family Iridaceae; genus Iris; species Iris pallida. Next base: position 4,488,444 of record JANAVB010022200.1, read on the forward strand.
GCAATAATAATGACTCACAAGCAATGAACAAGGTACAAGACAATCGTGTGTATCTCGTGTCCGATATGAGAACATGGCACATGAATGTAAGACAGAAAGACAAAGTAAAATCGAGTCGGTGTACTTGCCTCATCTTGGAAGCACGAGAGTAGTACTGCATGGATATAAATGATCACCTGGTAGTTGTACAATTTGTTAGGGTTTTGAAATGATGATCATTAGCTAACTAGATCACTAACTAGCTAATGGAAATATTCTAGCTAATAATATTTATAAAATATTATAGTTTTAATCACCATAAATACTAATGAAAACATATATAATTTTAGAAATATTTAGAAACATTTTGTACATACTTTTTAGAAGATATTTGCTAGCTAATCATACAATAAGGTTAATAAAAACACATTTTAATTATTTTTAGAAAATATAAAACAATTTTATAATATGACTTGATCAAAATAAATAATAGCAATATTACTTTTAAATATTTAAAAATATTTTGTAAGTAAAATAGCTATATAGCATTTATATTTAGAAGAATAATATATAATAATAAAATGATAGCAATCTTAGCAATTACTTGTAAAACAATTAATTTAATCCATATATTTAAACAGAATATTATTTACTAATAAATGTTAGAAAATAGTTTGCTAGCTAATTATAGAATCTAGCTTACATTTATATACGTATGAAAAAAATTCACTAATTAATATCTAATATACATATAGTAATTGGCTAATTGATACATAGAGTTTAAAGCTAATAAAATAATATCAATTATTAACTAAATTATCAAACATCATTGGAAATATTTTTCTAATTTAAACAATACTAGTACAATTTTAACTAAAATTAAAATTAACACTAACAATAACAGGCCCAAAAACACATTGCAGAATACACTTTACTACTACTTAAATGCTAACCAATTTACTAAAAGTCTGATTTCTTGACTAAACCCAAGATCTCGACCCACAACCTCACGAGTCTAGATCCCAAGCTCGGCCTGCTAATACTAACTGTTGCAAAATCATAATTCTATTTAAATAATAAATGCATATTAGCCCAAACCCAGCCCATCAAATCCAAGACCCGGCCCCCCCAACCTAACCCATATAACCATTTCTCTCTCTCTCTCTTCTCATTCCCACATTTCTCAGCCGTCCGTTCCCTCTTCACTCCGAAACCCTATCCCTAACCAACTTCTTCTTCAACCAGCCGATCACTCCCCAAACCCATTTTCTTCCTCCGGCCTTCCTGTGAAACCCTAGCTTCTTCCCCGCTCAGTGCTCAACCTCCTCCATATCAGTCGACACATAGAAACCCCCAAAGCTCTCCTTCTATTAGCATTTCTAGCAGACTCCAAACTTCTTCTTCCTCCCTGCAGTTCCCAACCCTAACCCTAGGTCAGGAACCTTAGAAAATCCCCCTCCATGCTCAAGAACCCTAAGTCCATGTATTTAGAACCCTAGAATTTCATCCCTAATTCTCAAATCAAGTCTAAGATGTAATAACCCTAGGGGGGGGGGTGAATAGGGTCAAGCTAACTAATCAAGCACTTAGTACAAGCTAATTGGCAATTTAAAAATATAAGTACAAGAGAAGAAGCAATAACAATACCGACACCCATGTATCCTGGTATCCTCCCTAGAGGCAATCCAATCCCGAAACTCTCTCCGGATTTAATCCACTATTTGAGCAAATAGTTACACACGAGTTTGGATCCGAAGAACTCGCCAACTTCTTACACGAGAGCTTTAATCCGAAGGCTTCTCCGACTTCAACCGAGAGTTTGGATACGAAGACTCTCCAACTTCAACCCAGAGTTTGGATACGAAGACTCTCCAACTTCAAAATAGAGAGTACTTATAACATGACAGGGAAGGAATGTGGCGTATTCATCTTGTGTTGGTGCAAGGACGAGTGCGTCTATATTGGTAAGAAGTCGTGCCACGAAACAACACGAGATTGCTTGCATGTTGCCTATTCAATTCGAATAACATGCTTGCCATGATAACATGCTTTACCGCTTTCGAATATGCCATAAAATCGACCCTAAGGAGAATATAGCAAGATCATAAGCTAAGTTGCATGATTCAACATAAAAACTAAATGTCAGTTTAGAAAGTGGGTCTTTTTATCAGTACATACGAGGACGAACGTACTGATCCCCTACCAGCTTTCATGCAGGATACAGAAAATAGATTGCTCACGGCGGAGCTTTGTTTGAACATGCTAAGGCATGTATTGCCGTAGCGTATTGAGGTCTGTGATCGCATTGACGTTCGAACTTGCAACATGATGATGCGGCCGAAATATAGAAGGCATGATGTATGGAACGGTAAAATTCTTTGTGGGCAAGAGAGAACTTGAGTGTTCTAGCCAATCTGGCAAATTCAGTTAGGCTATTGAAAACCTTTGTAACCTCAGATCATATATGAATAAAGAGAATTGTTTCGTATACTCTGTTTTCTTCTGTTGCTAATATTAAATCAAAGATAAGCATTTGAGAGCTTGTCATCTTGCCTTGTACGAGTGCAACTCCAGACTCATACGACATCACGTCCCAGCGAGGACGATGATTCGGATAAATCGATGCGAAGACGAGCAATTTTTCAGGTCGGGACGTTACAAATTGGTATCAAAGCTCTAGGCTCAATTTTCTCAAGATGCTTGTTTCGTTTCAATTCCAAGTGTTGTCCACCACCAATCAAATCATTCTTGACTCTACTCGATGCCGCACTGGATGTTCCATACAATAAGTCTAATACAAATCGTATAATTTTGTCGTATGTGTTTTGAAAATTATATGATGTTTGCTAAAAGACGCGAAAGGTTTATTGCATTGAGTGCAACGAGCCGTGAGATATTTGTTGCTGCAAGTGTAACACATCGTGAGATGTGAATTAAGATATTTGTTGCTGCAAGTTCAACAAGTTGAAAAATATGAAATGAGATGTTCGATGTTGCAATGCAACAAAGTTGAATAGAAAATAAAATGTTGCATGAAGTGCAACGAGAGAAATAAAAAGTTGCATGAAGTGTAATGAGTGAAATAAAATGTTACTGTATCAAATTGCAACGAGTTGAAGTGTGAATGATGCGTACAAGAATAATAATGTTGATATCGAATGTGTTGAACGGATTTTAGCATTGGCTTTGAATATCACAGATAAATACTTGCACGAGATGCAATATTATCAAAAATAAATCATTGCACAAAGTACAACGCATATCAGAAAGAAAAATGTTGCACGTTGTACAATACGTGTCGGAAGTAAAATTGTTGTACATGGTGCAATGCGTATCAAAATAAAATCGCTGCACGGAGTGGAATGGATATCAAAAATGAATCATTGCACGTGGTGCAACGGATGGAAACAAAAAGTCACAAATCGATAGGGACGAGTGCAACGGCAGCCCACCGAACTTGAACTTGTATTGGCGAATATGTACACATTAGCCGAATTGTGTTGGATTTGATTAATCAAAGTTACAGTTTGTTTTCCATAAATAAATTCACTTTATTTATTGTGTTTCTGGAAAAATTACAACTGTAGGAATCCGATCTAGAAGACGATCGCTTTATCCCTTGGACGATGCGAAGAAAAAAGCTCTCAAAATTTCAACAGCAATTTAGATATCTGTGTATCTGTACAATGAATGAAAAAAGAACTCTATTTATAGAGTCAAAAATAACTGAAAAGATAACTGTCTTCACAGCCTGTGCATAGTTAAAAATCACGCAGGATTTAACATACGCAAGGTTATGAGCAGTTACTGGACGTGGCCTGTAATTGTTGGACACATGGCAATCATGCATGAGTCGTGTGCAAGTTACAGGACACCGGGTGAGAGATCAGTGGCATGGCTGCCACGTACTCCAATTTGATGAAATCCACGCAACTTTGTTGAAGATAAAATCCACACAGACTTGGGTTGGAAAGCTTCAAAATCCACGCAAACTTGGGGCAGGAAGCTTCAGAATCCACGCAGACTTGGGGCAAAAAGCTTCAGAATCCACGCAGACTTGAGGAAGAAAACTTCAGAATCCAAGCAAGCTTGAGACAGAAAGCTCAAAATACACCAGACTTGAGGAAGGAACATAAAATTCAAAATACACGCAGTCTTGAGTCAGTACTGCCAGCTGTCTTGATTACATGCTTCGACTGACACAAAATCTCTGACATTGATTGCCTTGTCAGTCGCATTAAATAACAATAAGCTCTTTTGGTACGCCAACTTGGTGAAGGCTGAGTCTTGTTGAAGAAGATTTCGAAAGTCACGCAATAGTCGGCTGTGATCTCTCGAGTTCCGTGCATACGTGGCATACAAGGAGATATTCTTTGACTGTCGTACTATCAGTCATAATGACACTCTGACAAATGATGAGCTGTCTCTCAGCGTGACTTTTAAACATTATCCTGATCAACTCAGCGTGACTTTTAGACTCTGTCCTGATCAACTCAGCGACTTTTAGACTTTGTCTTGATCAACTCAGCGTGACTTTTAGACTTTGTCTTGATCAACTCAGCGTGACTTTTAGATTTTGTCTTGATCAACTCAGCGTGACTATCATTTTTAAGGCCTACAAAACCCCCTTCAAAGTTTTCGAAAAATGATAAATTATTTCGAAATACTTTGAAATCGAGATGATAAAATGAATTTAGTCACGCTGAGATGACTTTAAAGAGAGATTTACTCCTAAATGATTGGACTGTTGGGATTCTGTGCAGTTAGGATCCCGTATCAAGCTCCTAAATCGAGGCAAATAATGATGTTGCCGTTTGGAATTCTTCATGAGCCTATAAATAAGCCATAAATCACTTCTTTCCTTTTTACTTGCTTTAGAGAGAGAGAATCCATAGAAGACCCGACGAACTTCATCTTCCCCGACTTCTTCTTCCCTTCTCAGCAGCAATGGCTCCCAAGAAATCCGACGCTCAGGCTAAGGGAAAAGCTCCTGCAACTTCCTCGCGTGCCACCACTGACAGGCTCCCTCGACGCGAAGTCACGCATCCTCCTATACAACGTAAGTGATGGGGGAATACGAACTGTTGAAGATGACTTGATGAAGATGACTTTGATGAAGATGAACTCCATAGAATTTTTTAGGATCTTAAAACAAATAATAAACTTCAGAAATATATCCCCCCTTCTTAGGGCATAGGATATTTAATAAAGTATGCCCCCTCTTTAGGGTCGGCCATACTTCACATCTTCGTTTTTACGAAGCTCTGTGTTTCACGCAAAAGAGCATGACTCTCATAACTCTGCGTGATTTTT